>OZ038477.1:138986671-139081671 GCA_964036315.1 Acanthosepion esculentum
TAGGAAGACACTGAAAATTAGTTATTCATGTGTAAGTAATATGGAGAAAATTATATCTTCCCACAATTGTAAAATACTTAAGAACTACCATAATAGCGAAATTCGATCTAGGAGCCCCACCTGCAATTGTAGGAGTAGAGCTAATTGTCCTATCGGGGGAAAATGTATGTATGAGAATGTAATATATGAAGCTACAATCTTTCCCTAAGAAAATATCAGCCAAAAAAAAAAAAGATACATAGATATATCCGCTGGTAATTGGAAGCAGCGTCTGTACAACCACAGACGCTCTTTTAAATATCGATACCTAAAAAATCAAAATTCCTTATCCAAACACTACTGGGATCTGGTGGACAAGGGCTTAATACAACATTTCCAATGGAGATTCTTATCCAGAGCGAGGACCTCTAATAACTTCCGCGATCGGTGTGATCTATGCATTGAGGAAAAGAAAATTATTATTAAAGATAAAAATCCAGATGACTTGCTGAATCTTCGTAGTGAGATCATTTCTGAATGTAGACATAAAAAAAAACATTTAAAACATAAAGACAGTTTTATAACGTGTTGTTACCGATAACGGTTCCATCTTGGACCAATAACATCGGACATGACATTTTAATGGAATGACTCTTATTATTACCTGTATATATTATTGTCTGTGTTTATGTGGCGCTCTATATATTTTTGATAATTTGCGGACTTTATTCATGTGTTGGTATATGTGTATGTGGTTATATAGGTAAAACGTTTTCCTAGATAACTGATATACAAAATCTGATAGTTTTCTGATATTTTTATATACCTAGGCATATATGTAGATTTAATAGATATATAAGCGTTAATCACTGCGTGTGTTTTTTTTAATATTGTTGACGTTTTCTTCCTCAGTAGTTTTTGTTTAAGTACAAATTAGTTTAATTCTACTCATCTATTTTTATATGTTAAATGTATGTATGGATGGATGTGTGCTTTTTTACCTCTTACTTTTTACCTTTTAATTATATATATATATATATATATATATATATATATATATAGAGAGAGAGAGAGAGAGAGAGATAAATAGATAGATACGTTGTATATTTGTTCAGATGAATGTGTGTATGTATATGTATGAATGTGTGTAAGGTTTTATGTATATATGTTTGTGTGCACATATGTGTATGTCTGTGTATATGTGTGTATATGTATGCATGAGTGTATGTGTATTTATATATATATATATATATATATATGCACCCACGTATATGTATATGTATGTACGAGTATGTATAGATATGTTGCTGTGTATGTGTGTATATACGTATGTGTTTTGGGGCATATAAATAGTAGGTCTTTACTAGGTTAAATATTCTTTAAATTTTTTTTATATGTTTAGGTTAAATTTGTAAACTTTAGGTGATTTTACTTGTTTGGTCTAATTATTCATGATTACACTTACGTTCTATTATAAATGTCCTCGTTTTTAGTTTGCGATCCCCTCCCTTTTCGTTTTTTTTCTTTTTCTCTCATCTTCTCTTTTCTTGTATACGTAAGGTTAGTAACGCAAAGCTGACTGTAAATTTTCACATAGACCTCGGCTGTACGAACTGACTGGATTTTAAGTTTAGATCATATCGTTTTTTATTGTGCATAGTGTCACCATAAATGTATACACACATTTCCGGTGTCTGTTTTTTAATTTTAATTTTAGGTCTGCAAATCGGTAGCGAATTATACATCGAAAAATAATTCATATTTATCTGTATCTCACTCATTTAAACCGTTATTTAACTCCTCTCTTTAAAACTTCTGTATGTTAAATTTTAATCCCCACCTTCACCTTTAGGCCTTCCTGTCCTTCTTCTGTTACACCCTCTCTCTAGAGATTTCATACATTTCCCTCTCACACTTCTTTCCCACCCTCACACATACACTCTCACTAAAATTTTGTTTTTTTATACCTGGAGTTATATTTTCCAATTTCTGTTTGAATTTGTAGGTCTGATGAATTGGATCATGATTACGATTCCAATGAATAAATTATAACCATGGAATATTAGTGTTTGAGCCTTTTATATTATATTTTATATATATATATATATATATATATATATATATATATATATATATATATATATATAGTAATAATCTTATAGATATAAGAAATTATACTCGTCCGGAAAACCATAGGTACCATGATTTGTAAATAAACAAACCAATACCAAAGGGAAAAATGGTACAAAAAATGAAAGAACAGAGAACATGTACGTCAGTCGAAAACAATCGTCTAGCATCCAAGTTCAGAGTCTAAAGAAAAAAATACCCGATACGAGTAAGTAAAATAACCAATGAAGTGCTCAAAAACGCTAAGTAGAGCAAACCTAATTGAACCTAAAGAGCCAGACAAACCTAGCAAGGTTTCACCTACAGGGATCGTCAGGGAATACTCCCTGACGATCCGCTCTTTAGGTTTAATATATATATATATATATATATATATATATATATATATATATATATATATATATATATATATATAGAGAGAGAGAGAGAGAGAGAGAGAGCGAGAGAGGATGAGAGCGAGCAAGAGGCTACCAGCTAAAAGTATAGAGACTTTGACCATAAAAATTATTTAACCTTTAGCTGCAGATTCCCAAGTTGGCATCTACGCGGATGACACCACAATTTACTCCTGCCTCAAAAACAAATTTAGTGTCGCTGACAAATTTAACCTGGCAGTTCGTCTCGAAAAGGACCTCCAATCGGTTGTGAACTGGGACAGGAATTGGTTGGTTAACTTTAACGCCTCTAAATCAAAACTGCTCTCTATTAATCACTGCAGGGATCCTTCCCTGCTTCCCATTAGAATGTCAGAAGCCCAACTTCCCGAGAGCTCCTCTCTGCGGCTGCTCGGTCTCACGCTGTCCGCTGACCTGAGATGGAACAAATACGTTGAGTCAACAGCTTCATCCACCGCAAGGAAAATTGGCTCCCTCTGCCGGGCCAGGAAAATTTTCTCCCCGGAATCGATCCTTCAAATCTACAAATCAACCATTCGCCCTTGCATGGAGTATTGCAGTCACATATGGTCCGGAACCCCTACTGTTTGCCTCGGGGTTCTTGATAAGATCCAGAAACGGGTATGCAACGTAATTGGCCCTGATCTGTCATCTCGTCTGCAGTCGCTCTCTCACAGACGTGTCGTCGCCTCGCTCTGTCTTTTTTACAGATACTTTCACGGTAATTACTCCGATGAGCTGCTTTCGCTGGTTCCCAGGCTTCATGAATTCAAGCGTCCTACGAGGCTGGCATACCGCTCCCACCCTTTCACTGTTGAAAATGTTAAATGTAGCCGTCTCTTCTACTCCAATAGCTTCATATTTCGCACCTCTCGCCTGTGGAACTCCCTTCCTTATTCCTGTTTCCCTGACAACTATAATCTCCAACTATTCAAATGTAACGTCAATCGACATCTCCAGTTGTCTTGATCTATCTACTATCCTTCTCCACATCCTTTCCTCTAACACTCATATCTGCTCTCGCTCCAAATCCTCTGTAACCACTTGCCTTGATCTATCCACTATCCTTCTCCACATCCTTTCCTCTATCACTCCTATCTGCTCTCGCTCCAAATCTTCTTTAACCCCTTGCCTTGATCTATCTACTATCCTTCTCCACATCCTTTCCTCTATCACTCCTATCTGCTCTCGCTCCAAATCCTCTGTAACCCCTTGCCTTGATCTATCTACTATCCTTCTCCACATCCTTTCCTCTATCACTCCTATCTGCTCTCGCTCCAAATCTTCTTTAACCCCTTGCCTTGATCTATCTACTATCCTTCTCCACATCCTTTCCTCTATCACTCCTATCTGCTCTCGCTCCAAATCCTCTGTAACCCCTTGCCTTGATCTATCTACTATCCTTCTCCACATCCTTTCCTCTATCACTCCTATCTGCTCTCGCTCCAAATCTTCTTTAACCCCTTGCCTTGATCTATCTACTATCCTTCTCCACATCCTTTCCTCTATCACTCCTATCTGCTCTCGCTCCAAATCCTCTGTAACCACTTGCCTTGATCTATCCACTATCCTTCTCCACATCCTTTCCTCTATCACTCCTATCTGCTCTCGCTCCAAATCTTCTTTAACCCCTTGCCTTGATCTATCTACTATCCTTCTCCACATCCTTTCCTCTATCACTCCTATCTGCTCTCTCTCCAAATCCTCTGTAACCCCTTGCCTTGATCTATCTACTATCCTTCTCCACATCCTTTCCTCTATCACTCCTATCTGCTCTCGCTTCAAATCTTCTGTAACACCTTGCGTGCTAGTGGCTTACAGCCTTGCTTGGGGTGAAAACCTTAAAAAAAATCTGTCGTTTTCAAAGTAGTTCCCTTGGAGAGAATTACGACGATTTAATAATGAGTACTGCTCATAAAGGTTAGTGACTACAACTCTATAGTATATGCTTTTGACTTCTCGCTGTTCAAATTACCTTGACTTTTTACACATCTTGGCTTTGAAGTTTTAGGCTTATTTTCTGAATTTGCCATTGAGCTTTGTGTTTAGTTCCTTACGCAAGTCGACGCATAAACACTATTTTATGTAAGATTGATTTGTAGACTTTGATAAGAAGCATAATGGTGACTTGCTTTAGAAGTACACAAGAGAATAATGGGATTAAAAGAAACGCTCTGGACTAATTTTTGGTGATTTTAAATCAATCGTCTCACTGGCTGGGCCTTTCTCATAATTATCAAATAATAGGAAAAATGTCAGAAAAAAGAAAAGAAAATTAAAGCGAAATTTTCTATTTAACACGAATGTCTAGACCAGATGTACAGTCTTAGTTTAATGAATCTAAAGAATTGTTTTATAAGTAGAAATTCTTTCATCTATTTTCTAAGAAAAATAAAAATAAAGGAAAAGTAAAAAAAGAAAAAAAAAACAACTTTATCCAACTACATATTAACATTTAAAAGTTATATCATTCATAACTTTCGAAATGATCTAAAATCATTCACGAATTTAGTCAAAATATGTGTACACACACACGCACGCACCTACACATACACACACTTCTGCCACTTTTATTATATATTTAGAGATTCTTGATAAAGAATTTCCCAAGAATAATCCGCAACATTATTGGTCCTGACCTGGCATCCCGGCGTAAGTAACTTTCCCATGGCCGTAATGTAGAGTCTATATGAATTTTCTATATTTTCATGGTAACTGTTCTGATGAACTTCCAGCTATGATGCCTCGACTTTATGAATTTAAGCGCAGTACTAGATTAGCAACAAGAAATCATCAATTTACAGCTGCATTGGCTAGATTCTACCGTAAGTTCTATGCTAACAGTTTCTTCTCTCGCATATCTCGCTTGTGGAACTATCTTTTGCTTTCATGTTTTTCAGCCAACTTTGAACTTCAAAGATTTAAATGCAATGTCAAACGTTATTGTTAAGGGGTCTCCCCTTTTTCACACAAATGGACTCAATCGAGTTATACATATACTACCACCAGTGAATATCCGGCAGTACGTTAAGGCAGTCGAGAAGTCTGTATCAGAGTAGTATTAGAGGAAGGTAACACAAGAGTCACCGTCACAGCACCTAGACTCAGTAAGGAGTCATACCGCGATACTTCAATACCAAGACTATATTATTGCTACTAACCCGCATTCCTGGATCTACTAACCCGTATTACCAGTTTGTATTATTACGTTAATACATTTATTTTCCTTATCTATTACTGGCGTTTGTTATTTATTGATATTAGATTTCATCTCGGAATCCACAACAGTTATTTCGCTTCTTGTTTTCTCTTCTTTTATTGCTCTCGCTCCTTAATAATGTTTCTAGTTGTTCTTATTCTTTCACAATCAGTAATCCCATGTGCCTCAGTGGCTTGTTTGCCTTGCTTGGATGAAATGATTATATATATATATATATATATATATATATATATATATATATATATATATACAATAAAAAGATTTGAACACTAATATTCCATGGTCATAATTTATTCCATTGGAATCGTAAAAACGATCCAATTCATCAGACCTACAAATTAAAAAAAAAATTCATTCTTTTTGAATGTGTAGGTCTGATGAATTGGATCGTTTTTACGATTCAAATGGAATAAATTATGACCATGGAATATTAGTGTTTAAGCCTTTTTATTATATCCTTACTCTGTCCTGGACATTGAATTCTACCTGGATTCTATCCTCTTGGAATTATTTTTATACATATATGTATGTGTGTGTATGTATGTATGTATATATATTTATATTTTAGATATATGATTGCATATGTATGTGAATATTTACCACTAATATTCTCTCTCTCTCTCTCTCTCTCTCTATATATATATATATATATATATATATATATATATATATATAGATATAGATATATAGATATATATAGAACATAGAAGTTAACACTTAGAGGCGACAGTCTCTTTTCATGCTAGATGCAATCGTCAGGCCACGAGTGCTGTTATTTTTCTCGGCTATTTATATATACAGGTCAGTGGTGCATTGTGGGTAGTCTATTTTGGGGTTATTTTACCGGAAGTCGTTTATTTTTTATTTCGGTTAAATTATTTTGCTTGTTTTTATTTTTTAATTTATTTTTTTTTATTTCTTATCTTATATATTTATTTATTTTAATTTTAATCGGTGTTTTTATTAACGTAGTAAAAATTAGATTTTTGGGGGATCGGTTTGTTAGTTTGTTTATTTATTTGGATGAATTTAGATCAATTTATTTTACTTGTTATTATTTATTTGTTATACTGTATATTTTCTCTTTTCAGTTTTCGATTTTTAAGTAACGTACTATTTTCTTTCTTTTAACGTTATACAACAGTTATAGCTATTTTTTCGTCCGGTTTTTGGTTTGATTTCTATAGTGTAACTAATATTTTGGTCATAAAGGTTTGCTAATTTGTTTATTATTTACTTTATTTATTTGGGTTCATTGATTTTGTTTCTTATTTTTTAAAATTCTATTTCGTCTATTCTAACAGGTGTGACTTGGTGATTTGTTTGGGTTTATTTATTTTGCTTATTTTTATTTTTCATTTTGTTTATCTATTTTTATTTTATTTTATTTTGCAAACTTGCAAACTTTGCTTGAAGGAAAAAATAGCTATCATTACCTTCCAAGACCAAAATAAATTATTAAATAAAAGATGCGAGCTCATCTCAAAATTCAGACATGAAAACTAATTTTTACTACGTTACTTAAAAATCGAAAACGGAAAAAATAAAATAAAATAAAAATTAAAAAAATGAAAAGAACGTATAAACATATATATGTATATAATTATACGTATTATTATTATAGTTTGTGACTGGAAGGGATAATCCCGAGGAGGATATTAATCCAGGGGTACCTCAATGTAGATTACAGAGAATTGTAATGATAAGAAGACGGAGACTGTAATAACTCATTTCGTTTATATATTTTTTCCCGAAATAAAAATTAAAAAAGAAATGGATAATTAAAGTCTCCGTCTTTTTATTGCGTTTGTGTATGTATGTGTGTGTGTCTGTGTGTTTGTGTGTGTGTGTGTGTGTTTGTGTATGTGTGTGTGTGTGTGTGTGTGAGAGAGAGAGAGAGAGAGAGAGAGAGAGAGAAGCATTGCTCTGTAGGACGATAGACATTACATTGCATTTCGGTACTCTTTTCTTTGATTGTAACGAAATTCTTCCACGCCCCATTATCTTGCTTAGTTTGTAGAAGGCATCTTTCGTTATTGCTATATGCCTTTAGACTTATCTCTTATCTTTACAATCCTTTTCCCCGTTGAATTTCTACACTAACTCTAAAACACATTAAGAATGTTTGAAAATCTTGAACTGGCATAAAAATCTAATAAGATTGTCTAACATCTAATGGATTATATAATTCCTTGTATTCGACTTTGTTTTCTTTTTGAAAAATAATATAGAAACATTTTTGTTCTTATGCACATAAAACTGAAGAGATAAGAACATGTTGTTTTCTTAAATCCGTTATCACTAAATTACAGTGTTTGGGAAAATAAGTCTCAAACATTTGAATCGACACAATAATAAAGCTATTGAACAAAATAAAATAAAAAAGAATGATTATATCCAACCACCGTCCGTTCAGACAGTGCATCTATCTAATCTTTTTTTGCTTCTTTATTAACGTTGAAGTCAAACTGACGGTTCAGTTTCAGGGTACCACTTTCGCATTCAAGTGCAAATCTCTTGAACGGATCATTGATGTCAACCACCGTTTATTACTGCGATACCTAATTAAGTTAGCCGTTTGGCGCAAAGAACAATCCTGTTGCATGAAAAGTGTTGAAACTGGAAGGATTCAAATAAGAAGAGAGAAGATCAAAGAAACGAAAACAGAGCAGAGGAAAAAAGAAAGAAGGATAAGAAAGGAGAGAAATAGAAAAGAAAGAGCGACAAATGATAGAAAAAAAGAAAGATAAGGGAAGAAGAAGGAGAAGGAGAAATAGAAGAGGAAGATGAAGAGGAAGCAGCTGTAGTAGTAGTAGCAGCAGCAGCAGAAGAAGAAGAAACAGAAGAAGAACAAGAAGAAGAATAGAAAGAGGGACCAGAAGTAGAAGAAGAACAAGAAGAACAAGAACAAGAACAACAAGAAGAAACAGAAGAACAAGAAGATGAAGAGGAAGAAGAAGATGAAGAGGAAGAAGAAGAAGAAGAAGAAGAACAAGGAGAAGAAGAAGAAGAAGAAGGAAACTGAAGGAGATTAATAATAATAATAAGAAATGACGAAGGGCAAGAACAAGAAGAAATGGAGGGGAATAATAGTAAAATAATAATAATAATAATAATAATAATAATAATAATAATTATAATAATAATAATGAGAAGAAGAAGAAGAAGAAGAAGAAGAAGAAGAAGAAGAAGAAGAAGAAGAAGAAGAAGAAGAAGAAGAAAAAGAAGAAAATAATCATGGCGTGGAAAGAAGAAGAAGAAGAAAAGGAGAAAATAATAAGAAAAATAAAAATAGCACAGATTAATGTTAATAAGAAGAAAAATAAATAATAAAAATGAAAAAGAATTAGGGAAGGAAAAGAAGAAATAATTAAAGAATAAGAAAAATGGTGGAAGAAGAAAAGAAAGAGGAAGAAGAAGAAGAAGAAGTAGGAGGAGGAGAAGAAAAAGAAGAAAAAGGAGAATGAGTAGTAGGGGTAGGAGAAGAAAAAGAAAAAGAAGTAAATTTAAAGAATGAAACCATTTGATGTGGCCGAAGCCTAGCAACAACAAAAAGCAATCAATATCCACCCACCAAAAAGAAAAAAAAAGAAAAAAAAGAAGAAAGAAGTAAAAAAAGAAGAAGAAAGAAAAAAGAAGAAAAAAAATCGTCCTGAAAGTCTTTGTGGAACACTTGCCCTGATTATTCCCGATTATGGTGCTTTCCTCTCGCGTTCCTTTTCGGTCGGGGGAATCGGAAAATTTCCGCTTCGGATATTTCATATCTCTTATCGGGTTCATTATTAATGCATTGATTTTAGTGGTACGCTATCCAAACCACACACGCACACACCCACGAGCGCGCGCACACGTACACACACACACACACACACACACACACACACACACACACACACACACACACACACACACACACAAGGGTCCACACACGCACACACGCACACAAGGGTTTACACTTGCACGTGGGCACACAGACCTAGACACGAGCCCTCAAATACGCAGATATTAAAAATATACAAAACACAGGAGCACACACATCTCTCACAGATACATGGATTGTCACATGTGAACCCAGATACGCCCGCACTGACATAATGAAGCACATTAACATAGGCCATCTTTTAGGCATAAACATCACACACACAACAGCACGCAGACACACTAAACAAAACATATATATATATATAAGCATATACAGCACAAGACCTGGACACACAAATTCGTAAACAAGAGACAACGCAAGGAGATATACAGATATGTACGCACGCACGTAGGCATTCTTATCCAACCTGATTTGAAAGTGGGCGAGTAAAAGGAGAGAGTGAGAGAGAGAGAGAGAGAGAGAGAGAGAGAAATAGAGAACGAAGAGAGAGAGAGAGACGGGGAGGGAGAGAGGGAGAAGAGGGTTAAAGGGGAAAATACAGGGAGAATAAAAGAAATGACAGAAAGGGAGAAAAGAGAGAGATGCAGTTAGAGGGAAAGGAAATACTGGGAGAAAGGGAAAGTAAAAAGAAAGAGAGAGAAAAGTGAGAGTGAGTGAATGGAGAGACAGCTAGAAGTAAAAAAAACACAGAGAGAGAAGTCCAAGAAAGAGAAAGGGAAAGAGGGAAAGGAAAGAGAAAAAAGAAAGAAAGAAAAGAAATACAGAGTGAATAAAAGAGAAAGAGAGCGAGAAGAGGAGAGATAGCTAGAGGCAAAGAAAGAAAGATGGAAAGAGAGAAAGAGAAAAGACGATAGTTAATTTGACGGGTAGCTGTTTGAAGTCAGAAAAATAGTTGTCCTTATATGACGACAGTATTTATACCGTGGGGATATAATTCATGTATTATTTTCGCTGCATATGTTTTATTGGTTAAGTGCGGAATAGAAAATCATTTGACTTCGTCAGGAAATAGAGAACAATTACTTTTTTAAGTATTAAAACGTGTATAAGTAGCAAAGTGATGTAATGGTTGATATACTAATTTAGCTGATCTTTTCAATTATGCATCGAGGTTGATCTTTCATTGATGAACACAACAACTGCTTTGGTATCCTTTCTTTTAAGATACGGTCAGTTTTAGACCCACTGGAGCCACAGTGTGTAATCGATTTCTATTTATTTCCCCCTCATATTAGTTCATTCGCATTGGTGTGCAGTAATATGAATCTATTTTCAAGGTGTATGACGTTGTTTGACCTTGAAAAATATTGCATCAACCATGATTGCATCAGACTTTTATCACGCCCAGACACTATTGTCTCGACTGTCGATTAGTTGTCCTACGACCATTGTCTGCAATGGACGTTTCTCCAAGTAAGCGTACGAAAATTTTTAACGCTGCACGAACACATTGGCCAGCCTTACCAGTGAGCAAATCAATGTGCGATAGACTGTCCTGGAAACTGTCCTGATTTAAATCCAATCGCGAATCTGTGGTCAATCTGCAAGCAACGACTTCGTGGAATGGACATACGAAGTACTGACATGTGCATTGGGTCACGTTTCATGGGAAAAATACAAAAAAAGTAAATAATAACGAAATTATTTGTTTTGTTTCAATTAATTTGCACAACGGTTTAGGTATCATGGCTCTCCACATCTTCCTGCACAATTAATTTGCACAGCGGTGTAGATTTGTTCAATCTCATATGTGCCATTTTGTTCCATTATTTTCAACCATATTTAGGCATGTCGCTATATCACGTTGAAACATTGGTTCCCGTACTATTACAGAAGTTATGCAACGTCGTGGCTGGCTAGTACCTAGATGGATGAGAATACCAGGTGCTGTAAGCTTGGATGTGCGGGTGGTGTAATGGATAATGGCTCGGAATTGTTAATCGGAAAAAAAAGCAAAAAAAAAAAGCATGAAACCAGAAGGGAGTTCCACAAGCGAGAAGTGCGAGAAAAGAAACGGTTAGCATAGAATTCAGTTACATCAAACCAGATCAACTGTAAACTGGATTTAAATTTAAAATGTCTAGATGCCATACTCAAGTGCTCATCCAAACAATTCGAGTAAGATGTTCAAAGGGATGTAGATTTTATAAGCGATTTCATAAAGCTTCACAAATGTTTAATATGCGCCCCATCTGTGACGCGACACACGTCAAGTTGGTAGTACAGTTCCTGCCAAACACGCTGTAGCATGTCTTGCGTAACATTCTCTAGCGCCTCAGTGATTCTCTGATTAAGTTCCTCTAGGTTTGTAGAAAGAGGGGGTATACACCTGTCCGTTCCCATAGCCCCATAGAAAAAAACATCACAATGCGTCAACCCAGGTGAACGTGGTCATTTCAACGGCACACTCATTATCACTGGAACGACCGATCCATCTTTCTGGTAGATTCTTAATGTTCCCACAGTCAACTTAGATTTACACATTTTGTTAACATTTGAGAACATTTGAGTGAGAATTGGCTAAGGTATTAGATTACAAATTGATGTCATTTTGTGGAGAGACCCTGTATTTTACAAACATAACTTTTGGTATTTCTCCAGAATAACATAGCAATGAGTTTTTTGTTGAATGTCTTTAATGTCGACTAATCTCTAAATAAGTGTTTTTTTTTATGTTAATCTTAAAGCATTTTCCTTTATATATAAACTAGCAGCATGGCTCGGCGTTGCCCGCGCTTGATTCAAAAATCGTACGACTCATACAGCAATCGCTATCACTTGACTTAAAATATTTTTGCCCTTCCTTGACTTTAAAGGAGTGCCCTTTGCCGTGCTGATGTTGCTACATGCCTTACTTCTTGCCTATCGCACACTGCGAATTTTTTCTAAGCTCTATACTAAACATTAAATCTGTTACGAAAAAAGAACTAAACAAAATGAACACAAAACGATCAGCTTTAAAAAAAGGACTCGTAACTGGAAAAACCGAATGAAAAAAGAATGTTAACAACAAATATTTTTTCACACCCAACCCAGTTCTGTGGAATCAGAATCAACGTTGAGTTTAAGCAAGCGAATTAGCCAATTGGAGATTGCAGATTTAAATTTTTCCCACTTGTGACGAATGCAACTATCGATTTTTTTTTGCATGCTAGCATACTAGTTAACATTCGTGTCTGTCAGGTGTTGGCTCTCACGCTGGCCAATAGAATCTTCCTGACTATTCGTGGCAGCTCTCACTCTGGCCAGTAGAAAATGGCCGCAAACTACATGAAAACTGCCGTAGAAGCATGAAATATCGATTATTTCCACTATCGATGGGAGTTGGGAAATGCAAAGTCGGTCTTGGCCTTTTCTGCTAACTTGGAGCATGTGCATGTAAATTTTGGTGCAAATCCGTCGAAAATTGCGGCCGTGAATTCGTTACACACACACACACACACACACACACACACACACACACACACACACACACACACACACACATCCTGCCTTTTATAGATAGAGATGAACCAATTTTCTTTAAATAAAATTTCAATTTTGATTACTTTCGTTTGAGGAGATTTTAATAAAAATGATTTTTTTCTTGTATGGTTACTGATTATTGTGAATTAAATCTATTGTTGATAGAAAAAATATTGGGAACAAAAGACAAAAATAGTCCTTTCTTCAACCAATCCAAATTGATGTAACATTTTCATTAACATTTTTATTCTGAAGAAAGTATTTTTTATAAACAAAATATGAAGAAATATATATTTTTTATATGAAGAAAAAACCTTTTTATAAGGAAACTAAGAAACATAAAAATTTTCATTAAATTTAGAGCATGTTCGACATCTTGTTACTTTATCTCATATTCTTATATTATTTTTTAAACTTCAATTCCTATCATTCTGATTGTTAACTTTAATTCCCCACTAAACATCAGCGCTTAAAGTGCTAAATAGCACAAAACCCTTTTGTTATTTTTCGTATTATGGCGAATACAACCATAGCTGTGTTCTCTGAAAACTAATCACTATATATAAAACAGAGGATGTCTGTGTGTGTGTCTGTCTGTATGATACATTTTCACTCGAGATCCATCCAAGCAACTTTGACCAAACTTCGCAATTACATTTTACAATGTAAGAGATAGGTTCCTAGCGTAAAAAATCGATAATTTTAAAAAATATCAATCATCGATAAAGCCGAACAAAAATCGATAAATTCGACTTTTATTCCTCTGATTTCGTTCAGACTCGGTATGTATGTTACTTAAATCATGACGACCTCAACAATACCTCATTTTTATGTCTACGCCACTGCGCACTCCCACCTTGCTTGGAGTGAAATGCTTTAAAAAAGTACGTATGTGATTATTTGCGATGAACGAAAAGGCTTTATTTGTTTTATACAATGCACATTGAATTTTATTTTCTCAAAATCTGCGCAATCACCTGCTGTTTATATTACACTCGTTTGGAGTAATTAATCATTTATAGACATTATTTTGTATGTCGACTTTTCATTGGGAAGACTATTAAATAAAGCGCCTATTCTTGCGAAAACAATGTGTGATGCAAGATGTGGCTCACAAATCGGTATCTTTTCTACAATCGTATCCATCCTGTAGATGCAACTCTCGGTAAATTTTTTTGGGTTTTTGTTTTACGACATATCAACTTCAATGGGTCATTTAATGCCGACAACTTTTTTTTTCCTGCTAATATTTTTGTTTTGTCAAAAATCTATTTCTGTTAATATTTTTTTCCTCAAAAATTTATAGCTGGTAAAATTATTTTTTCAAAAACGTATAACTTGTAGTATTATTTTTCCAAAAACATATAGCTGGTAAATATTATTTTTCAAAAACGTACAGCTGGCAACATTTTTTCAAAAACGTATTATCAGAGGCCTTGCTGTTGGACTTAGTTTATCGTCATACTCGGGACGCGGATGTAGTTTATCGTCATACCCGGGACGCGGATGTAGTTTATCGTCATACCCAGGACGCGGATGTAGTTTATAGTCATACCCACGACGCGGATATAGTTTATCGTCATACCCAGGACGCGGATGTAGTTTATCGTCATACCCAAGACGCGGATGTAGTTTATCGTCTTACCCAGGACGCGGATGTAGTTTATCGTCTTACCCAGGACGCGGATGTAGTTTATCGTCTTACCCAGGACACGGATGTAGTTTATCGTCTTACCCAGGACGCGGATGTAGTTTATCGTCATACCCAGGACGCGGATGTAGTTTATCGTCATACACAGGATGCGGATGTAGTTTATCGTCATACTCTCGGTAGAACACTGCACATATGTGGGGAAGATAACTGTTAATAATAGACTTAAACAGGTTAAGGTTGTAGTGATCGTGGAAGCATCCTCTTGGGAGTACGTTCCACAAAGTAGCGGTTCCTTTGGAAGAAGCTATTCGTGTGGAAATTGCATCTCACCAATGGAATACGAAAGAAATGAAGGTGGTTCGCTACAAGGTGCCTGACATGGCGGGTCTTGCACTATCGCCTTAAAAGAAAGAGGAAATGTTTCTACCAACATGGGAGAAAGGTATCTGAGCAAGGGTTGCTGAGTTTCATGCAACATAATGTATTCTTCAAGTCGATCGTGAAAATGGCTCAGCCAATGCTATATCGATAGCAGGGGGAATTGCTGGAGAATATGACGAAAGATTTGAGTCACTTGTACCTCACAAGACAGGTTTGATTACAATTCCTGTGACGAACACCCAAAGAAAATATTCGTCAGCATTTGATTATCTCTTTTGCTTAGTGTTTGTCTTCAGTTTATAATCTGTTTTCACATTTAAAACAGTGAAATTCAGTTTACGATTTAGTGTATTTTGAATTAAATAAAACATGGCAATCTGAATGAGCAGAGCAGACGATTTTATGAAAAAAAAAGAGCATTTTGAAAAAGAATAGCCTCACAGGATCAATAGAGTTGCCACAATTCTATAACGAGTTTTGCGGATGAGGAACAGAAGATGAGAGCTTAAGAAAGCTTATCGTATTTGGAATACATTTTCGGAAAAACGCATTTGACACTTATCTTAAATTATGCATTGCATTAGGATTATTTCTCACTGTCCCAGGAAAATATAAATAATAAAGTATTTCCTGCGATTTACAGACATGAAAGGTTATTCGAGTTATCAATGATGACGACTGAAAACGAAAAAGCTCGATCTTTCGACTTTAACGAAGTAGTGAATAAATTCTCTCTTTTTTAAACCTTGACAAAAAAAAAAGAACGATATAAAATGATTTTTTATTTCTTTGGCTATAATGTTGAACGTGTTAGTAATCAGCAGATAATGAAACCCTAAGATATACTTCATAAGTTCAGCACTTATATCATCTTCGCCCACACTTTTATTAATGTATTCTTATGAAAATCGTTAACACGCCGCCTGACACTGAATACACCCATGACAATTTTAGTTATTTCCGTAATATTCATATTGAAAGTTTCTGAAAGCAAGTATTACGCTTTGTGCACAAGGATGTTGGGGCATAAATTGTCATCACTCAAGTGGTAGTCTTCGTCTGGATACAGGAATTGATCCGTACCATGCAAGAACAATGACAACTATCAGATACTGGGCCAAGGACGGCGAAAGTGAGTAGAAAATTTACTTTTTATAAAGAAACTGAACGTTGTGTACTTATTTGGGAACCGAAGGTTAAAATTAGATATCTAAAATGGATAACCTTTGTTAAAAACACCTGTCAATCTTTTACAATTTTAAACGTTAGAAATATAAAAGATATACGTGAAATAATTCATTAATAGATTTTTTAAAAACTAATTAAATAAAAATGGTTAAAAAAATTATTTTCTTTTCCTTTTGCTTCATTGATAATGTTTATTTTTATGTTACCTCATTGATAATATTTATTTTTATTTTACCGCATTGATAATCTTTATTTTTATTTTGTCGCATTGATAATATTTATTTTTTATTTTACCGCATTGATAATCTTTATTTTTAGTTTGTCGCATTGAGAATGTTTATTTTTATTTTGCCGCATTGATAATGTTTATTTTTATTTTGCCGCATTGATAATATTTATTTTTATTTTGCCGCATTGATAATGTTTATTTTTATTTTGTCGCATTGATAATGTTTATTTTTATTTAGCCACATTGATAACGTTTATTTTATCTTGCCGCATTGATAATATTTGTTTTTCTTTTGCCGCATAGATAATGTTTATTTTTATTTTGTCGCATTGATAATGCTTATTTTTATTTTGCCGCATTGATAATGTTTATTATTATTTAGCCACATTGATAATGTTTATTTTTATTTTGCCGCATTGATATTATTCATTTTTATTTTGTCGCATTGATAATGCTTATTTTTATTTTGCCGCATTGATAATGTTTATTATTATTTAGCCACATTGATAATGTTTATTTTTATTTTGCCGCATTGATATTGTTCATTTTTATTTTGTCGCATTGATAATACTTATTTTTATTTTCCCGCATTAATAATATTTATTTTTCTTTTGCCGTATTGATAATGTTTATTTTTATTTTGTCGCATTGATAACGCTTATTTTTATTTTGCCGCATTGATAATATTTATTTTTATTTTGCTCATGTTAGAAATGATTTACGATATTATTTCTGATATAATATTACAGTGGTGATTATTGTACATTATTAGTTTTTCAATAAAATTTTAATTTTATATAAATTCTACTCCATGAAAATTGACATGTCGCTTAGAGGCCCACATCATTGAATCGGCGTACGATAGAGATACATTTCCCAAGTTCATTTGCGCGTAAGTGAATGTAACAAACTGAACAAGAATTCGAAGTCGACTCTCCAATTTATGAAGTATAACCGAAGGTTTCAGTATCTTTCTGATTACTAACGCGTTCATCATTATAACCAAAGAAATAGAAAATAATTTTATATCCTTTTTTTTTCATGTTTAAGAGCCCTACCAACAGTGGCGTGTCTAGGGTAATGTCTGACGCAACCCTTCCCGATTCAGGTTGATTTTGAATGGATGAGTTTTCCTTCTTCTAGACCAGGGGTCGGGAACCTTTTGCTAACTATATACCGACTTAGGGATTTTAAAATCATTCAGTGTGCGAACAGCATACGTATTTTTTTATACAAGTCAGGGTCAATATACCTGTTCTACAATATATCTTATATAGCAATGTATAGTATATATACTTTAGTATATATTAAAATTGAAAACAGCTGAATACCTTCTTTGCGTTGTAGTAGTTATTGGTTCGGACTTCGTGATGTCATTTGCTAACTAACTTCAATGGTTTTGGATTGATGAGTTTTCCTTCTACTAGAGTGGTTGTCACCTCAAAGGCAAGTGAGCCTACTCTGCTCTGCTATTTAACCCATATTACTTGGGAGGAATAAAGACGGAATTCGAGGTCGGCTCCTCCATTTCTCTTTTTGCTACCGTACAAATCTGCAAACACTTAATCTACACAATTATAACTCAAACGCGAGCTAAAAAGGCAAGCTTTTGAATCTATATTAAAGATGGCACCACTATATTTACACAAGTCCCTAAAACCACTTACCATAAAAAATTCTAAAAAATTTCCTCCACAGACTCACGTAAAAAATTCACTTTTTAATTTCTATATTTCCACAAAATATTAACCAAAGAATTTTTAATTATTTTTAATATATTTTTTATTCTTGTTGCAATCACATGGTTGATTCTTATTTTTGCCAATCTGATATTTTGTGTTATTTTCGCTACTATCGTATATTTGTCAATTTCATGTTGTTGTTTTTTTTACTTTGACTCACACAAGGAATAGCGTCGTTAGTGAGAGGATGAATTTATCGAGCCAGATATAAATAATTATCACGTCAACAAGAACAGGCAAACTTCGACAATCAAACAAAATATACCTCTCAAACGCACAATCCACAGATGCTAGAATCCCGTCGTAAAACCTTCATTCAAAGAATGTTTATGTTTTATCAATGTTAGAGAAACAAGAGTGTGTGGCCCAGTATGGCAAACTACTGGTCAAGGGATCCGAGAATTCTGACAGCTTGGGATATGACATTACGGCACAAAGTCAGCAGACGGGCGCTAGAATTCTGAAGAGTGACTCATCACGCACCGACGTTTCTTAGTGGAGCTAGCCAGCACATGGCGAAATGTTAATCCAAAGAGTCTGTCAGCATTCCTTTAACCATCTTATATATACATAAATATATATTAAAATTGAAACAGCTAAATATCTTCTTTGTGTTGTAGTTATTATTCGTTAGTTATTTGTGATGTTATTTGCGGAAATTGCTTGACGTGCCACATGTTGCGCGTGTACCATAGGTTGCCGACCCCGGAGCTATCATAAAATACATGAAGACCGTTTATTTTCTATAAAACATACCCTGTACTAAAAGATTTGACTAAGGTAGGCCTACTAGTATTGTTAGAATGTGGGGGTCACATTAAACACGAACTATTTGAAAAGTGGATGAAGTTTTGCTCTTCTTGTAGCAACAAAAAAGAAGAAACTTAGACTATGTCGGATGCAGGTCAAAGGTAAAGGAGCTACTGTAGTCACGCATGAAGGAAAACCAAAGTACGTTATCTAAACCTTAGGATATTGGATATTATAAGATAAGTGGTTATTCTCACTATTTTTGGGTAGATATAGCTATGTGCCGACTTAGGGTTTTAATATCATTCACTCTGCCAACAACATATGCATTTTTATACATGTCAAGGTTCTTCCATTTAATTTATATAGTAATATATAGTATTTATACTTTAGTATATATTAAAATTGAAACAGCTAAATATCTTCTTTGTGTTATAGTAGTTATTGGTTCCGACTTCGTGATGTCATTTGCGGCTGTGTGCCATTTGTAATTGCTTGGCGTGACACGTGCGGCACGCGTACCGTAGGCTGTTGTCCCTTGTTCTAGACAGGTTGTCAACTTAAAGGCAAGTGAGTCCACTCTGCTCTGCTATTTGACCCATACTTGGGGGAATAAAAACGGAATTCGAATTCGCCTTCTCGATTTCTCTTTTTGATAGCGTACAAATCTACAAACACTAAACATTGTCCCCTGAAAGTGAATGTCTGCAATAAGATTGTTAAGTTGAAAGCTTACTTTCTGAAACAAGAGATGTTACTGATGTTGTGTTGGTCCAGGTTAGGACCAAGGAAGAACAACACGAACACAGGAGTAGAAATAACGAAGATATATTACACGGAATAATAATACAAGATGTGGAAGGTGTTAGTATGACTGTCAGCCTGGTTTGGAGTGAACTACTCTCGGATCGACTCGATTCGACTCTCTCTCTCTCTCTTGAGAGGCGCAGTATACATAGTGTTAGGAAGAGTTCATTCTGTAGTTATAGGTAAGGACCCATAAAAGATGTGTTGATGAATGTCCCACAGTCTTTATGATGATTTTGCTCGGCAAATGAAAAAAAAAAAAAAAAACACTAGAAAATCTGATTGATTGCCCTATTTTTTACGGCTTATCAATCCTTTGTGGACTATTTAAAACCGAAATATATTTTGGATTGTACGAACCGATGGACCTCTACGTCAAGCACTGAATCTAGTTTAGCGCTGACGTTAATTTATGTATAAAAATCTCCTAAGGGTAACCTATGGTATAGTGTTCTGTCCGAGATGACTTTTCATATGACGTAAAAGTTGAAACACTGTTCTATCGCCGTGATCGATATTATGTACAAATCACTTTAAATACAAGGCAAGGGTCATTCAGTTTGGTTTTGGGGCGCGGTGTTGACTTCTTACTTATTTCCCTTGGTTATTTTCCTACTTATCATAAAAGGACCACATATGGAAATTATATATATTGTATAAATTCATATATGGAAATTATATATACAGTGCTGTGCAAAAAATAAGTGACTAAGTCAGATTTTTGGGGAAAAATCTCGTCTTTTCTTAATATTTTACATAAAAAATAGAGTTTAAAAAATTGTGTATAAGTAAGGGAAATGATAAAGTGTCTGCAATTTTACAAAAGAATCTCAAGAAACAAACCTAAAACATGTTATTTTTTGTTTTTAAGGTAAATATATACTGTGCAAATATATGGAAATTATATATATTATAAAAAACCATATACGGAAGTAATAAATATTATATAAATCCATATATTGAAATTATATTATAAATTAACTGATATAAAATATATGGTTCCTTCGCTACACAGGAATTACCATGTTTCAAAAACCGAAGCTAAAAACTTCAAATTTAATTATATAATTAAATTAAAATCATTAGATCTATTTCATTCGCTTGAACATGAAACAGAACTAATGCTTTTGAAGAAAAAATGAATAAAACGTGCAACAATACCATAAACAATAAGAACTTGAGATGCACGTTGACATTAATGACAAGAATTTGTATTGTTTTTCGTGATATTGGTATTGTGTGCGTTAAAATGTTCTCGATGTTATTGTCTCTTTTGCTTCTTTAAAAGTTTCTGCTTACTTGATTTAGTTTGTTCCGAGAATTTCGTTGTTAAGGGAAGCGTTTGAGACCGTTAACTGTAGATTTTTAAAGCAGAGATGGGGATACATCTGTGTTGTTCATTTTTACTACTGCTACTCTACTCTCCTTGCTTGTGTTGGAAGGGTCTTTTTTATAATGATGAAGTTTCAGATTTAAGAATGATTAAATATCATCATCATGTATCGTCACTGGTGGCAAGGCTGTTTTGCACAACTCCAGGTGTCATGCCGAGGCAATTTTCAAGTGCAGGAATTATTATTTTTATTTTTATATCCGGTATATATTGGCTGTTGTTGGCGAATTCTTCTGATGTCTGAGTTTAAGAAGGTTGATAATAATAAAAACAAAAATAAAAATAATAATTCCAGGACTTTTTAATTGCTTCGGCATGAAACTCCGAACTGTGCAATTAATGTAAGATATTATGTATATTACTTAATATATATTAAATAGTTCTGTTATTTTACATCGAACACTGTTTTTTATTACACTATAGAGTATTTATATGTATTTATATACGATCACTCGCTCGTAAACTTACCTATAATTACCCATTTGGTTATATATATATATATATATATATATATATATATATATATATATATATATATATATATATATATATATATATATATATATATATATAGGTTGGACAAAATAATTGAAACACTTGTTAAATTTCCATTTTTTTTTCATTTAATATGGAGTTGGTCCTCCTTTAGCCTCACAGTCACCATCAGGGAATAAAGTCTGGGGCATTGGATGAACATGCTCTCCCAAAATGTTCAGGTAATCTTTGCTGTTGATTCTACCATGCAGGGCAACAATTGGACCGAGGCATTTCCATGATATGGCGGCCCAAACTATCACTGATCAACCTCCATGCTTCACTGTTGGAATAAGGCAGTCAGGGTTGTAAGCTTCTTTGGGCTGCCTCCACACATAAATTTAACCTGAAGTTGGGAAAAGAGAAAAACTGAACTTGTTTGAAAATATGACATGCTTCCATAGGTCTGCAGACCAGGCATTGTCATCTCTGCACCACTTCAACCTCTTTTGAATGTTTCGAGTGGAGAGAAGAGGTTTCCTCCCAGCGGCTCTTCCATGATATGCAGCCTTATGGAGCTCACGACGAACAGTTTTAGTAGAAACTGAACTATTCAGATGATTATTCAACTCAGCAGTCACTTTGGCCGCATTTGTCCGATGATTTTTTGCCACATTGCGTTTCAATGCACGTCAGTCCTTGTCAGTAATTTTGCAAGTCCGGCCCGAATTGCTATAGTTGCTAGAGGTTTTACCCTGTTTCTCGAATTGCATCATAGTTCTTGATATGGTAGCTCTTGAAAAACCAAACAGTTCAGGAACCTTAGGGATCGAGGCTCCTGCCATGCGAGCTCCAACAATTTGTTCTTTTTCGAACTCAGAGAGGTCACGCATTTAGCTTAAATTTGACTAAATTCTAAAAATAAATAAGACAAAGGCAGCAAATTAGATAAATAAACGTATTTACAATAGATATAACCTGCAATTAAGAAGTTTTAGTTAAAGTTCTTAATATAATAGGACTTTGAAATATAGGAGTGGACTTTGCACCTGTTCCAATTATTTTGTCCAACTCCCTGTATATATATAAATTCGGTTGTATGGATATTAGTTTGTGACTATGGGTTTCACGTTTTTTCGATCATCAGACAAACGCTCTCTCTCAATATATATCTTATAATGAATGCCTTCATATTACGAAGGTGAAAAGATGTTATTCTCTTCTTTTTTAACGTGAATAATTCAGACAGAAATGACACGTTAATTTATAGAAAATGCCGCCGTCTAATATTTTAGTGACACTGGTATTTTTTTATTAAAAAGCATTTATTATTTTGAGTAATAAATAATGTCGACTTTTATTTATCAACTTTAGTATTCAAAGAATAAAATACAATTATATTTTATTAAATTGTATATTTGCCATTGACTTTCTGCTATTGACCAGGAAGCTTTTTGAGACAGTTTGTGTAAAATTCTGCAGGTTTTCATGTGAATCTGGTTTTTATTAGAGTTCTTTTTTGTTTTGTAGCGACCGAAAAGGTTAACAATCGGTTGATTTAAAATCAGGTAAATATGGCTGATC
The DNA here is from genome assembly GCA_964036315.1 of Acanthosepion esculentum. NCBI lineage: Eukaryota > Metazoa > Mollusca > Cephalopoda > Sepiida > Sepiidae > Acanthosepion > Acanthosepion esculentum. Next base: position 139,009,946 of record OZ038477.1, read on the forward strand.
GGGTAGAACGGACCAACCTATTTCTCGACTTTTTTCTTGTGGTATTCTTTCTTTCCATGGAGGAAAACAAATCCTTTTCCATTGACAAGCGCGGGGCGTTTTTCGCACAGACATTGATGGCCACGTTGCAGATGCTGGACGTATAAATGTGCATTTAATGTTTCACTAGATTTTAAGAACTATATATGAATAATACATCAACCATCACAAACACAACATTACCTTCCTTAGATGGTTTGTGGTCGATTGTGGAGATTTATCCTTGTCCAGCCATTTCCTTTTTGAGTTGGACATTGCTGAATGTTAATGTACTGCAAAATTATTCTTTACTACCACAGTACTTGGACATTTGGCCGAGGGACATTTGGCCGCGGGGCATTTGGCCGAGGTGCATTTGGCCGAGGGACATTTGGCCGAGGGGCATTTGGCCGAACGACATTTGGTCGAGGGACATTTAGACGAACGGAACATTTGACAGAGGGACATTTGGCCGAACGGACATTTGACAGAGGGACATTTACCGGAACGGACGTTTGGCCGAGGGGCATTTGACCGAGGGACATTTGGCCGAACGACATTTGGCCGAGAGACATTTGGCTGAACGACATTTGGTCGAGGGACATTTGGCCGAACGGAACATTTGACAGAGGGACATTTGGCCGAACGGACATTTGACAGAGGGACATTTGGCCGAACGGACATTTGACAGAGGGACATTTACCGGAACGGACGTTTGGCCGAGGGGCATTTGACCGAGGGACATTTGGCCGAACGACATTTGGCCGAGAGACATTTGGCTGAACGACATTTGGTCGAGGGACATTTGGCTGAACGACATTTGGCTGAGAGACATTTGGCTGAACGACATTTGGTCGAGGGACATTTGGCCGAACGGAACATTTGACAGAGGGACATTTGGCCGAACGGACATTTGACAGAGGGACATTTACCGGAACGGACGTTTGGCCGAGGGGCATTTGACCGAGGGACATTTGGCCGAACGACATTTGGCCGAGAGACATTTGGCTGAACGACATTTGGTCGAGGGACATTTGGCTGAACGACATTTGGCCGAGAGACATTTGGCTGAACGACATTTGGTCGAGGGACATTTGGCCGAACGGAACATTTGACAGAGGGACATTTGGCCGAACGGACATTTGACAGAAGGACATTTGGCCGAACGGAACATTTGACAGAGGGACATTTGGCCGAACGGAACATTTGACAGAGGGACATTTGGCCGAACGGACATTTGACAGAAGGACATTTGGCCGAACGGACATTTGACAGAGGGACATTTACCGGAACGGACGTTTGACCGAGGGGCATTGGGCCAAGGGACATTTGGCCGAACGACATTTGGCCGAGAGACATTTGGCCGAACGACATTTGGTCGAGAGACATTTGGCCGAGGGACATTTGGTCGAGGGACATTTGGCCGAACGGAACATTTGACAGAGGGACATTTACCGGAACGAACGTTTGGCCGAGGGGCATTTGGCCGAAGGACATTTGGCCAAGGGGCATTTGGCCGAGGGACATTTGGCCAAGGGGCATTTGGCTGAGAGACATTTAACCGAATGGACATTTAGCCGAAAATGTAATGGCGTACTTACACGTATGTCACACTCTTTGTCGTAATGTGCTGCATGTATTTATATATATATTTACTGTATTAATTTATAATTTTCGTTTTTTAGCGGCTTTTTTAATCTATCCTGTATATATTATATTTTACTTCAAATATTACTGTAAGATGATAAGCATCTTAAGAAAAAGCGCATTTTACTACAGCAAACATCTTCAGCTTTTCCGATATGAAAGATATTTCAATTTCGCTTTTAATGAATATTATCTTAAAGGGATGAACCAGCTTTTATCTTGCTATTAAATACGAATTTAAATAATTAGGTGCTACTTTTTACCCAAATACGCTCAAATATTTTAAAAAATACTAATTTCAATAAACAAATATTGAAATAAGAAAACTTTAACTTCGAATTTAGATTTGGTAATTTAATCACTAGAAATTCAGTGGTAATTATTAGTCCCATTCTACCTTATAATACTGCTAATTAAAATACTTAAAGTATTGCTTGTTACTATTTTTACTTGTACTTTTTCGGTGAAATGTCCGTCGGCCAAATGTCCGTTCGGCCAAATGTCCCCTCGGGTAAAGGTTCGTTGGTCAAATGTCCATGGACCAAATGACTCTCGGCAAAATGTCTGTCGGCCAAATGTCCGTCCGGCTAAATGTCCTTCAGCCAATTGTACGTCGGCCAAATATCCGTTCTACCAAATGACTCTTGGCCAAATGTCCGACGGTCAAATATCCGTCGACCGAGTGACCGTCGGCCAAATGTCCGCTCAGCCAAATGTATATCGGCCAAATATCTATCGGCCAAATGTCCAGCCACTACTGCCACGTATGAATCTGAGTTACATTTGTCATTATAATTGGTTCTCCTATAACGGAAATTACTTATGACTCAAAACATAACAATGCCAAATAAAATAACAAGTAGCAATATTTTGTAGAGAACTCCCGCTTCTAACCCATTATTAATCCATTAATTATTATTAACCCATTAATTATTATTAAACCATTAATTATTATTAACCCATTATTAACCCATTAATTATTATTAACCCATTATTAACCCATTAATTATTATTAACCCATTAATTTCTTACTAAAAAGAAAACAAAAAAATTATCATGTCTAAGAGACATCAATGCAATAAGATTATTTATTGCTTCCAATACAATTTCCATCATTATTCTACCATATTATCTTAGTGGACCTTGCTTGTTTGATTTTTTAGCGGTATATCAATAGTTTATGGGTCATTTAAAGCCGAAATTTAATTTTATTGGGAGAATTAGTAATTTCCTTTATAAAAAAATGTATTGCTGGTAATATTTTCTCTTTTTTAATGTATTGCTGGCAATATATATTTTTTATTTTTATAAAAATATAATGGTGACATTTTAATTTTTTGCTAGTAATATTTATATATTATTTAAAAATGTATTGCAGGTAATTTTTTAAAAAATTTTTACAAGTGATATATATATATATTAATATATTACTGGCAATGTTTTTTTAAATGCATTGCTAGTAATATTATTATTTTAAATGCTGGTAATATTATTATTTATTTTTTTCAAAAAATGTATTGTTGGCAATATATATCTTTTTCTTGCAAAAATCTATTGCTGGTAATATTTTTTTAAAATGTATTGCTGGCCACTTTTTATAAAAAGATATATTGTTGGTAATATTTTTTCCAAAAGTGTATTGCCGGTAAAATTATCTTTACAAAATTGGATTGCTGGTTTTTTTTAAAAAAATTATTGCTGGTAATATTATTATTTTTAAATGTATTGATAGTAATATCATTTAATATATTTTTTGCATGTATTGCTGGTAATATATATTTTTAAATGCATTGCTAGTAATATTATTTGTTTTATATGTATTGATGGTAATATTTTTTTACAAATCTATTGCCTGTAATTTTTTTAAAAAATTTATTGCTGGTAATATAATTATTTTTTAAAAATGTATTGCTGGTAATAATTTTAAAAAATGTATTGTCGGGAATATTTTTTAATATATTGCTGTTAATATATATTTTTTTGAAGAATTGTGTTGCTGTTAATATTTATTTTAAAAGCTATTGCTGGTAATATTTTTTTCCGAAAGCTATTGCTGGTAATTTTTAAAAAATGTATTGCAGTTAATATTATTATTTTTTCCAAAAATTTATTGCCGGTAATTTTTTTTTATTGTAATGTATTGCTAGTAATATTATATATTTATATTTAAATGTATTGCTGGTATATATATATATATATATATATATATATATATATATATATATATATATATATATATATATATATATATATATATATATATATATATATATATTACCAGCAATACATATATATATATATATATATATATATATATATATATATATATATATTAAATGTATTGCGGGTATTACTATTATTTTTAAATGTATTGCTAGTAATATTATATATATATTTATATGTATTGCTGCTAATATATATATATATATATATATATATATATATATATATATATATATATATTAAATGTATTGCGGGTATTACTATTATTTATAAATGTATTGTTGGTAATATTTATTAAAATTTATTGCTGGTACTTTTGCCTAATATGAAAATATATTGTTGTTATTTTTGGTATAAAATCTATTTTTATAATTACACCGTATTTTGACCCTAGTTTTGGGGTTCAGTATTTGCCTATAGTTAGGACACTAACAGGTACTACCACCCCGGATCAGGGTGGACCTGGGTACAACAGCAATTAAGAGGTGGTTCTACGCTCCTGATTAGAGGCGATTAGTACCGGATGGAGTTTATCGTCATCTAGGACGAGTGGGTATTTGCAATGTTGGTGCTATTGTATCAAATGTGAGTTTTAATCCCTTTTTAACCCGTTGGAATGAGTTCTCAAATGAATTATTGTTCGATGATCGAATATATAAATAGTCGAGTTACTCTCCCCCCCCCAAGTATCCTGCGTCTAAGCATGAAACCAACTTTCCCTATTCAATATTAAATTCTTCTTCGCTTTTACCGCATCTTTTTTCTTTCTTTTTTTCCTCCTTCGTCACTGTCCCTTTATCTTTTTCTTCGAGCTAACTTCCTCGATGTATACACTGACTATATTTACATATAGCTCTGCACCTTATATTGAGCACTTTTCTTCGACATGTATAGCATATGTTGTATTATCTAGTAATCTCCCTTAATAGAACTCTCCGAAAGTAGGAGCAATTAACTCACTAACGTCTTGTCTTGTCTCTGTGTTATAAGGGGAAACGAAACAGCATATTTAAAAACTCAATAACTTTACAGTATCATGGCTTTCTTTTGAGGTTATATCTTTCTTACAACCGATGGACATTTTTATACATCTTTTCTCTCTTTTTAGATTCGCAACGCCAACTTCGTTAACGTTCGTATTCGGAACGTCCATAACTTTTCCTGGTTTGTCTAGATTTATTGTATATAATATACAATTGTGGCACAAGGCCGAACATAGGAGGGAATTGGGCTGAGGCTGGCCATTACTTACTATCTTATACCTCGATTCTCGACTCAGTAAAATTTTCACATCCACCAAAAGAACTTATCCATCATCATTCAATCCTCCATATACCACAATACCTTACATCAGGGGTGGGAAAACTACGGCCCGCGGGCCACATGCGCCCCGCCAAACGATTTCGTGCGACCCGCTTTAAAATGTTATTTATTAAAACTATATTTTTCCTTTAAAAGCCGTTTATTTTGCCAATTTTAAATATCAATTATTTTGGTTTATATATAATATGCGGCCCAATAAAATATAAATTTTAAGAATGCGGCCCTTGTACTAAAAGGTTTGCCCACCCCTGCCTTATATTCTCAGAGGACTTACAAAAACACCACGTGACATAAAAACGATTATAAAATTCTATATATGAAAATCAATCGATGATACGTAATGAGTAGAGGGGAGGGATTGAACCCCAAAACAAACTAAAATATCAAAACAAATACACAAACGGATAACTGATTTTAGTTGAACTCGTCAAACCCTCAAAAGAATTCAGAGAGCCAGCTGTATTCTACCTTTAGACAAAATCAAGAGGCACTCTCTCACTAAGGGAGACGGAAAGGATAAAATAAATACGGCCATGAGGAAAGAAGGAAGCTGACCCTGTCGAGATGAAAAAAGGGACCAAAAACAAACTGGGGAGGTTGGGAATTTCGATTTTGTTCATAACCAAAGTAGAAGACCGGAACAGGCCGGGAACAACATTTACTCATATTAACTAGTTACACAAAAAAGGGTCTATCTTAATCAGGGGAGGGATCCACAGGCAATCACCCTGATGTGACTTAGCTGGACCTAAAAAAAGAAAATTAAAGCTAGCTCTGTTCACGCGAACCAGGCTCGCCCCAGTCACCCACCTTTCGCTGAATTTTGTCAAAATCAATCGGTTTCTATCAGTTCTAATCATCTTTTCCTGGTTTGTCAATTCACTTTTGTTGATTATCATTCATTTAATAGTTCTCAAATATCTTTTGTGACGTTTTTCAAACTTTTTTTTTGTTTTTATTGAACCAGTATTTTCAATGTCTTTTTGGATTACACTTTGATCTCTCTGTTCAACTGTTTCGCAGTTAGAAATCTTGTGTTCACATCACTCAGTAACATCAGAACATCTCCCTTTTAAGGTTATATCTTTCTTATGATCAATGTCAATCTTTATAAATCTGAAATTAAAAAACGAAAAGCAAATATCAATAAGTATTTTATATTTACATTAATTTGCAAGATGATAAAAACCTATCGAGTCGCATAATAAAACATCTAGTAAGCAAATTATTGTAATTATTTCTAATAAATGTTCTATACTGAAGTTCATGTGGTATATTTCGGATATAAATAAAAGTATATTCTGAAAATGTTGCCAACATCAGTTGGGTGAGGCCAAATACTCACTGAAATAAATAAATCGAACAGTGAATCTGTTTGTGTCATCGTGTATCTGTCTACTTATTTCAGCGGGTTTTTTCTTTTGTAACCTTTCTTTCGTTCTTTTTTTTGCCACTGATTTCTCTTCGCCACTGTCGCTTTCATTCTCCTTCGCTCTTGTATCTCTTTCTTTGTCACTGCTTCTATTTCGTTACTGCTTCTTTCATTCTTTTTTGCTCTCGTCACATTTTCTTTCCTTTTTACCGCATTTACATTCTTTTTCGATCTTCTGTTTTCCCTTCTTCGCCGCTGTTTCTTTCGTCCTTCTTCGATTTTACTTCTTTCTTTCTTTCTTTCTTCTTCACTACTGCTTCTCCCTTTCTTATTCGATTTTACTTCTTCTTTGTTTGTTTCCTTCTTTCTTTCTTGATTCTTCAACAATGTTTCTTTCTTCTTCGATGTTACTTCTTTTTTCTTCCTTTGTCACTACTTTCTCTTTGTCACTGTTTCTTTCAGTTTATTCACTCTTGTCTACCTTTCTTACTTCTTCACTACTTCTTTTGTTCTGCTTCTCTCCTGCCTTTCTTTCTTTCTTTCTTTCTTTCTTTCTGCTTCGATATTACCTCTCCTTTCCTTCTTAGTCACTAGTACGTCTTTCATTCTTTCTCACTCTTGTCACACTTTCTTTTCACTGTTTTCATTCTTTTGCGATCCTGTCTTCTTTTGTTCTATGTCAGTTTATTCATATCTATCTATCTATCTATCTATCTATCTATCTATCTATCTATCTATCTATCTTCAGATCTGCTTGTGGCTGTATGTGTTATAGAGTGCCGCAATTATTTTCATAAAATATTACTATTCTTTCCATATCAATGAGAGTCGTAGTCTTTTCATTATTGACACCTGAACTATTGTCCTCACCTTTATTCTTGTTATCACAACGTTTCGTCCGTTGCGTCATTCAGCCTTCATCGTGTATATGTCGTCTTGGCTAACTTAATGGGAATTTCAAGCTAAACTCCCCCCACCCAGCCATTGAACTCAACATTTTAGAGAGGATTTGGATTCAGTGGAAACGAAGCGAACAGTAACTGAGATCTCCTAAAAAAAATCTTTAAATATAAATAATGATAATGCCTCATCCTAGAAATTCAGGCAGGAATCATAGCCATTTCATCTTGCAAATTAATCGAAATATCTTCAATCCAGGAACTTAAATCTCTGATAACTTTCAAACTTATATATAACATACACAGGAAATAGAATCTATGTTAATCTTACTGCTATAAATATCATCAGAAATTATATTTTTATATCAAATTTGCTGACGTCCACGTTTTCGTGGGTGTAAGGGTTCCTGACTTCGACCGTACTTGCTTATAATAAGAAATGGTTCCTTAGTCCTGAAAAGTCCTGAGAAGTTGTCCCACAAGTCATCTTATGGTAAAATAAAGCGAATGTTTAAGTATCTTCTACTTCACAATGTTTGCTGTCCATTAAAATTTGTTATTGTCACTATTGCAACAGAATTGGTTTTTCGCAATATCAGTCAAAGGGATGGTTAATTGTTTTTGTATACAGTAATTGCTAAAAAGATATATCGTAATTAGTAGCACAAAAAGGATAGCAAAATCGATTCTATTTGATTCAGGTGAATTTCCAAAGAAAAAAAATCGATAATGTATGTTGAGAAAAACTGTGAAATTGCTTTTTATAATTTTTTCTTGTCGTCACATGAAAAATAAAAGAGAAATTATAGTCTTACACAAAACAGCTACACACAGTAACTGTTACGATAAAATATATTTTTGCGTAACAGAAAATTGTAGAAACCTAATTTCATCAAGCGAAATAAAAGTTTTTTCATGTTAATACTTTTCCTTTGGTTCAATAGGTAAGCACACCAAACTTAGGTTTCTCCACAAAACGGTTACTTCGTGTATAATAAAGTGAAAAACTCTTTCAAATTATATGAATAGATATTGTTATACTAAAACTCGCAAGGCTGTACTAATTAAACGTCCTGGGTAAAACGACAAACTACATCCGCGTCCAGGGTAAGACAATAAACTACCTCCAACAGCAAGACATCTGATCGGGAGGTTTTAAGGGGCGTAGAACTAAATTGCTGGTTGTTCCCAGGTAAAAACTGCTCCGGGTTGGTAGCACCTGTTAGGGTTCTAGCTACGGGCAAATAGTTAACCCCTAAACTGGGGTCAAAACACCATGAAAGTGTAAAAATAAGTTTTAATAACAGCAATATATTTTTGTAAAAAATTAGTAGCAGCAAATAAATTTTTGAAGAAAATATTATTACCACCAATAAAAATCTTGTTGGCATTAAATAACCCATTGAGGTTGATATGCAATAAAACAAACGAAACGAAACGAATCTCTTTCCCTCTTTCTCCCTCTCTCTTTCTTTCGCTGTCTCTGTCTGTCTATCTGTCTGTCTCTCTCTCTCTCTCTATTTGAAAAAAATATTAGCAGCAATAAAATCTTGTCGGCATTAAATGACCCATTCAGGTTGATATACCGTAAAACAAACCAAACCAAACCAATCTCTTTCTCTCTTTCTCCCTCTCTCTTTTTCTTTCTCTCTCTTTCTCTCTCTCTACCTCTCTCTATTTGAAAGAAATATTACCAGGAATAAAAATATTGTCGGCATTAAATAACCCATTGAGGTTGATATGCCGTAAAGCAAACCAAACCAATCTCTTTCTCCTCCTCTCTCTCTTTCTTTCTCTCCCTCTCTTTCTTTCTCTCTCCCTTTCTTTCTCTCTCTCTTTCTCTTTCTCTCTCTTTCTATTTGAAAAAATATTACCAGCAATAAAAATATTGTCGGCATTAAATAACCCATTGAGGTTGATATGCCGTAAAGCAAACCAAACCAATCTCTTTCTCCTCCTCTCTCTCTTTCTTTCTCTCTCTCTTTCTTTCTCTCTCTCTTTCTCTTTCTCTCTCTTTCTATTTGAAAAAATATTACCAGCAATAAAAATATTGTCGGCATTAAATAACCCATTGAGGTTGATATGCCGTAAAACAAACCAAACCAAACCAATCTCTTTCTCTCCCTTTCTCTCTTTCTTTCTCTCTCTCTTTCTCTCTCTATTTGAAAAAATATTACCAGCAATAAAATTCTTTTCGGCATTAAAACAAACCAAGCCAAACCTGTACTAATTAAGTTAGACAGTTCCAGCTAAAAATTGAATTATGAATGAGGTATGTAATATGACTGAAAAAATATTGGTAGGGAGTGAGGATTATGAGGAAAAGAAGGATAGACAACGATTGACACTAGATATGAAGAGAATAAGTTCTTGGGGAAAAAGCTGAGCAGAACATCCTTTTTAACTTTCGAGCACAGATTAAATGCGGGTAAAGATAGCATGGTGTGCCCTAGTTCTAAAGGTTGGAACTGGTGACAATGAAGAATAGTGATTATCTGAACATTTGGCATAGAAATAGCGATAAATTTTTGAGCCTGTGGGTAAGAGTCGGTAAAGTCGAGACTAAGCCTTGCCCAACAGAAACATACGCAATATTTACTACTTCCCCAAACCAACAGAAACACGAAATACGTTAATCTGATACCATAACAATCTAATCACAATCCAAACAATATTCTTTCCCAAAAATATTCTTTTCGGGGGTGCTAAGTATTGATAAAGTCCGTCAGATGACAAAACGCGTCGGCTAAGTATAGTTTTTTCTCTTGTCTTTTATATATTATTTAGGGTCTTTTTAGGCATTTGTAAATCAATATATATATATATATATATATATATATATATATATATATATATATATTATGAAATGGACAAAGTCCGATAATTATTTTAAGACATTTTTTATTTTTATGAAAAATGTCTTAAAATAATTGTCGGACTTTGTCCATTTTATAATGTGTGACGTCATTTGTTTACATTTGGTTACGCATCGAGCAGATATGAATGTATGAGAGAAAATCATGGAGAATTGTGTTTAAAACAGTAAAATTGACCATGCTAACCGAAACGCTCGTCTGTGGCTCAATCAGTAAAAGCAAGTGAGGCTATATGACGGTTCCGTATAGGATACAGGTTAGCTTCCTGTCGGAGGACGCATATTTTCTATGAAAATTCCTCGGACATTCAGGCCGGTAAATGTCGTTAATGTTGTTTATTATAAACAAAACATTTACTTCAATATTTGTATATATAAAAACACGAACAAACATAAAGATTGTCTTAATATATATATATATATATATATATATATATATATATATATATATATATATATATATGTATATATATATATATATATATATATATATATATACGCAGAAATATAGTCTTAAAGTGTGCTATATTTATGGGGTAAAGTGCTCAATATCAGAGATAAGCCTATATATATATATATATATATATATATATATATATATATATATATATATATATATAGGCTTGTATATATATATATAGGCTTGTTTGTGGATGCCTATTTATGCTCTCGTTCGCCGATTGAGCACTATAGAGAAAGGTTAATTTAAAAAAAATTTCTGCCGTGCGCCGATAGCTTAGGGTTAGGAACACTTACTGATGCCAAATCGTTTGAGCTTCGATCCAGACCTGAAGCAATCGGCTGTCTATCCACACTGATGAGCTGTAATACTGTGAAACAGGCTTATATGTGGATGACTATTTATGCTCTCGTTTGCCGATTGAGCACTCTATGAACGTTTCCCTTTGACGTTTATATATGTATATATATATATATATATATATATATATATATATATATATATATATATATATATATATATGAAGAAATATAGTCTCTATCTATCTCTGATATTGAGCACTTTATCCCATAAATATTGAGCACTTTATCCCATAGATATTGAGCACTTTATCCCATAAATATAGCACATCTTAAGACTATATTTCTTCATATATATATATATATATATATATATATATATATATATAGATAGATAGATAGAAGTGTATATAGAAACTAAATAATGAGATATTGGTAACTATATATTGCGTGCGATAGGGTGTATGTACAGTTAGCAAGTATTTATTTAATGTTAAATTTCTCAATAATTCTGAAGATAAGACAATTTGGATGAAAAAGACAATTGGAAAATATATTTCTTAGTCATTGCTGACGCGTTTCGTCAAACCGACTTTATCAAGTTTAAAAGCGAAATGCTTTTTAGTTACATTAAATTTAAAATATTAAAAAGTGAACGATCCTTTGTAAGCCTCCTTCTGGATATTGGTAACATTTTTTTTTTACTAAGAATTTGTGTTAGTTTTCCATGTCGACATATTGTTAAATTTCTCAAAACAATTCTGAAGATAAGACAGTTATATATAAGTGGACTCCGATGTCAACACCTTGTGGCGTAATCTTTACGCCATTCGCTCGACTATTTATATGTTGATCAGTGGGGCATGATCATTTTACGGTCGAAATTGCTAGATGTAACCATAAATTATATGCTAGCAGTGTCTTCTCTCGCAATCCCCGTTTGTAGAAATATCTGGCTTCTTGCTTTCCAGTCAACTTTGACCTTCCAAAATTTAAATGCAATGTCAGTCGTCATCATGTCTCTCATTAATTCCTGTTCTTATATTATTCTCTCTCCTTAATAATGTTTTTTCTTCTCGGAATTTCTTCCCACTCACTAACCACTTGTCTGTTTAATTTCTTTGTTTGGAGGGAAATGGTTACACACACATACACACACACACACACACACACACACACACACACACACACACACATATACATATATATATATTATGTAATGGAAAAGTTCGACAATTATTTAAAGACATTTTTATGTTTAACATTGATTTTATAGATACAAGTATTTAAGTAAATGCTGTGTTTATAATAAACAGTATTAAATAACATTTACCGGCCTGAATGTCCGAGAAATTTTGATAGAAAATATTCGTCCGCGACAGGATTCGAACCTGTATCCTATAAGGAATCGTCATATAGCCTGACGTGCTTTAACTGTTTCGGTAACTAAGGGTCGTCCGGTTGGCAAGGTCGATATATATATATATATATATATATATATATATATATATATATATATATATATATATATATATATATATATATATATATATATATATATATATATATATATATATATATATATATTATAAGTTAAAGGAGGGATTATTTTGTTTATCTTACGAAAAGAGGTAAAGATTTTTTCTATTAAATTTGCCTAATAAATTATTTTTATCCTTAGTTATCTATCATCGTCTGAAGAAGGACCATCTTAGTATGGAAACATGAAAGTTTTTGTGTAGCGATGTCAAATGTTTTTATTGTAATTTATTATAATAAAAATATTATAATATGTTGCTCTGCGTTGTCTTGAGCACTTTTTGAAAAATCAATGATACGAACTGTGAATTTTTAGACCATCTGTTCTTTCTCTCATTTTATACTTACACACACACACTCACACACGCACACACACACACACACATATATATATATATGCCTATGTGTATATATGTTTATGTGTATATGTATGCATGAGTGTATGTGTATTGATATATATATGTGCACACGTATATACATGTATGTTTGCGTAGATATAGATATGTTGTTGTGTATGTGTGTATCTACGTATGTGTTTTGGGCTATATAAATAGTAGGTCCTTACTAGATTAAATATTCGTTAATTTTTATATGTTCATGTTAAATTTGCAACCTGTAGGTGATATTATTTGCTTTGTCAAATCTTCTTGATTACACATCGGTTCTCTTATAAATACCCTTCGTTTTTAGTTTGCACCCCCCATCTTTTTTTTTCCTCTCTCTCTCTCATCTTCTGGATTTTAAGTTTAGATCATATCGTATTTTATTGTGCGTAGTGTCACCTCAAATGTAAACATACGTTTCCGGTGTCTGTTTTTTAATTTTAATGTAGGTCAGCGAATCAGTAGCGAATTATGCATCGAAAAATAATTCCTATTTATCTGTATCTCACTCATTTAAAACGTTATTTAACTCTTCTCTTTGAAACTTCTCTCTGTTAAATTTTAATCCCCACCTTCACCTTTAGGCCTTCCTGTTCTTCTTTCTTCTGTTATACCTCTCTCTAGAGCTTTCATACATTTCTCTGTCACAATTGTTTCCCACTCCCACACATACACTCTCACTAAAATTTTGTTTTTTTATACCAGGAGTTATATTTTCCAATTTCTTTTTGAATTTGTAGGTCTGATGAATTGGATCGTGATTACGATTCCAATGTAATAAATTATAATCATGGAATATTAGTGTTTGAGCCTTTTATATATATATATATATATATATATATATATATATATATATATATATATATATATATATATATATATATATATATATGTGTGTGTGTGTGTGTGTGTGTGTGTGTGTGTGTGTGTGTGTTTATTTAGGCAGCAAATTCTCTTTTAGGCATGTCTAATTAAATAAATTACAAACATTATGCCTGCTTATTTTTAGTTCAATCCGTTCATGTTCATGGATATTTTTATTGCAATACACGGAAAATATTCGTCAATAGGAACGGATTATGCTAAAACTAAGCATACATAATATATATATATATATATATATATATATATATATATATATATATATATATATATATATATTCAAACAGGTTTCGTTAAACAATTTAGACATATCATGTCGATTAGTTTTCGTTGTGATCATATAAAGTTCGCGGATTAATTTTTGAACTTGAAAGGATCAAAACAAAACCTAATCGACATGATATGCTGCCTAAATATACACAATATATATATATATATATATATATATATATATATATATATATATATATATATGAATAAAGACAAAAGAAAAAATTATCTTAGTCGGTGCGTTTCGTCCTCAGAGGGTCTTTATCATGGCAAATGTAAGGATTTTATTTCATGACAAGTATTTATATACAAGACCAAAAATGGTATTTGTCTTTCAAAATATTTGGTATAGTGGGGCTCATGAATATCCATCAGGTTAGTGGAAAATTTACACTCATGCATATATATATATATATATATATATATATAGCATAATGAGAAGCCACGTATACTTTCTTGATATGTATATAATATGGAGAAAGCAACTGAAAAGTTGCAAATTAAAAAAAATATAAGTATACATATATATATATATATATATATATATATATATATATATATATATATATATATATATATATATGTATATAGATATATTTTTCTGTTTATACATTATTTTTATAGATACATAATACATAGATATTATTATTTATATTTATTTTTTATATTTATTTTTTATATTTATTTTTATATTTATTATATATATATATATATACTGTTCTTTTACAGATCCCGTATTATTTTTGAAATACATCAATACAATTCTGATGCAATTATTTCTCATGCTTGGATTTAAAAAATACAGATTCTAAAACGAATGATCACGGCATCTAAAAAGGAGATCAAGCCAATGCTGACAAAAAAGCGTTTCATAATGAAAAAGCAGAAAGGATTCTAGTTATTCGTCACTATGCTAGTTTATTTATTACAGACTTCACTCTTGGGTTTCACTGAAGCGGTCCTGACATAAAATGCCAAATGCGTAATTAAAAACAGAGAGCTTATTTTCGCTATTTTTTTTTATATGTTAATAACAACTAAGACTGATTGATTGTGTGTTTGTAATTTCATTCTTATCTTCTGTTCGAGAAAACAATTCCACGCGACCGGAATAATATTTACTATACTACTTCTCTCCCATAAATATCCACCCTCTCGCCAAATATTATCCTTTCGTTTACTACTGGCCACTACAGATGGATTGACTGATATTTTTTACGGCTTATCAACCTTTTTCAGGTTAGTTAAAACTAGGAAATATTTTCAGATTGTAAGAATATTTTGTAGATAATGATTTACTGATACACGTCCTACTAATTAATTTTTACCTAGGTTTCCGAAGTGGTGGATTCATGCCTTTTTCAAGGGTATTTGTGCGTGTGAATATAACGAACCTGTCTTCAATTAGAACTTGGCTGTCCAAATTTTCATTTCCGAGCCGTCATTCATTACACCGCCCGCACATCCTAGCTTACAGCCCATGGTATTCCCAAACGGTCACCCATTCGGTTACTGACTAGACGACGTTGCTTAACTCCGGTAATCGTTCGAGGACCGGTGTTTCACCATGATATAGACGTAAGAAAATAATAACTGAGAATCATCGATACGAAAATCACATGCAATCAATGAAGTTAATGATATTTCGATCACTATTACAGAAGGTATTCGGGTTACGTCGGACTCGACGTACGGCGTTTTAGGTTACGGCGTTTCGTGGTTACAGCACCATCTCCCACAATATAATACGTCGTCGTGAGGTGCTATATGAGGAAGACGGCGTTGTTTGTTCACCGGCTGCACGCCATATTGGATTGTGGTACATTTATTTCTCGTCTGTGTTGTTTTTTGGGGGGGGGGCATATTGCCCTTCTTTATGGCTCCCAGCGTATGGCTCGTGGGTGCTTATGTAGGTGTGTTCCGACCTACGTCGAAAATCAGGTTACGTCGCGTCTCTTGCCTTTAGTGTGTCCAGTCAAACAAATGATTTTAATTATTTCATCACCACTGAAAATTCGTTCTTTGTGCTTAGCAACGCACTTCCATATAAAAATATTTGCAATACATTTTTTATATTAAAATATATTAGCAATACATTTACATAATATATATAAAAGTACGATTCTCTAGTAAAGCTTGCAATGCTTTTTCGATTCTGTCTATATTTCTGAGATGTGGTATTATGTACACAATTTACATTATTCGGACTATTGTCCTCATCTTTGTTGCCATATTATTCAAAACGTTTCGGCCTTTCAGTATCTGTCTATATTTCTGAGATGAGGTATTATGTACACCATTTACATTATTCGGACTATTGTCCTCATCTTTGTCGCCTTATTTATTACAACGTTTCGTTCTTTCAGTATCTGTCTATATTTCTGAGATGAGGTATTATGTACACTATTTACATTATTCGGACTATTGTCCTCATCTTTGTTGCCATATTTATCACAACGTTTCGGCCTTTCAGTATCTGTCTATATTTCTGATTTTTTATTATGTAATGGACAATGTCCGACAATTATTTTAAGACATTTTTATGTTTATATATTCTTTTTATAGATAAAATATTTAAGTAAATATTCTGTTTATAATAAACAGTATTAATAACATATACCGGAGGACGAATATTTACTATGAAAATTTCTCGGACTTTCAGGCTGGTATATGTTATTAATACTGTTTATAATAAACAGAGCATTTACTTAAATATTTCTATATATAAAAAGAATATATAAACATAAAAATGTCTTAATATATATATATATATATATATATATATATATATTTTAATTTTATATATTTATTTATATTTTTAATTTTATATATATATATATATATATATATATATATATATATATATATATATATATAGTCATCCACAGACAGACTGTTTCGCAGCTCATCAGTGTGGCTAAACGTCCGGTTGCCTCTAGCTAGAATCGAAACCCGACTAAACTGGCGTCAGTCGGGATTCTACCACTAAGCCGTTGGCACACGGCAGGGATGAAGGTGAATTTAAGCGTATTTATTTTTAGATAAACACAGAGTGACTGCGAGAACTCGATTCGGTTTACCGAAGAGTCTTGCATTCTAAGCCGTAATAGTCACTGTTGACAAACCCACACTTCATCCCCAGAGAGCTAAAGTGAAATAAATTTTTCAGGAGCATATATATTGTCATCCACAGACAGACTCATTCGCTGTATCACAGCTCATTAGTGTGGCTAGACGTCCGGTTGACTCTAGCTAGGATAATTTTGATTATTTGCAGGATACCGGGTATATCTAACGATCATGCGTTCCATCTTGCGTAGAACCGTTCAAAATAAAATAGAATTCAGATTTGAAAATGTTTGGAGGAGTGCGGTTCTTAAAGTGTCGGAAATATTGTTAAAAAAAACAGGAACACAGAGCTAAACCGTTACGGAATATCTAATCACCAGTATGGCAGTGAGTACTGAAAAAAATCTCACAGATGAAGAAGAGACTTGGAGCAAGAGAGATGAAGTTAGACCGATAAATGGTGAGAATACCATGGACAAATCATATAAGCAATGAGGAAGGCTTAAGGAAGATAGAAACTACAAAGGAACTTATACATTCAATTATTTGAATTTTCAAGGAAGAGAGATGTGGTTCGACCGAGGAGTAGTCAGAATACCATGGACAGAGCATATAAGCAATGAGGAAGGCTTATTGAAGATAGTAACAACAAAGGAACTTATACATTCAATCAGCTGAAATTTCTGGCATACATAATGAGAAAGGCCGGTGTAGAGAGTTTAACACTAACAACACATACGAGAGGTAAAATAAACAAAGGCAAAGAGTGAGTAACATACTGAACGAGTTTATGTGAATGGGAAGCAGAACAGAAAGTAAAACTATTTTAAAGGGCGGAAATTACAAATAGCAGGAAATTTTGAATAGCCCTGATCTCGCACGTTCCGAATGCACTTGGCACATAGACGTCTCCATCCAATTTTACTTTTATGCACCAATTTCTACACGAGTTCCATAGGGTATCAAAGCTATATTAAGTTTCAGCTCATATGAAGTTCAAACGATATATTTTTCTTATCTTTCTCGTATGACATCTCCTATGGGCCTGTCACTACCATTAATATCAGTTCTCCGAATTATAGTTTTATATATTGATTTTGCTACTTTGACGAAATCCGCGACTTAGTTTGTTTGAGTTGAAATCGTAAAGCAGGACCATTTGAGAAGTTTCTACGTCGTTTATACTTCAATGTACTCAATCCCAAACAAACAATATACTTTTAAAGCATCCATTAACATAGTTCAGGCATTCTGCGATCCTAACGCAAAAAGAGAAAAATAAACTAACAGGGCCACTGACAATTAACGTGTATTAGACACGACGTTAAATAGATGAAGAAAAGGCAATTATTATTATTATTGGTTGAATATTGAAACGGCCGAAACGTTGTAATAAATATGGCAACAAAGATGAGGACAATCGTCCGAATAATGTAAATAGTGTACATAATACCTCAGCTCAGAAATATAGACAGATACTGAAAGACCGAAACGTTGTAATAAATATGGCGACAAAGATGAGGATAATAGTCCGAATAATGTAAATAGTGTACATAATACCTCATCTCAGAAATATAGACAGATACTGAAAGGCCGAAACTTTGTAATAAATATGCCGACAAAATGAGGACAATAGTCCAAATAATGTAAATAGTGTACGTAATACCTCATCTCAGAAATATAGACAGATACTGAAAGGCCGAAACGTTGTAATAAATATTGCAATAAAGATGAGGCCAATAGTCCGAATAATGTAAATAGTGTACATAATACCTCATCTCAGAAATATAGACAGATACTGAAAGGCCGAAACGTTGTAATAAATATTGCAATAAAGATGAGGCCAATAGTCCGAATAATGTAAATAGTGTACATAATACCTCATCTCAGAAATATAGACAGATACTGAAAGACCGAAACGTTGTAATAAATATGGCGACAAAGATGAGGACACTAGTCCGAATAATTTAAATAGTGTACATAATACCTCATCTCAGAAATATAGACAGATACTGAAAGGCCGAAACGTTGTAATAAATATGGCGACAAAGATGAGGACACTAGTCCGAATAATGTAAATAGTGTACATAATAACTCATCTCAGAAATATAGAGATACCAATAAAGGAGCAGATTTTGATAAAATTAGCGCATAAACTTGCAGCTTTGGACCAGTTAGATATACGTTCAGAATTTAAACATACACCCTAGTACAAATTAATTGAAACAAAACGAATAACTCCATTATAATATCCATTCCACGAAGTCGTTCTTGCAGATTGACTACAGATTCTTGATTGGATTTAAATCAGGAGAGTTTTTCGGCCCAGTCTATAGTACTTTGATTTATTCACTGGTGTGTTCGTGCAGCATTACAATTTTCGTAGGCTTCCTTGGAGTAACGTCCATCGCAGACAATGGCCGTAAGACAACTAATCGGCAGTCGAGTCAGTAGTTTCTGGGCGTGATAAAAATCTGATGCAATCACGGATGACACAATATTTCTCAAGGTCAAACAAATTTTATCATACACCCGGAAAATAGATTAATGTTACTGCGCACCACTGCAAATTACCTTATTTGAGAAAAAAATAGAATTTGGTGACACCCTGTCACTCTAGTGGATCTAAAACTGACGCAGAATGGTGAAAGAAAGGAAACTAAAGCGATTGTTTCAATTAATTTGCGCAAGGGTGTAGAATAGGTTGTGTCAGCGGTAGTTTCGCTTAACACCTGAAATTGTCACGAAACCAAAATATCAACCTGAAAACTAGAGTCACGTTCGTAAATTGCCTTGTCAGATAGAGACTTTGATATGTATACCATGTCAAACCCGATTAGAAATATTTAAACTCTCAGCAGTATACAACCGCTCCGTAAGGTCAATAGTTATAAATGGCTTTCAGAGAGTGAGGACAAGCAACAGCAGTAACAACTAAAATGGATAGCACATCTAACTCGAAGAGAAAATAATAACATAATGAAGATATTGACATTTCCCACAACTTCAAATGGAAGGTGAGGAAGGAGACGGGAAAGAACTATAACAGCTATTGAAGTTCAGAAACTCACTTTCCTAAAAATTATTTTAAGTGAAAAGATTTTATAAATTTCAACCGAAAGTGCTGGCTGCTAAGTCAATGAATTATTTGTTGGGAAAACAGCTATTATTACCATTACCGTTACCATTACTATAACTCTTACCATTGTCATTGCCATTAGCATTTGCTTTAACATTACTGTTGCCTTTACCATTCCCATTAACTCTACATTTACTATTGTAATTACCATTAGCATTACCTTTACTATTACCATTACCATTACATTTACCATTACTATTTACCATTACCGTTGTCATTACCATTAGCTTAACATATACTTATACCATTGTTATTAAATTTATTCTTACCTTTACTATTAGGATTACAATTATATTTACCATATTACCATTGTCAATAGCATTAGCTTTATCTTTACCATTAACATTGCAATTATCTTTACCGTTACCATTACTTTTGCAATTACCATTGTCATTAACATTAGCATTACCTTTACCATTACCATTACAGTTACCATTACCTCTACCATTACCATTAGCATTACAAATATCCTTACCATTACCATTAGCTTTATTGTTACCATTGTCGTTATCATTAGCATTACCACTACCTTTACTATTACCATTACCGTTTCCATTAACATTTTCCTTACCATTAGCATCAGCTTTGCCATTACTATTACCATTATCAGTTTGAGTAATCCAGTTCCATCATCCTGTCTTCAAATGAAAGTGTCCCCAAGTATCTAGATGTGACTTCCAAATCGCATTGGTTTTCCCATTGTTTAAACATAAAAAGCAATCCTCTTGAAACCCGGTTTTGATAATCCTCCACTACTTCCTCTCGTGACTAGAAATGCCCAACTGGTTATGGGTAGGCAACTGTGGTACATTTTCATTGAACAAAGCAAAACCTATAAATGATGACACCTCCAATCAATTAAGATCGAGAAGCCATAAGAGCCACACCTGGTATTTCTTTATATTATTTGCACGGTGGGGATTTTAAATACCGGAAATAATTTTCATCGACTCTCTGTCAAATCTCAAGACATCAGACTGCATGCACCTTCCATAGGATATTTTCTGTGTTTAAGATGATTTTTTTTTTTTTTGCAATGTTGTTATACTGGGTCCGATTCTGACGATGTCAAGGAGTTTCTGGAGCCTCGTTCGAATCAGTTCAAGTGTCCGAATAACAATTGGAATAATGCATATACTTTCAACATTGTCCCACAACATTGAATTATTATTATTATTATTATTATTATTATTATTATTATTATTATTATTGTTGTTGTTGTTGTTGTTGCTGCTGGTGTTTTTGTTGCTGTTGATGTTGTCCGTCTTTTTCTCTGTCCTTTTCTCCTTTATTGGTTCGTCATTTAAAGAAAGTAAATATTCTCCTGTGGCCTTCTGCGTCTACGTCCACGTCTTAGAGACCGCTAATTCTTTAAGGGAAGGTTACATTATAAACGATTATCAGAGAAAATCTCTTTTCATATATCTTCAAAAGTCGCCTTTCATCATGTCACCTTTAAATTCTCTTGAAAGTAACGAACTGCTGAGACAACCACCTCTTAGCGAGTGGGAAATTCTATAATAAATATAAGGAAATTAATGATAAAGTAGGAAAAAGTTTTAGTGTTACGGGTTTGGTCCATTGGGACTTCATTGAGCTAAAGTAATGCTTTTGTCGATGCAATTATAGATGAGTATGAAGGAGAGGGGGAATATACAAACGCAAACATTAGTTATAATTATACATAGATAAGAAATGCTTAAATTATTGTGTCTCTCTTTTTTAAACATTTAAATTTATTTTTTGTTATATAGTCTACACAATTTCATTTAGTATCTTTATGCGTTTGTTTTTTTAATTTTATTATTAAAGGCTATAGGAAGTGCTTTCATCGCTAGATCATCCACGGTAAATTTTTATCCAGGTTCTTATAATTATACACATTTCTTGGCAGATCTTCTATTACCACAATGTGCGACACTTAGTAATAAACTTTTTAAAGTAAGTAATTTTAAAAATTTCGAAATAGCGGAAAAAAATTATTTCAAAATTATAGATAGATAGATAGATACGAACAGACGGTGATAGATAGATAAATCGATAGATAGATCGATAGATAGATAGATAGATAGGAACCAAGTGAGATAGATAAATGGATAGATAAGAACAAACTGAGATAGATAGATAGATAGATACGAACAGACTGAAATAGATAGATAGATAGATAGATAGATAGATAGGAACAAAGTGAGATAGATAGATAGATAAGAACAAACTGAGATAGATAGATAGATACGAACAGACTGAGATAGATAGATAGATAGATAGAAAGAGAGAGAGAGAGAGACAGAGAGGATGAGAGAGGAAGAGAGATAAAAGACGAAGTGAACTAAAGAGAAAGTTCAAATAAATGAAGCCAAACGCACACACCTGAAACCACAAGAGATAAACAACAAAAAATCAAAAAAATAAAATAAAAATAAAAATAGAGAGATTAATTCCATCTAATGGTGCTTGAGTGATAACATATTGTCTATCAGATCTTTGAGATTTAGATTTTGATATAGAGTTTGGCAACAGATGAAACTCGAATGTGAGACGAAGAACAGGTTTTCCGTACGACATGTCTTGCTTCTTACCAGACAACGTAGTATATAAAAAATGAAGTAATATTCCCCCTTTTATAAAAAGCTATTTTACTTATACTATTTTAGCTTCTGTAATAAATGGAACCAATAAAAGTAAACTATATAAAAAAGCCAGAATATCGGGTTTATATTTAAGAATATTGATGCTATCGTTATAGAAAACAACCTTTTGGAATTCCAAGAATCGTTTGCATGAAAGACAAATTAATTTTGGTCAGAATGATGTTCGTGTAGCCTAGTGGTTAGCAATGTGGAAAGTAGGGTCAGCCTGCCAAGTTCAAATTCCAGTATCATTCACCTTAGCTCAAATACTCTTGGAAAGGTATAAACCAATCGCTCTCTATAAGAGCACAGACTGAGATTTCTAGCATTGCTCGCCAATAAACCACAAACAGAGAAGGCTTTGATATTAATATCGGAGTTAGACCGCACAATTTCGTAGCTTTGGAAACAGACATTAAATAATATAGAAATGGTTTTGTTATCAACACAAAATAGAACAATAACTCTGATAAACATTGAACAAACAATCATAGTATACACTGAACAAGGATAGTGAAAAAATATCAACAGAATTTCATCATTCCATCGTAAAAAAATTGAAGAGCTTGGAAGACCTGCAGCACTTTTATGGGTTAGCACTGCCCACGAAGTTTTTGAGAGGACTGATAATAATTATTTACAGAGTTGCTGAAGATGAGAAAGCACGATGAGAAATTTGCAATGTGCTTTCAAATCGTTCTATGGCATTTGGATAAAAAAATGAATATGTAAACAGATACGGTATTTGGGTGCTGAATTATTTAACGAAAAAAAACGTATTCCCATCTATTACTCTCTGCTCAAGAGCAATAGAAACGATCTAGTTTTGAAAAAAAAACGGTCATAGGTGATTGGATTTGTTTAGAGTAATGTAGAACAAAAAAGGTCCTTGGAAAAACGAAATGTGCCACCACTAACCACTCCAAAAACGGTCTGCATCTTAGGAGATGAATTGACCATATATATACATATATATATATATATATATATATATATATATATATATATATATATATATATATATATATATATATATATATATGTGTGTGTTACAATGAATCATTCATACAAAAAATAGGTTAGTAAAGTTAATGATATAAAATGGCGAAATCCCTTCGCAAACAAAATTTTAAAAGGTGCATTAAACTATCAATCATTCCATAATCTTTTGATCCTTGTTTTCTTTTTAAATTATAAGCTGCATAAGGTCTTTCTTTAATACACAAGTACTTTCAACTGTGCATTCAGTCATCTTCAGGCATGGAAATTATTTTGTTTTTGGTAAAATTCACGCACCCTCTTAAATGTTCAAAAAATTCAACATGGCCGTGGCGACTGCATGCCCCAAAGGTTTGTATCCGTTAACAATAATACACTAAAAAAAAAACATATTTCGATTCTCATTATATTTTTTCGTCTCGGATGCTACCTGAATTTCACACTCAATGTGGTGTGCGCTGGTGCATTGTCCATCCTCCACTTTCCCACAGGTCAGGACGTTTTCGTCTCACCTTGTCTCGCAAACGCTTCAGGACTTCCAAGTAAAAAGACCTGGTTAACAGTTTGACCAGGAGGAACAAATCCTTTGTGGAGAATTCCTTTCACATCAAAGAAACAAATCAGCATCGTCTTGACATTGGACTTCACTTGACGCGCTTTTTTTGGGTCGTGGTGACGTTGGATGCTTCCACTGACTTGATTGTTGCTTCGTTTCCGGGTGGTAGTCATAGCACCAGCTTTCGTCACTAGTGATGACCTTCGGAAAAACGTCTGGATCAATTTCCAACTGTTCTTTCAGTTTACGACAAGCATCCTTTCAGCCATGGTAAAAATAGACGAAAAGGTGTGAAGCACTTCTAAACAAATGTGAATCACGGAGCTGTACGTCTACCCACGATGACATCAGTTGGCACACTGATGCCGGAGGGTTGCCTCAAGTGGCATGTAGAGGTGGAAGCCCGAACTACTACGGGCTTGTCACAGAAAACGATTCCGATTACTTTTGGGTCCCCCCTCGTATATGCGTCCCACGTTGAAAGCATGTATGTGTACTACGTGTACTTAGATCGCATGACTAGTTCACGTGTATTTCCGTCATTCAAGTAAATGCTTCATTTACATTTTTTTAAACATTTTTGTTAAATCACACCGCTGGATATATTACAAGAAGTACTAATATATAAGCATGGTTGAAACTAGGTGGAAAAATAAGATTCAAATAAGGGCGATCCAGCGCACGTTTCGTACCATATAATAAATTATTCTCTTAGAGAGATAATTACAACTACAAGCAAAACTGAAAATTTTGGATAGAATAAAGAATATTTATCGACCGCGTCGCTATTCCTCGCTCTGGTTGGCTCAACGGGAAAAATAAGTTTGCAGCTTCGCTATTCTGGCATTTGTAAATCTATTACTGTCGATCACGAATTGAATACTTTCCTCTTTATATTAGTATTTTTACGTTTATAATACCATATAAATCCTAACCCGAAGCCGTATTACTTCCATCGTGTTTTTTCATTGTATTAATATTTTTTCACCATAGGAAACACGCGTAGAATTGCGTCTCATCCTCACGAGAGAGTTCTACCCATTATCCATACTTAAACTTTCTTCCTTTTTTCCCGAAACATATTTAAAAGAACGCCATTTTATTTGTAGTGTATTAGTCTCCATTTATAAGTGCAGAGACATAATGGCGGGAAAGAAATCCATACAATCAGGTGTTTCTTTCAGTCTTACCACTTGCAGTCTGACATATTTCGATTTCAGTTTGAGGAACATTATCTTGCTTATCATCCAATTTGGAACTATGAAGGTTTCGGAAATTGGTAATGTCGCAATCTGGAGACCAGTTCTAATCATTGATCTAAACTGAAGAGACCGATGTTGATTCTCATGAATTTTGGAAACATATTGCGTTTATCTTCCTTGCAGTTGTCTTTAAGCATGTCTTCTGCCCATTTTAAAATGCTATGTTATTTATTACCGTTTTCTTTGAGTGAGTTTGTTGCATTAGAAAACTTCTTTCTAAAATTCTTTTCTTTTAGTTTTTTAAAGTCTTTTTTAAAAATCATTTCAACCCGATGGAAGGCGAAAATAGCATTAAGACGCAAGAGCTTACAGGAAGTGAAAAAGAATGAGAAGATATTAGTGAGGAGAAAAGATAATAAGAGAACAGGAAGACAGAACATGGCGATTGGCGTTGCATTTAAAAGTTTGTAGTTATACTGAAGATACCATGGACCACACATGTGGGCAACGACGAGGTTTTGGAGAAAATCGAAACAAAAAGGAAACTTACACTTAACATCAGGAAGAGGCAGCCACGTAATGAGGAAGGAGGGATCGGAAAATCTGATACTCACAGGAGAGATTGAGAGAAAGATGGACAGAAAAAATCTAAAATACTTGATAGACTTGAGCAAAGGGATGACGGAACAGGGTTTGGGTGAAATAACAAAAAGGCAAAATTTATTAAGAGCTACAAAGGAAAGGAAGATGTGGAGGGCTATGATTTCCTACGTTCTGATGGGATACAGCACATAAAAGAAGTGGTGACAGGAAAGCGAGTTCCATAGGCACGGAGTGCAAGAAAACAAACAATTCGAATAGAACTTACGGTTGCATCGAGCAAGTGCAACAGTTAAACACCTAAATTCTTGCAGTTAGGGTACCATGGAGGAAAGCTCATCAGAACAATTGACATGAAAGTATTTGTAGGAAAGACAGAGGGAAATTGTCTGGTTTTGTGATGCCAGGTAAGAATCAATTACAGACCCTTCTTTGGATTTTGTCAAGAATCTCCAGATATATAATAGAAGCATCAGACAAGGTGCAGCAGTGATATTCAATGCCCGTATTAATGGCAGATTAATAAATATGCAAGTTGGATTCTGGTGAGACAAATTGTCCGGCATGCCAACGTGAATCAGCTTTCCTAGCAGCAGATCTAGCAGTTGATACATTTATTCTTTTCCATGATTCTCTTTCGTTTTGTTTTTAACTGACAACATTCTTTCATTCTTTCATTAAAAGCCTAAATTCATTTTATGTTGTACACATGTTTTGATTTAAATGATAGACGCATCTTTGTTTTGTTTTCCAAACTTCAACCATTTCTTTTTTGCTTTTAATTCACGATATTCTTTCTTTCTTTCTTTCTTTCTTTCTTTCTTTCTTTCTTTCTTTCTTTGTATATTTTTACTCTATTTATTTCCAATACTTCTCTTTTTCGCTTTTAATTCACAATATTCTTTGTTTCTTTGTTTCTTTCTTCCTTTCTTTTTTTCTTTCTTTCTCATACTTCCCTTTCTTTTTTGGTTTTAATTCAAATATTCTTTATTTCTTTCTTTCTTTCTTTCTTTTTTTCTGTTTTCTTTCTTTGTATATTTTCTCTTCTGTTTATTTCCAATACTTCTCTTTGTCGCTTTTAATTCACAATATTCTTTGTTTCTTTGTTTCTTTGTTTGTTTGTTTGTTTGTTTGTTTCTTTCTTTCTTTCTTTCTTTCTTTCTTTCTTTCTTTCTTTCTTCACCGTTGATCTATTTCTTTCTTTACTATTCACCTCTTTCTTTGTTTTTTTCTTTTCTGTCGACTTCTTTTTCTTTCCCTGTCGACCTATTTCTTTCTTTAACATTAATCACTTTCTTTCTTTCTTTCTTTCTTTCTTTCTTTCTTTCTTTCTTCTTCAGATATCTTATTACTTGCAGTCCTCTTCCTCTTTTGATCTCCCCCGTGCTTTCACCTTTTCATTCCGTTCACATTGGTCAGCAATTTCTTATCTGTTTAACCAGCCGTCTTCAAATTTCATCCGGTGCCTTCCAGACGTCGACAGAAGAATGAAACAACATCTTCGTCATTGATTTTATTGTTCGATATTCAACAAATAATTCTTGATATCCCAACTAGCTGAATGCTTAAAGATGCACTGGACGCAGACTCGTTTCTGCCCGTTTTACTTAGTCGCGAAATCGAACAAACGAATTCACATGCCCTGAACCACGTAAAACATAGACTAAAATTATTTAGAAAAAAAGCAATGAAATCTGGTGTCCATACAGAAAATTACCGCCTTTTGCATATTAGGTTCGAAAGACAATCGTGTTGCATTTAAAGATGGAAAAGAAACAAATATTTATTTTCTCTTAATTAATATAATTAATCAAGATGATTAGTTATTTTGTTTATGGATGGCATGATACCATCTATTTGGCAATTTGTTGACCCTTCGGACATAAACTTCTTCATATTTTGACGCAACGAAATACCCAATATCAGTTTTAACCTATTGCCCATCAGTAAACTGTTTTTCCTCTA
Source organism: Acanthosepion esculentum (assembly GCA_964036315.1). Lineage (NCBI taxonomy): Eukaryota > Metazoa > Mollusca > Cephalopoda > Sepiida > Sepiidae > Acanthosepion > Acanthosepion esculentum. The sequence goes on from OZ038477.1 coordinate 139,038,296, forward strand.
AAAATGTGCAAAGATGTAAAAGATCTATTTCTTTCTTTCACAATCTAGCGTGATCAACAATTTGCCAGCAAAAGAGGTCAGCACGCTCGGACACGATGACTTGTTACTTCGTGCTAGTACATATACATATATATGTATATATATGCGTATATATATATATATATATATATATATATATATATATATATATATATATATATATATGTGTGTGTGTGTGTGTGTGTGTGTGTGTGCGTGTGTGTGTGCGTATAGCTGGCCACTCGTATTGGAAGATACCTGTCTACTAGGTATCTGGTAGCCTATCCCTATTGCAGACGCTTGCTCAGGCAAATTTCGGGAATTTGTTCGTATATAATTTTTCCATTTGTCAGATGGAGAAAATTCAGGGGAGTCAGGAGGATGAGGAAAAACTGCTATATTTAGTGCCATAATCTGTTTTCTCAGTGAGCAACATTGGTGAGCACGACGCCTTTACGACTTAACCAATGATGGGTGGATTTTCTGCAAATTTTTGTGCAGTGTTTCCAATTGACGTTAGTATTCATTGTTTAGTTTTAGTTCAGGCCTTCATGATAGTATAACATCGGAATATTTTCTTTTGCTTATTTATAAAGCAAAAGTGGAGGTCGAATTAATTTGGTTCTACTAATGAAAGAGATAAGATTTTACATGTAAAAATAACTAATAATAATAAATCTTAGAAGAGAGAATTTATATTAAAATAAATAGCGATCCGTTGTTTTAAATGGATCACTTATGATGGGCTGATCGACTTCTAGTTAATTTGAATTGGAAAAATCAAAGGAGTGTTTACATTATCGCACCTGTAAGTTATGTACAGGTAAAGATAGGGCTAGAACTTAACAATTGGCATTATTGGTTGGCCAAATCGGAGTATGGTTAGTCCTAGATTTTTTGTGGAAGAAAAACTAATTTTATCAGAATAGAATTTTGAGCGGCAGAGAATAAAGACCTAATAAAAATTTTCGTCCAAATTTTTTGTGGAAGAAAAACTAATTTTATCAGAATAGAATTTTGAGCGGCAGAGAATAAAGACCTAATAAAAATTTTCGTCCTAGATTTTTTGTGGAAGAAAACCTAATTGTATCAGAATAGAAATTTTGAGCGGCAGAGAATAAAGACCTAATAAAAATTTTCGTCCAAATTTTTGTGGAAGAAAAACTAATTTTATCAGAATAGAATTTTGAGCGGCAGAGAATAAAGACCTAATAAAATTTTCGTCCTAGATTTTTTGTGGAAGAAAAACTAATTTTTTCAGAATAGAATTTTGAGTGGCAGAGAATAAAGACCTAATAAAATTTTCGTCCTCAACCACGGCTGATCGCTGGAGGTTATGGTGAGGGGCATCGCGCCCGTGTTGGTCGGAGACGGGAAATTTTGTTTATACTTCGAAATGTGAAAGCCGTTTCATAACTCTGAAATAAATCTACTTTTTTATATAGAGATACAGTGCTGTTCGATAAAAGTGACTCACCTGATGTTTTTTTACTAAATGTTCTCTTCTCCGATGAAACGAAAGTTGAGCTAAATTCAAAGGATAAGCGATCTAAAATCCGAAGAAGAAGCTTTGAAAGCTCTTTGAATTTAGCAGTAAGTACTGTCAAGCATCCGTTCTGTATAATGTTCTGGGGATGCTTTTCTTTTCATGGAACTGGTTTCTTAAAACCTATTGAAAAGACCCTCAGGAGCGAGCAGTACAAGAGAATTTTAGAGTCTTGTCTGCTCCCTTCTGCTGAAAGGGTGCAAATCGATACTATCAAGCTCATTTTTATGCAGGATAATGCTCCCTGTCACAAATCAAAATTGATGAAGGAATACTTAGATGAGAAGCAGGTGAATGTTATGACATGGCCGCCCCAATCTCCTGACCTCAACCCCTTAGAAAACTTATGGAGCATTATAAAGTACAGGCTCTCGAGAAAGCAGTTGAGCAACGAAGAGGGTTTGATTGTGAATTTCATATCCAAATGGAATTCAATACTTGGAGATGAGATTCGCCCGAACCTCATCAAGTCAAAAAGGGTTGAAAAGGTTATTCAAAATAAAGGAGGACCCATAGATTATTAAATATTTCGAACTATATTACCTATTATAAATAAATTATACCTCTATTATTCTTTATTTAAAGCTGTTCGGTTATGTTTCTATTGATTACTAGTTGCAAGAAAATAGGTAAGCACTTTTTTGGCACAGAGTTTTTCCCTAAATCTCATTTATATCCAAAATTATAATTATCAATAGAATACCTTAGGGTGAGTAAACTTTTTTACTAGGTGGTCGGGAAGGGGTCATTATATTAGTAAGATTAAAAATTATTTTGACCCCAAAACAATAGGAGAAAAAAAAATTTAAGTAAAAAAAAAATCAGGTAAGTTACTTTTATCGAACAGCACTGTATGTGATGCAGTTTTCTTGCCATCACAACATAACTAAAGAAATTTTTAGAGAAATTCAGTGAAACCTAAGAAACCCGTAGAAGCCAGGTCAAGCCAACCAAGTCCAGTCACTATCGACACAATTTTATAGCTAGACAAACACCTAAAGAGCCCACCTGTGGTTTATACTGCAACTATACTGAGCAGACCTTAGTTACAGTTTCTGGGGGAGAGTGTGTTATCTAGCCTGAACAATGTCAGCACGCTCAATCCCTCCGTCACGATGACTTGTGACTTCGTGGTAAGCACAGCTATCGACGGAACCCAAGGGTTCCGTCTACCCAATTTCACTTACATATATATGTGTGTGTGTGTGTGTGTGTATCTGGCCACTCGTATTGGAAGATACCTGTCTACTAGGTATCTGGTAGCCTATCCCTATTGCCGGCGCATTTTGTGTTTATTCAACACCCACGGAGCCCACCTGTGGTTTATACTGAAACTATGCTGGGAAAGAGTGTGTTATCTAGCGTGATCAACAATTTGCCAGCAAACGAGGCCAGCACGCTCGGACACGATGACTTGTTACTTTGTGCTAGTACAGCTAGCCAATTTCACTCACAAGGCTTGGGTCAACCCGTGGTATGCTTTTCAGTCACTTTGCAAAGGTGACGACAAGTTGTCTTCTTTTCTGACAAATCGACCATGGTGAGATACGAACCCGGGTCTCCTGGTCAGAATGCGAACGTTCTAACCACTCGTCCACAGCATTTAGGATTAATATAATTAGAATCCTCTTTACAGTATAGTGCCTCATTTGTTGCTGTGGTCAGGATCTAATCCTGTGTTTATCAAATCCCACTTCACCATATCTTATATTGTTACAATAGGCAACACCGTTCATATTACACCAATTACAGAATTTTACATTTCTGTTGGATATGGACCTGGTTCGGGAATAGATTGCTCTTTTCTATTGGACGCTAACCGTTGTCATTTACGTTGGATATGAATGTAGTGAAACCGGTGATAGTGTTAATCATGAAATGATCGATAGTAAGTTTATTCTTCAATGACAAGCTGGGAGAATCTCATTAAGCTGACAAGCAGTCAGATGATGAGAGACATATTGATCGATGTGCGATTTTTTTTTCATCTGTTTTGTTCATTCCCGTGCAGTTTGCTGGGGATGCGTCAGAACCTTCATTACAGCCGAACAAATCATTAATTTTCTCTTTATTTTTGAATGCATAAATCATTAGCAACAAATTTACATCATCCCTTTAATAGCCTTACTCGGTCAGTAAGACTTGTATTAATTTCCAACTACAGAATATTTCTTTATACACTTTTTGCTCTCCGTTACATCCGGAGCTGCGTATGTGTCGATAATTCTCCCGCAGAAGATTTCGCAGGCAGGCTAGAGAGTATACGGTCAAAAAATTTTCAAAAAAAAAAGAAAAACAAAGAAATTAATCCAAACAATGGCCAAGTGGATATAGACGTTGGTTAGATCCAGTGACTAGACCCGAAGATTTGTGAGTTCAATACCAGGCCACAGCAGTGGTGAACCAAAAACTTGGAGACATAACTGAGTCATCCGGAAGAGGTATGGCACGTAGAACTAGAACAATCTACCACGGTGCACGACATAAAGGGTTCAGGTCGAAATTCTAATCACCTGAAGAAGGCTGGAGTGCACAGCGTTGTGAATATGGCAATGAAGATAAGGATAATAGTCCGAGTAATGTAAATATTGCAAGTAATAATAATACCTCATCTCAGAGATATAGAGGTCGAAATGTTGTGAATATGGCAATGAAGAATTGTTCTATAGTATCCGGCCAAGAGATCGAACTCTTAATTACTATGCTACTAAATAAGCGAGATTTCCAAGAAGAATAAAGTGTTGTTTCGGGAATTTGTTCGTATGTAATTTTTCCATGGACAGCAGAACGATAACAATCTATTCCCCGTAGATTAAAGATTAATTTCCGAATGTCCTCAAGATTACTCAGGGAAACAGACACCCGAAGAAGGCCGGAGGACCCAACGACTGAAACATTTCAATGATAAGAACAAAGCTGGGAACGATAGATCAATTATAAATAATAATAAATTATTGTAAATAAGAACGAGATTAAGTGCTAAAATATTTTTAAAAATATTGCCGATGTATACTTATTGACATTATTGTCAAATCTTACATCTGTCTATATCTCTGAGATGAGGTATTATGATTACTTGCATTATTTACATTATTCAGACTGTTATCCTCATCTTTATTACCATATTCACAACGTTTTGGCTATTGTACGCTCCGGTCTTTTTCATGTGATTGAAATCTTGAACCGAATCCTTTATTTTGTCCACCGGGGGAGATTGTTCTTGTTCCACGTACCATGACACTTCCGGATATCTCAGTTATTTCCCTTTTACTCAACTCTCCAAATTTTGGTTCGCCACTGCTATGGCCTGGTAGTGAACTCACAACTCTCTGGGTCTAGCAAAGGACACATGGCCCAGTGTATAAAGACGTTGGTTAGATCCAGTGATTAGAATTGTTGTGTGTTCAATATTAGGAAAAGGATAAACAGATACTTCATTTTATTTGTATAGTTTATTGAAATGATTAAAGGAAGTAATCACACATTGATTTACTACTAAAAGTAGAGTTAACTCCCTTAGCATTATATTATTTCGTGGGAATAAGTAAATATATAACTTCCTTTGAGCTTATTTTTTTTATTTCATGTCCTTCAGTCTCGATCTAAGTCAACGTTACATAGCATATAACACTATCATATTTCGTTGAAATTCAATCAGTAATTTCTAAGTCTGTCGATAGAGCTGACAGACAAACAAACATACAGACAGATGGACTCTTCTTTTTATAGGGTTGCTCAATAGGACAGGGTGATTTTTTTTACTTAAAATCAACATTGCACCCGATGAGGAATCTGGGGTTAAGTACTGGTAATAAGTACTGACACTAAAAATTAAATTAAAATCTTTAGTTATTTTAGAACATTTAGTTTTAAATATCGTCTAAAAAAATGTACAGAATTACCTAATTTCCGCAGGTTGGTGCTTACAAACTGACTTCGAAATTTTACTTTTTCAAGAATAAATCCAAATAAAGTTGATATCTTTTGCATTAGATACAGTGAATGAAAACATATTCAAATCAGAATTTTAATTATCAATCACCACAAGCAAAATATTCACTTTTTTTACTATATTTGATGAGTAAAAAATGTGTAAAAAAATTGTAAAAGATTACGAAAAGGCTACTCAATGAATAAGATTTCTTAGATCATTTTTTATCATAATTAATAAAAAATAGCTAATACTACTGGGCACAAATTATAAGGCAAAATGTTTTAAATTTGCATTGTTTACTGAAACTCACACAAACAGACATACAGACAGATGGACTCTTCTTTTTATAGGGTTGCTCAATAGGACAGGTTGATTTTTTTTTACTTAAAATCAACATTGCACCCGATGAGGAATCTGGGGTTAAGTACTGGTATTAAGTACTGACACTAAAAATTAAATTAAAATTTTTAGTAATTTTTGAGGATTTAGTTTTCATACGTGATGCGGAGAGGCGGACCAGAAGGTTACCTGAAGGAATGACAGATGGCGGTATGTAGAGACCCGAAGGACTTTCCAAGAGTCATGCATTCACAATTTCCAGCAACCGTGGTGGTTCTGGGAGTCGTGAGCAACGAGAAATATGTCATGCCTACTCACTTCTTTCCTCAGGGTCTAAGGGTCAATTCTGCTGACTATAAGGTGTTAGAGAGTGTTGTGAGGCCTTGAATAGATAGTGTGAGCAAAAGAAAACCGTAAACCAACGAACAAGTCTCTGCGGCGTTCTATAAAGTCAAGGCGACCCAAGAATGCATGCGTTACAATATTCACGATCACATTGTGGCGGACTTCACCACATTAATTTAAACTTAACATCAGGAAACAAAACTGACGTGAAAAAGGATAAGCAAAAGACATCATTACACATAAAATATGTATTTAACATGATGTACAAGGATGTGAAAGAAGGCATGCATTGAGTAGGAAAAAAGGTTGAATAAAACAAGAGTTGTCTCTCTTTAACTATTATTTTGTATTCACTGAAAGAAAGTTTGTGATAGTTTCTTGTAATAAATGTTCTCAACAGTTTTGCTGTGTAAGAAAAGATTATGTGAGTGTAAAGGAATGTTCAGCATGTGAGTAGTGGTGTGAGTGAGAAGATTGACGCAAGGTTTCAACTGTCGTGGATTCGTTTGGCAGAATGAAATCTCACTAATTATCTAAGAATATTTCTTGCTTATATAGATAACCATAGGCTCCGAATCGTTGCGCGGGAAGAGTTATTCTTTACGTGCAGACAATCTGATTGGTTCGTATTGACCAATCAGTGAGCGAGTTTTGGGGAGACTCAAGAAAGCTTCTGGGATCCGTTTCTTCCAAAAGTGCACAAAATTGACTACATGAAAATAGAGCGATTACAAAGTATTTCTGGTATTAAAAGCTATTTTTACACTTTCATAATGTTTTTTTTTATTTTTTTATTACTTCAGTTTCTGGGTTAACTATTTGCCGATAGCTGGAACCTAACAGGTGCTACCACCCCGGGTCAGGGTGGACCTGGGAACACCAGCAATTAAGAGGTGGTTCCACGCGCCTCAAAGCCTCCTGATCAGAGGCCTTGCTGTTGGACGTAGTTTATCGTCTTACCGTGGACGAGGATGTAGTTTATCGTCATACCCAGAACGGGCACTTGTTGAGCAAATTGAAACATCAAGAGCCTGAAATGGTTTGGTTGTACTCTGGTGAGAAAAAAAGAAACTTTGATCAGGATCAGAAGGTCACTTGAAGGAATGGCAGATGGTTATTTAGAGACCCGAAGGACTTTCCAAGAGTCATGCACTCACAATTTCCAGCAACCGTGGTGGTTCTGGGAGTCGTGAGCAACGGGAAATATGTCATGCCTACTCACTTCTTTCCTCAGGGTCTAAGGGTCAATTCTGCTGGCACTAAGGAGGTGCTAGAAAGGGTCGTGAAGCCCTGAATTGTGTGCATGCACAAAAGAAGACAGTTCATCTACCAAAATGTCTTTGTGCCGTCTCATAAAGAGCAAGACCACTCAAGGATTTATAATCTTGACGATTACGTCACTCCAAACAGATAGCCTCGTAGCTCTTCAGACATTAATCAGCTGGACTACTATATATGGAGCTTAGTCGAGAGGTAAATCATTCAACGGCCCCATAACATCTATAAACTCTCTGAAGTCCGCCTTAATTGAAAGAAAGTCTAAATTAAATAAAGATCTTCGGACTCAAACATATCAACGTTTCAGACTTTGTATTGAAGTAGACTTTGATGCTAGCGGCGGATTCGTTAAATGTATGCGTCAAGAAGTGTTTCAAGATTATTCATGCCAATTTATTCGCAAATGAAGCTCCTCTTTTCTGACTAATTCGTCTTTTATTAAATTCATACAAATGTACTCAAAGAACTGAACAACCCTGTATTATGTTAGATATATGCTAATTAATTCATAGTTGTATAATTAAAATGACTTGAGAGCCGCCTTTAGAAAAAACAAATTAACAAAAATAACCAATGCAATAATAATTATAAAAATGATTTATTGAAGGCATTTTAGACAAAGTAAACATCAAGTCTGTTTTCCTGATATATTTCGTCACCTATGGAAAGGGGTTAATAAAAAGATAGATAACTAGAGATTGTCGTCAATGGAAAGATGGTATAAGAGGCAAGAAAGATGGCGATCGAGGAAAAGAGAATAAAGAAGTAATTTTATTTTTATATCTTCCATATTGATTTGCTACGTTCAGGTGCAAAAAATTTGTATTTTTTAATCAATCTCAAAATGGTTACTTGCTTTTTTTTTAATCAATCTCAAAATGGTTACGTCAATTAATTTTCAAATTTTCACGTATCGTCTGCTCTTATGAATAAAAAATGAAAAATTAAATTTAGCACCCCAAAATACATGAACATTATTGCATTTTATTTTTATTTTATCGATTGAAATTATCTGACATTTTTCATAGGGAAAATTAAGTGAAAACTCATTAATATTTCTGTGAAGAGAAATTTATGAATTTCTCCATATACTTATTTTTTTTCTCGTTCAAGTATTTGGTATGAGATAATATTAGTTCTCGCTGTTTCTTCCCTACGAATATATTCTAGTTCAAAAGATTCATTGATTATACTTTTTTTTAAACAAACATGTATAAAATATATGACGTCAGAATACATCGAATTAACGTTGTAACTGGGTGGAAGCATGAGTTAGAATTCACGCTGTACTTTGGTACTTGGCAGCAGGTCAGCAGAAAGAAAGACAATCACAAAGAACATTAATACTGTAATATGTTCACTCCTCACTGTGTTGCTAATCTTTGTGGATTTCGGTCGGAATAAGATTAATTTGTTAACTACCATTTTACGTATCTTGCTTTAACTGATGTCCAGTAAGCGAGCCTCACTGATTATTCCGGTTGTAAGGAATTTGAAGTTAGCGAAACAGTCATCATCGGGGAAAGTGGAATCAGTGATCTGAGTTCATATCCGATCTAATCTGTTGCTTTCATTTTCGCACTCATGACTTTGGAAAAGGCACATATCCATCTCTTCTTTCGTCAGGTGTGGATTAAATAGTAGAGTAGACCGACTTCTCTAACCTTGGATGGTAACCAATCTAGAAAATGGTGAATTGTAATTTTGAAACCGGTTGCGCTGCAAAATACTATCCTAAGTTTGTGAATAAAACATTTTTAAAATGTCTATTCGCAGATCCTCATGACCTGAGTGTTGGATCGATCACTAAGTTATTTTTAAAATCAAATATACTATTAAACATATTAATGAGATTAGATATGATTCAGAAACATTTGAAATGTAAAATGTCACTAATAGCGTACCTTACACTAATATTGTCCCTTGAAGATTACAAGATTGTGATAGACGACTGAGGAAGGTGAGAAAGCGCGCCGTTCGAAACGTTTCCATTTAAATCATTAATATGATGATGGTTGTCTGGATAATTCCAGTTATAATGACAATACCTATTCGAAGAAAAAGTATTTTCTGTGCTAGAAACTCTGGAAACATTAATCTGGAGAAAAAGTACTAACATTCCTGAGATTTCAAAATATCTAAAAATTAAATAAAAAAGACGCTCACGTCATTTTCTTTAATTATGTTTTACAGATAAAATGTCCGTGGAACAATCTTAGACTTGTAATCACCTTGTCAAATCCGTTAACATTACTACTATCGGGTTCAAAAATCCATTAATGCAATATTTTAAATTTTAAGTAAATCATATTTTTATTTGGCTATATTTTTTTATTTATGTACACTATTTACATTATCCGCACTATTGTCCTCATCTTTGTCGCCATATTTATTACAACGTTTCGGCCTTTCAGTATCTGTCTATATTTCTGAGATGATGTATTATGTACACAATTTACATTATTCGGACTATTGTCCTCATCTTTGTCGCCATATTTATTACAACGTTTCGGCCTTTCAGTATCTGTCCATATATCTGAGATTAGGTATTATGTACACAATTTACATTATTCGGACTATTGTCCTCATCTTTGTCGCCATATTTATTACAACGTTTCGGCCTTTCAGTATCTGTCTATATTTCTGAGATGAGGTATTATGTACACAATTTACATTATTCGGACTATTGTCCTCATCTTTGTCGCCATATTTATTACAACGTTTCGGCCTTTCAGTATCTGTCTATATTTCTGAGATGAGGTATTATGTACACTATTTACATTATTCGGACTATTGTCCTCATCTTTGTCGGCATGTTTATTACAACGTTTCGGCCTTTCAGTATCTGTCTATATTTCTGAGATGAGGTATTATGTACACAATTTACATTATTCGGACTATTGTCCTCATCTTTGTCGCCATATTTATTACAACGTTTCGGCCTTTCAGTATCTGTCTATATTTCTGAGATGAGGTATTATGTACACAATTTACATTATTCGGACTATTGTCCTCATCTTTGTCGCCATATTTATTACATTTCGGCCGTTGTACGCTCCGGCCTTCTTCAGGTTGTTGGAATGTCGAACTGTACTCTTGATTTCGGAGCGTACAACGACCGAAATGTTGTGATTAATATAGCAACAAAAATGAGGATGATAGTCCGAATAATGTAAATAGCGTAGTAGTGTAATTTTGACAGATACTGAATTTGCACTGAGTTTACTTCAAGCGTTGTAAAATGTCGCTAAAATATATCGCGTGAGCAAAATATTCAAGACAGATGCGAGCAAGTTAGATGATGGTTCCGTCTGAATGGGGCACTAGGTGTCCCAAAAGGTCGTAACCTGGTCCTGGATATAAACGCAATAAACCTTTCTAACTTCTCTAATTCGGCAAAACTCAATCCGATTTCAAATTTTATCTATTCAGAATGTGTCATATCTACAGACACCAAACTCGTAAAGTGATTGACAACAAAATAAAAAGGTTACTAACAGACTTTGGTACATATCAAGTTCAATAAAAGCCACAAAAACACTCAAATAAACGTTTACAAATATATCATACTGCACATTCTCCCTTATGGTGCCGAATCTTGGGTCATCAACAAGCGCCGCTTACGCTGCCTTGAGCAATATTACCAGTGCTGCCACTGCACCATTCCCAATATATATTTATTTTGTATACTTCAGCCCTCAACTGGAACTCATAGACAATCTGTTGTTAAAGATGCTGGAGAAACGGTCGGCTCATTCTCTCGATCGAGAAAGTACATGACTCTTTCTGCCATTCTTTACAAGAGTCATATTAAAAAAAAGGGAATATTGCTGCTATATCTGGAGTTGCACAATCCTCCCCTTCCAGCATTGATAGATTTCTACATTTTTACGCAGTGTTATTTTTACGGAGACTTATTCTCCCTCCCCCCACCTGCAATCTCTTTCCTACAAACAAAACGTTGCAAGTCTATCGCTACACTGTCGCTATTTCTGTGGCAAAAGTTTCCGATGAACTCTATTATTTAGTTCCATCACTTCAGACCTTTAATGTCAGGACACGCCATTCTACTTCACCAGAGTTAAATCAACCTTATAACCCCCGTATTATCAATGTGAGTAGAAAGAAGTGTGAGTTCAATATCAGACTACAGCAGTGGCGAATCAAAACTTGGAGAGTTGAGATAAAGAGAAATAACTGATGCACCCTTAAGAAACATGGCACGCGAAACAAAAACAATCTACTCCGGTGGACGAAATAAAGGTCACAGTTCAAAATCCCAATGACCTGAAGAAGGCCGGAGCGTACAACGGTCGAAACGTGTGAATATGGCAATGAAGATGAGGATAACAGTCTGAGTAATGTAAATAATGCAAGAAATAATAATACCTCATCTCAGAGATGTAGAGACCGAAACGCTACAAGTGTATGGCTACTCTTTTGCTATTTCCGTGGCAAAAGTTTCCGATAAACTCCATTCTTCAGTCCCATCAATTCAGACTTTTAATATCAGGACACACCAATCTACCCCGGTGGACGAAATAAAGGTCTCAGTTCAAAATCCCAATGACCTGAAGAAGGCCGGAGCGTACAAGGGCCGAAACGTTGTGAATATGGCAATGAAGATGAGTATAACTGCCCGAATAATGTAAATAATGCAAGTAATCATAATACCTCATCTCAGAGATATAGAGGCCGAAACGTTGTGAATATGGCAATGAAGATGAGGATAACAGTCCGAATAATGTAAATAATGCAAGTAATCATAATACCTCATCTCAGAGATATAGAGGCTGAAACGTTGTGAATATGGCAATGAAAATGAGGATAACAGTCCGAATAATGTAAATAATGCAAGTAATCATAATACCTCATCTCAGAGCTATAGAGACCGAAACGTTGTGAATATGGCAATGAAGATGAGGATAACTGTTATGGGACCTAACTATATGGACTAAATGGAATCGTCCTTTTACTATATATACGGGGAGATTATGCCCCATCCAGAGAGCTGTCCACCGTTGACAGATGATCGAACTCTCTGCCTCTGAGCAGAGAGGAACCCGGACGAGACTCCAACGAAGGGCAGAGTCTCGTTCGGGAAGGTTGACCAATCCGATTCTGTTTTTGCAGTTCTACGGGCATTTTTTGGCCGAGCCTACGTAAAACTCGGCCTTGTGCCACATCTTTCCCTCGTGGGTGAGCAAGTAAATATCGCTGTCTACAGTTGACAAGTTGACTACTGTATTTTGACGTCAGTCGGACGTGCAACACTTTTGTATTCGTTCTTTTGTTTAATAATATGTTTTCACTAAAATGCTGAGTTCGAGTTTTCTTTCGGACCTAGTCTGGGTCAACAACACTGGTGACGAGGATTGAAAGATCTCCACGGGAGAGCCATAAAAGAATTTTTTTTGTTCCCAGTGTCTAAAACATTGGCAATGTGGACTCGAACGTGTTAGACATATTTAATGTAGTCTGCATGTAGAAACCCAACGCAGTAAGTAATTTGTTCAATGAAACAGCACCAATATCTATTGGCAGCTATTCAGGAATGCTTATGGTCTTCCATATCAGAGGTTGGCAGTGGATATTCGGAGAGAGTAGGAAAGCGTAGTTCTTCAAGTCTTTCATCTGACAGATTAGCAGTGGATATTCGGAGAAAAATAAATCACCGCCTTTATACACGTCGGATTGAATATTCCACGTCTTCTGATTGGTTAACCTTCTCTTGGTAAACTATAAAATGAGTCAGCTCATTTCGGTTGGCTCACTAGTTAATACAGTATCCAAAGATTGTAACAGAACGAACTTCACGTGAAATCTTAAAAGAAAAAATTTGTTTACAACAACACTGGCAACGAAGAAAATAAGTCTAAAAAACAGGCTTATCGGCGGAAAAAAAGGAAAAATTGCGCCGAAGTTATAAACTTTACGTTTCGCGGTTGTCCAAAAAACTGTGTATGTGAATAACACTTTTAAAGAGGAAAAAGTGATTTGTTTTTTTTTCTTTCTCCTTCCTCCCCTCGGCGCAACATAAAGGTTTGGTACAATTACAATTACGTTAGATGCGTAATATTGAAAATTAAAACATGGAAGAGTTTAAAGCTACTATGTTAGAACTGGTTAGAGTCCAGTTTGAACAACAACGAAGAAACGAAGAAAAACAATTAGAACAACAACGAAGAAACAAAGAAAAACAATTAGAACAACAACGAAGAAACAAAGAAAAACAATTAGAATTACGGCGACAAATGATAGAACAACAGAAAAAGATTTGAAGTATTGCTTCTACAAACAGGGTCGAATAAGGGTCAAAATACAAAGAGCGAAACTACTTTTTCACAAAACACGATTTGGAGTGCAATTGACAATTTCAGTTATTCGCCAGACGAAGACAAAACCTTCGCTTCGTATTTCAGAAGGATCTATTCGAAATAGATTGTGGAAAATGGGCATACGCTTAAAAGTTACGCCTACTGCTCCGGAAATTAGGGACTACTGAAAATTCGTGGACTACATACTACCTCGAAAAACTTGTGATTTGACTTTCGTTTAAGCTGTAAATCTTACAGAATTATTCAGCCCCAAAACGTCGTTATTCCACAAAAGCTGGAAGTGCTTAAACCTAACTAAGAAAGACAGCGAAGATTACTTGACGTTCGCATCGGTAGTTAACAAACATTGTGACGATTTTAAATTGGCCGAACTTACCGCAGACAATTTAAAATGCTTAATATTCGTACAAGGACTTGTATCGACGAAAGATGCAGAAATTAGACGTAGAGTCCTAACCAGGTTAGAGGGTGAACCAAATTTAACCTTACAAAATATAGCCGAGGACTGCCAAAAATATATAAGTGTAAAAATGATTCTAGAGACATTGAAGAGTCAGGCGCTGCACACATAAGAAAACCTCATTTTTCCTCCCCTTCAAAAACAAGTCAAACCAAAAAAGATTATTTTCACTATCCTAAAAAAAAAAGTCAACTCAATGAAAAACAGAAAAAATTAACTCCTAGTCCATGTTACCGTTGTGGAGCACTTCATTGGTTTAAAGATTGCCAATATCGGTTTAAAACCTGTCTAACTTGTAATAAAGTTGGGCACAAGAGCTCACATTGCAGAGCAAATAAAGGTAGAAAAAAGCCGGATTAGAGCCACAAAAACAGACGAACTGGACGTCAAAAATGTAAGAAAGTATGTGCAGGTAGAAATATTGAATAAAAAAGTCAGGTTACAATTAGACTCCGGGTCTGATTTATCAATAATTAACCTACATACTTAGAAAAGGTTAAATAAACCAACCAAGCTAAAACCCGGCAAAATAGCTAGGTCGGTGACCGGTAAAAAAATTAAGTTTGAAGGAGAAATTATCGCGAACGTTACTTTGAACGGAACAACCAAAAAATTGAAAATGTTCGTGTTAAAAAACACAGACAATCTATTTGGCACAGATTGGATGCAGCAGTTCAATCTGTGGGATTTGCCAATCAATACTTTTTGTCAGAAAATAGAAAATCTGACGACCAAGTCAGATAAACTAAAAAATGAATTAAAAGAAACCTTCCCCGAGGTCTTTTCGGCTGGCCTTGGTAGATGCAAAAAGATGTCAGAAAAATCTGAGCTAAAAGAGAACACTCAACCAATATTTAATAAAAAGGAATGTGCCTTTTGCCTCGTTAGAGGAAATAGACAAGGAATTAGACAGACTTGTAGAGACTGGCATTTTATCTAAAGTGGAATATAGCCGGTGGGCAGCACCAGTAGTGTATGTGAAGAAGAAGTCTAAGGAAATCGGCGTGTGCACAGATTTTTCTACTGGACTAAACGGAGCACTAAAAGATTAACACTACCCACTTCCAAACCCGGAAGAAGTTTTTATAAAACTTAATGGAGGCAACTTCTTTCCAAAAATCGATCTCAGCGAAGCTTATCTCAGATACCCGTTGAGGAAGAAAGCTCAAAATTACTATGTATAAATACACATAGAGGCTTATACAAATTTGAAAGGCTTGCATTTGGAGTCAAAGTCGAACCAGCCATTTTTCAGCAGGTTATAGACACCATGCTGGGTGGACTTGACTTTTCAATGGCTTATCTAGACAACATCTTGATAAATAGTAAAAGCTTGGGACAACACCAGGAACACATTGAGACTCCTGCGGAAGTAAAGGCTTGGGATGGGGTGTTATGGGACCTACCTTTATGGACTAAATGGACTCGTCCTATTACTATATATACGGGGAGATTATGCCTCTCAAGAGAGCTGTCTACAGTTGACAGCCTTGCTGTGACTTGTTCCAGCAATTAGGTCGAACTCTCTGCCTCTCAGCAGAGAGGAACCCGGACGAGGCACCGCCAAAGGGCAGAGTCACGTTCGGGGAGGTTGACCAACCCCATTCTGTTTTTACAGTTTCTACGGGCATTTTTTGGCCGAGCCTACGGGCTCGGGACTACTCACGCTAAACTCGGCCTTGTGCCACATCTATCTCTCGTGGGGGGGGGGGGACAGTAAATATTGCTGTCTACAGTTGACGAGTTGACTACTGTACTTTGCCGTCAGTCGGACGTGCAACACTTTTGTATTCGTTCTTTTGTTTAATAATATGTTTTCACTAAATTGCTGAGTTCGAATTCCAATCGAATCCATTACATTTAATTACACGTACTAATACTCTTGGGAAATGTATGAATCCCCCCTCCACCCCAGTTATGGGTAACAGCAGGGCAGGTCGAGTTCTATAGCCTTGGATGGCAACTGGTCTACCGAACAAAAAATGGTCAACCTACTGCGGGAAAAATCTGACTTGTCAGTTATGTATCGAAAGATACATGATCGTCCAAGCGTAAGCCACGCATGGCACATAACTGATTAAGATAGTGTTATTGACTTTTTTTAAAAATTTTATGATTCAGAGCAGATTTTCGGTAAATGGTGTTTCTGTTTGGAAAAAAAGAAACAAAAACAAATTTTGATTTAAATTCTCCAAGGAGTCCTGCTTTTAACTATAACAAATACAGAAACCCTGGAATTTTAATTTCTCTAAATTTTATGAAATTAAGTAAGTAGAAGGAAACATGTAAAAATATATATATTTTTACCAAGATTTTATTAAAAAAAATATTTAAAAAATAATTTCCTTCTTTTTTAAAAAATCCTGAAAATTTAATTAAATTCCAACAAATATTTGATTTTAAAAGAATTTTTTAAAAAAAGAAGTGCTTTTTGGAGCAAAAAAGACGTTAAATTTTCTATAATAATCTTAGGCCCATCCACTAACGTAGGAAAAACAAGATTTTTAACCAAAATTTCGAACATGCTAGAAAGGAGCAAAAAAATAATAGAACAATCATAAAACACTGGAACAAGGAATGTAATATTTATGCTCAGAATACCAGAAAGAGCAATTCCCATGCAGAAAGATGCGTACCTGTGTTTTATAGATTGTGCAAATCTGATAAATTACGTCACAAAGAACTGTTGGACCTGTCGGGTAAGCTCCATCTACCTGGGAAGGATGTTAGAATAATCCAGAACCTATACTGGCACCAAACCGCCTGCATGCGGATAGAAATTGAATTCAGTAAATATGATAAAAACAGAAAGGTGTGTAAGACAAGCATATGTCGTCGACTCGGAACTCAACCTATACGAAGTCCTATCATTTTTGGCAGTCACAATCTAAGCAACATAAGATATGCAGATGACAAAGTGTTGATAGCATACACAGAAAGAAAACACATGAACTGACTAGCCGTTAATTATAAGAAACACAATATATATTTGTCACAATGGTAACAGCCTAAGATACAATGTACGAATTGGAGACTTCAAAATCAAGCAAGTAGAAACATTTTGATATATGATGAATAGGATATGCAGCAGTATCAGACTGGAAATAGGACAAGAACAGTGCGGGTTCGTAAAAGACACTGGAACAAGGAATGCAATATTTATGCTCAGAATGATACCAGAAAGAGCAATACAAATGTAGAAGAATGAGTGCATGTATTTTATAGACTATGCAAAAACGTTTGATAAAGTACGTGTTATGGTCCAGGTTAGGACCAAGGAAGAACAACACGAACACAAGAGTAGAAATAATGAAGATATATTACACGGAATAATAATACAATATGTGGAAGGTGTTAGTATGACTGTCAGTCTGGTTTGGAGTGAACTACTATCGGCTCGACTCGATCTGTCTCTCTCTCTCTTGAGAGGCGTAGTATACATAGTGTTAGGAAGAGTTCATTCTGTAGTTATAGGTAAGGACCCATAACAGTACGCCACAAAGATCTGTTAGGACTGCTCGTTAACCATGACATATTTGGGAAGGATATTAGAATAATCCAGAAACAACACTGGGACCAAACAGCCTGCATATGGATAGAAAATTAATTCAGTAAATATACAAAAATAGAAAGGGGTGTAAGACGAGGGTATCTTATCACGAGACTTATCCTATACGGTGATGCAATTCTGAGAGAATTAGAAGTCTTAACAGGAATTAATTGTTGGCAGCCACAATCTTAATAATACAAAATCTGCAAATGACACAGTGTTGATAGCAGACACAGAAAAAAAAACACATGAACTCCAATACAAGGTAGCAAAAGAAAGTACTCAAACTGACTAGCCGTTAATTATAAGAAACACAATATATATATGTCACAATGGATGCTTAAGATGCAATGTACGAATTGGAGACTTCAAAATCAAGCAAGAAGAAACATTTTGATATATGACAAGTGTTTTAAAAGAAGACAGGAAATGTGACACAGAAATCTGAAGGGACATTTGGAGTAGTGAATGATTGCTTCCAACAGCCAAACTAAATAATATGAAACTTTCATTAGAAACAAAGAAAATACTTGCTAAACTTCTATACACACCATGATGCAAATCCATTGAAACAAAACGAATAATTCCGTTATCACATATTTATTTCGTATTTTTCCAATGAAACTTGACCCAACGCACATGTTAGTTCTTCGTATGACCATTCCACGAAGTCGTTCCTTGCAGATTGACCACAGACTGAATTTAAATCAGGATAGTTTCCGGGCCAGTCTATAATACTTTGATTTTCTCACTGGTAAGGCTTGCCAGTGTGTTCGTGCAGCGTTACAATTTTCGTACGCTGCTTGGAGTAACGTCCATCGCAGACAATGGTTGTAGGACAACTAATCGTCAGTTGAGACAATAGTGTCTTGGTGTGACAAAAATCTGATGCAATCACGGGTGACGCGATATTTTTTAAGGCCAAACAAATTTCATCATACATCCCGAAAATAGATTCATATTACTGCACACCACTGCAAATAACCTAATGTGAGAAAAAATAGAAATTGATTACACCCTGTCACTCCAGTGGGTCTAAAACTGACCGTATGGTGAAAGAAAGGAAACTAAAGCGATTGTTTCAATTAATTTGCACAAGGGTGTAATGTTAATCCACCTATATATCAGTGAATGATGGACAATTTGCCCACAGTTGTAGAAAAGATATGAGACAACAGAAATATGGTTCTACAGGAGGATGCTGAGAATACCATAAACCGAACACGTGAACAATGACAAAGTTTTAAGCAACATAGAAACAAAAATGACCCTTGAAATCTTTTTAGATATACAATGAGGAAAAAGGGTTTAGAGAATTTGACACTCTCACGGCATATTTGAGACAAGAGCTGTAGATAAAAAACGGCGAATTACCTACCTAAGAAGCTTAAATAGAAGTGAGTACAGGAGATAAACGGGATAATAATAAGGCAAACATTGTTTACAGCTATTAATGATAGCAAGTTGTGGAGGACCATGATCGCCCACGCCCTGAAGGGACACGGTAGATAGAAAATGATTTTTTACTTTAATCAGTATATTATATTAATTTTTGGTAAAATTTGAGAGGCTGAAGAGCATAAATCGAACCGATAAGAATAACTGCAGTGAGCCATGATCGAAAGAGCCTTGGCATCCATGCAGTTTTGCAACTAATTAGCGAAAGAAATTAATTAATGGTTTCCGGTCTTTTAAAGTGACGGGATCTATAGAAGAATTAATTATTAATAAAAGCAGATTAGGTGTTCGTGCAAGCATTAAATTTTTTTTTTTCATCTTGAGTGGGGGGGGGGTTGTTTCTTTTTCTCTTTTTATTTTGTGAGAATTTGAGGAGACGATTTTATTTAAATCGTTAAAACTTAGAAACAATTAGCAGGTGTGGAGTTTACGTTTTCTGTCCGATTATGTCGGGAACGCCCGAGGCAGCCATTTTGATTCTTATTCCCGGTAATAGCAGAAAACAAAAATCGCTCGCATACACATTTATTTTACCTTAACGCGCATGCGTATTGATTTTATGCATACGTTGTAACAAAGAAAAGAATCTATCAATCATGGAGAATCCGTCTGCGTCTTTATTTCACAAATCATTGACAGTGATTGTCTGAATTATATCATCCTCTGTTAATGCAGCTTTCCTACTTGGTGGAAGATATAGTTATGTATTTCACAAATTGGAAATTTATAAAACTGCATGTTTTAAAATATTTTAGAATCCCTTATATCTGGAATCCCCATTATCCGGAATCCCTCATATCCGAAGTGCCTCGTATTCGGAATCCCTCATATCCGGAGTGCCTTAATAACGGAATCCCGGCATATCCAGACATGATTTTGATGTGTATATTTGAACTATTTGAGTGATATGTAATTGATTTGAAAATTCTGTTTTTTTTCAGGAAATTTACAGGGTCTTGCAGCAAAATCCGACACTTGACAAAAAGAAAACGAAATAGGCAATAAAAACAGAAGTTGTATATGCAGAGATCCGACAGTTTCACAACTAACTAACGTTTTCCTCTATACTCTTTTCCAGGGTGGAATATGAGCTTAGAGCAGCGGTAGTAGATTCTTTTCGCGTCGGGAAGAAGCCTGTGGAAGTGATGGCCTTGTTTGGGTTCATGAGGACCATGGTCATGGACATTGGAGGAAATGGAAGGCGTGTGGGAACAAGGACAAGTTTACTGCCAAACGAAAGGCCCACAACGTTCGTTCTTCGGTCGTTAGGACCAACGAGTTTGTCACCGCCGTCAAGGAGACAGTCGACAATGATGAAAGCCAGAGCTACGCCAAGATCGCCGCTGACATGGGCTGTCACAAGTCGACGATCTGCCGAACCATCGAGAAGGACAATAGTTACTCCTCCTACCGCAAGTATCACCGCATGCTCATCACGAATTCCTCCAAGGAGTCAACGAAGGTCAAGGCGGCGGCTTTGCTGAACGAGCTCAAGTACGGTCTGCCGAGATGCTGAGATTTTTCTCTGATGAAAAGAATTTCATCCAGGACCAGACGAGCAACAGGCAGAACGACAGATGCATCAATAAAGACATCGAGGAGCTTCTCATCGTGAAGCATACGAAGTTTCCATCCTCCGTCATGGTCCTTGTCGTTATCTCCAGCGAGGGGGACGTCATACCTCCGTTCTTCTTTCAAAAGTGCCCGAGAGTCACCGCTGAGATCTACCAGGAGGTGCTGAGGAACGTGGTGAAGCCCTGGATGGACGAGATCGCTGCCGGACTCTCCTACGTCTTCCAGCAGGACTCCGCTCCTGCACACAAGGCCAAGACGACCCAGGCGTGGCTGCTCAACAATGTTCCTCACCACTGGTCGCCGGATTGTGGCCGCCCTCCTCACCTGACTGCAAACCCCTTGACTATTTCTTCTGGGGTGTGATCAACGCTATGACCAACAAGCACGACCACAACACGGTCGACTCTCTGAAGGCTGCTATCGTGGACATGGTCACCAAAGCGTGTGACTCATTTCACGCCCGCCTTGAGATGGTCGTCGCCGCCGGCGCCGGTTACATTGAAAAATAATGAAGTATGTAACTCTAACTGTTGCTAAATAAACTGTCGGATCTCTTCATACACAACTTTTGTTTTTATTGCCCATTTCGTTTTTTTTCCCAGTGTCAGATTTTGCTGCAACACCCTGTACTTTGGATAATTGCTTATCTTTCTATTTTACCCTAATGACTCGCATTGGTTCAAAAGATGATGGGAATAAGAGGAAAGGATGACAACGAGACACATCTGCAACAAGATAGCGATGAGATGCATGATTGGGATGAAACCCAGATTGAAATTGAAAAAGCTATTGAAAAGGTTGTCAGTTTTATGGAAAGAAAGCCATCATTCAGCTATGACGATTGCGATAACACACGCAGAGTTAAAACGTCTTTCGTTTAAAAACAAATTCAAGAACATACGTGGTTCTGTGTTCGAATCTAGTTACAATCAGACTTGGAATTAGACACGGCCAGCTCATCCGTTAGGCTAATATAGGCTGCAGCTTTGGGACCCTGAAGCTTTTATAAAATTTGTAGATGTCATAACTTCTAAATAGTTTCAGAAACTGAAATGATATCAATATGAAAAAACTAATATGTATTTTGATTGTTTTATTGGTCTGAACCCCCCCCCCAAAAAAAAAACAGACTTAGTGGCCATGTCCATCAGCTTAATAAAAACTGTCTCAGGGAAAGATGGAGCATTTAAGGCGCCACAGTTACACTACATCTTTACCTATTACGTCTGCCTGAGTTTATTTCTATATGAGAGGGATGGTGAAAAACCCAGTATGTGTAATACTGTCACTTCATTTTTATACCTATATTACGTTCGTGAAAAGGTTTCCAGTGATTTATAGAAAAATGAAAAAAAAAACAATCTCTACTTTTTAAGAGGATAGTGTTGAGGACTTTTGCGCACATTTAACAGATACATGCGAATCGGTAATGGCAGGATGTAAAATAATGGCCGAACAAAAGTGGAAATAACAAAACAAAGTGGAAACATAGTTCAGGTACACATTTCTATCATTAGGATAGTACTTAGGCTGGAATCAGAAGCAAACCCAAATACTAGCCTGGGTTTAAGTTGACTGTAGAGAATTGTGAGATCCTTTCACTGGCTGTGTAGTAGACATCAGGGAAGGCAAACACAAGAAAATATACTAACAAGTAAACCTTTAAAAATGGGTAAAGAATTAGCTGAAAGCGGCCATGACAATAATCACCACGGATAGTTTCTACACTATCTTAATCTTCATGATTGATTGATCCGTTTTTTATGGTTTATCAACCATTTACAAGTTATTTAAAGCCAGGAAATATTTATATATATTATATAGATTGCAAGATTTAAAAAAAAATAATGATTTATTGATACAAGTCTTACTAACTGACACATAGAACGCTGTTGGGGGGAGGAGGAGAAGGTGTGATTTCATACTTTTCCCAAGGGTATTTGCGCGTAAGGGAATATAACGAACCCAACAGCGATTAGAACTTTTGTTTTGTTTGTGGATTCCGGGGATGGAATCCTGCACAAATAAATAAACAACGCAGTAATTGAAATAGGAAAATAAGTGTATTGAACGTAAGAATACAAACTTGAAATGAAGATTAGTAGTCCAGGAATGCGGGTTAGTAGAAAGTATATGTACAAGTCTCTGTAAGTGAAGCCGTAATTATCTCACTCTCTGTGGATTCTACGTATCTCAACTTTATCTCAACGTATCTCCACTCTGTCAGAATAAGTATACTTTAAACGAGTCCATCTTGTGTAAAAAGGGGAGAACCCCACAACAGTTTTCATATTGTAAATACTCATTGGGGCTAGTTTTTAGAATTGTTGTTTTATTCCCTTCACCCCACAGACAATGAATTGTAAATATGGGGACTAGTTAATATTTTCATAGAGACAGGTAGGTATTATGGTAAATGTAGTAAGAAAGGTACGTAAGAATGTGTTGTTTTGGTGTAAGGAATATCGTTTGTATGATTGGGTCAATGTTTGTGGCTAGCTAAATTATCGTTAAGACAGAAGACCATCCTTTCCCCATCCCCCCTTCGGCCTTGTGCCTCATTTCTGTGTATATAACAGAATAAATATTGCTCTCCAATTAACAATTCCGAGCCATTATCCTTTCATGATAGTAATGACAGTTTAATGACACAAAATGGCATTTATTGAATATACACACACCCTAGGAACATAATTACTGTACAACTATGGTACATTATTTTAAAAGTTACTTGAAATTTACCATATTGTATTGATGATTAAAAACTTAATTGTAAGATACCACGTAATTTTAACGACATTACGGTAACTCATACATCGACCTATACGTTAGGTATAAGCCTAACATAGAATTTCGAGCCAAAAACTTTAGGACGACTTGTACGCCTTGTCGACATGTACGCTGCAGTTTACGGTAAATGAAATCGGATAAACTGTAAACACATATGTAAACACATTAAAAATGTAAACACATTAAAAAATGTAAACACATATTAAAAAATGTAAACATATTAAAAATGTAAATACATATTAAAAAATGTAAACACATTAAAAAATGTAAACACAGTCAAAAATGTAAACACAATAAAAATTGAAAACACATTAAAAAATGTAAACACATTAAATAATGTAAACACATTAAAAAATGTAAACACATATTAAAAATGTAAACACATATTAAAAATGTAAACACATATAAAAATGTAAACACATTAAAAAATTTAAACACATTAAATAATGTAAACACATTAAAAAATGTAAACACATTAAAAATTATAAACACATTAAAAAATGTAAACACATTAAAAATGTAAACACATTAAAATTATAAACACATTAAAAAATGTAAACACATAAAAAATATAACCACATTAAAAATGTAAACACATATTAAACAATGTAAACATATTAAAAAATGTAAACACATATTAAAAAATGTAAACATATTAAAAAATGTAAATACATATTAAAAATGTAAACACATTAAAAATGTAAACACATTAAAAAATGTAAACAAATATTAAAAATGTAAACACATTAAAAATATAAACACATATTAAAAAATAATTTAAATTTCAAATTCCAGCTGTATTCACACCAACGTAACAATTATTTTTTTTTAAATTCCCAGCATCCCTCGTTCGTGCGCATGCGTAGTCGAACCAACATAACACATTTTGTCTGCTGAAGCCCCAAAGGACGAAACGTGTCACAAGAAAACTTTTTTCCATTTAGATTTTCCTAAAATTGTTTTTGATAAATAAAATTTATATATCGTTTTTTTTTTCACAAGAGTATAATTCGAACGCTTATTTTTTGCTTAAGAAAAACTGATCTTAAAACTCGTACTATACACGAGTATATAGGGTATATGAGGTCAGGTTAAAACGTTATCGGTTTGACCCAGTTTTCAAAATAAGTATTTAAATGGCCAAAACATTAGGATACGGATTTTGGGAAGTAGGTGGGTATGAGAACTTTTCAGTAACTCCTTATATGCCATACAGTATATATTGGCGAATATGTGCGATGGAGACGATTCGTTTCACAAATAGTTTAAAATATTGATTTTCGCTTGAAACCATTCTACAGACACAAAATAAGGAAAGGTGGAAATATGTAAGCACTCAATTATGACCATTTTTTCTTCTTCGTAAGAGGATTAAGAAAAAAATCTCTCTTGAATGTTATGACAATTCTTCAGTAGATTCGAGACAAACAACTTACCATCGACAAAGACGCTTGGCAATAAAAATGAAGAATGAAATTTAAAAGAAATGTCGAAAAAATAAATTAAGTAAAAGGTAAAGGAGACGTAGCTGATAATGCTTTCTTTTCTTTTATCACTATAAAATTAAGTTGTTATCAAACTTTTTTTTAACTTCAAACCAAATGTTACCAAAATCGAAATAAATTCATTAAGACCGTAAGCAATACCAAAGATCAATACTGTTTCTGTGTTGCATTTGTAATTTTGAAGCGCGATGGGGGAGGGAGACCTTTTCTAAAAGCGAAGTGCAAATGGGCGGGACCTATTCTAAGTGGAAAAAAAATTTCAAAACAGCCTAAAATTCTTGTAATTCTTCAGTTCTTTTACAGTACTTTTTCAAAAATCTGTTTTTGAAAACATAGTATCAAAATTCAATTAAATTAATAATCTTTGTAAATTTGTACCAAATAAATACCAAATATCCAGACATTTACGGTTGTTTTGATTACGAATACGTTTATAGATTTATGGATATTTGGTATTTCTATGAAAGCAATTCCAAATATCCACAAATTTACGGTTTCTTTTGATTAGCAACACGTTTATCGATTCATGGATATTTGGTATTTATATCAAATAAATACCAAATATCCAGACATTTACGGTTTCTTTTGATTAGCAACACGTTTATCGATTCATGGATATTTGGTATTTATATCAAATAAATACCAAATATCCACAAATTTACGGTTTCTTTTGATTAGCAACACGTTTATCGATTCATGGATATTTGGTATTTATATTAAATAAATACCAAATATCCAGACATTTACGGTTTATTTTGATTAGCAACACGTTTATCGATTCATGGATATTTGGTATTTATATCAAATAAATACCAAATATCCACAAATTTACGGTTTCTTTTGATTAGCAACACGTTTATCGATTCATGGATATTTGGTATTTATATCAAATAAATACCAAATATTCAGACATTTACGGTTTCTTTTGATTAGCAACACGTTTATCGATTTATGGATATTTGGTATTTATATTAAATAAATACCAAATATCCAGACATTTACGGTTTATTTTGATTAGCAACACGTTTATCGATTCATGGATATTTGGTATTTATATAAAATAAATACCAAATATCCACAAATTTACGGTTTCTTTTGATTAGCAACACGTTTATCGATTCATGGATATTTGGTATTTATATTAAATAAATACCAAATATCCAGACATTTGCGGTTTATTTTGATTAGTAAAACGTATGTAGACAAGTGTACTCAAATTTTATTAAATCTAAACGTCCTGGATAAGACGACAAACTACATCCAACAGCAGGGCCTCTGATGAGGAGGTTTTGAGGAACCTGGAACCACCTCTTAATTGCTGGCATTTCCAGGTGCATCCTGATCGGGGTGAGGGCGGGTAGCACTTATTAGTCCAAGCTATGGGAAAAGTGTTAACCTCCAAACTGGGGTAAAGACGTGTAAAAATAAGTGTTAATACCAGCAATTTTTTTTGTAAAAAAATATATTATCAGCAATAAATTTTCGAAGAAAAAATTATTACCAGCAATACATTATTACCAGCAATATGTTTTTGGAAAAATATTACCAGCAATACATTTTTTGAAAAAAAATATTACCAGCAATACATTTTGGGGTAAAATATTACCAGTAATAAAAATTTTGTCGGCATTAAATAACCCATTGAGGTTGATATGCCGTAAAACAAAATAAACCAAACCAAGCCAATCTCTCTCTCTCTCTCTCTCTCTCTCTCTCTCTCTCTCTCTCTCTATATATATATATATATATATATATATATATGTCTACATCTCTATCTATCTCTCACCCTATCTCTCTCTTCCTCTATCACTCTCTCACCCTCTATATCTTTCCTTCTATATCTATCTATCTATCTATCTATCTATCTATCTATCTATCTATCTATCCTTTACGGTCTTTTCATCTATCTATCTATCTATCTATCTATCTATCTATCTATCTAATTTATAATGTTTTTTTTTTAAGTTTTACTTGAGCAGTAAAGAAACAGAAATAGGACAAAAAGATAGAACTTACCCAAGGGGATGCTGAAAAGTTTTCAGCACAATCCCTTTCCCAGAATCAATATTTCAATGACCGAACATCATAATTTTGGTGGGAAGAGTTGTTTTAAAAAACTACTTCAACACAAGCAAGGCAATAAAACCGCAAATATGTGAGGTCTTACTGGGTGTGAAAGAATATGAGAAAATTAAAACGTTATTAGAGAGAGAGAGACAGAGAGAGAGACAGAGAGAGACAGAGAGAGAGAGAATAATAAAAGAAACCACACAACAAAATAGCGACTGATATTGTTTTTAAATTTTTGAAGATCAATATTGGCAGGAAATCATGGAACCGGAAGAGAGTTCCACACACGAGAAGTGCAAGAAAAGAAAATGTTAGCATAGAAATTACGGTTATATCTTGCCACTTCAACTGTGAATTGATGAGACCTTGCCGCCAATCTAGTACTGCATTTCAATTCATGAAGTCTAGGTACCATAGCGAAGAGTTTATCCGAACTATTAACATGAAAGTATTTATAGAAATGGCAGAAGGAAACTACATTACGACTGAATCCGAGACGCCAGATGAGGACCACTACTATTGCTGATTCTTTGGATCTTATCAAGAATCTCTAAATATACGGCCGGAACACTGAACCATATATGGTAGAAAATTTCAAAGTATTGACGAATGGTAGACGTATAAATATGTAAGATAATAGAATGGAAAGCAATAATCTCGAAGATAGTTCTACAAGCAAGAAGGAAAAGAGAAGAAACTGTTAGCATAGAACTTACGATTATATCAAGCCATTTTAATTGTGAATTGGTGAGACCTTGCCGCCAATCTAGTACTGTGCTTAAATTCGTAAAGTCTAGGCACCAAAGAGGATAGCTCAGCAGAACAATTACCATGAAAATATTAACAGAAATGGTTAACAGGAAGCCATATTACGGCGGTAGGGAAGTGACAGGAGCTGATATTCCAGCTACAGTCTAATTACATGAACGTTTTTACATAACGTTTTTCATTTTCTCATGTTCTTTCATACTCTGTAAGCCATCACATCTTTGCGGTTTTAATTCTTGCCTTTGTGGTAAGTCTTCAAATGAAGCTGTTTCTGTTATTTGGTAAAGTTCTTTGGGATTCTGTAACGCCAGTCTACGAGAGCTGGTAAAGAATGGTCTTCTGTAAGACCCACAGGTTTCATTCGCTTGAAGTCATGTTCAGTCCTTGTTCTGAGAAAGCGATTGTATAGAGAGTAGATATTTCCGAACAAGTTGGATGACATCCCTATGAGAGGCCTGACCTGACGAGGCTATTTAAAAACATTTCAACTTCTTAGGTTTATGTTTTGGTTTTGAAATATCTTCCGGTGTTGGGCAAAACTACTTCCAGCTTATCCTATATTCCGTACCAATTTCTTTATCTCCTATCCGGAACTGTTAATAACAAGTCTATACAGCGAGGTATTTGAATTATTTAGTATAATTTGACGATCGAAATAAAGTGAAAAAACAAAGAGTCATTTAAGCATAGAAATAACGATCTATTGGTTATAAGGAAAGTGAAATTAATTTGGAAGTTAGGCAATTAAAAACAGGCGTCAACGGTGCGGAGAACATTGAAGTAGCATAAAAGCATAAAAAACGTTTTTCCGGAATAGAAAGAAAGCGAACTAACAAGACCAAGCCCCGTCCTTCAATTCAACAAAAACGTGTCAAGTTGATAAAAGTTTTGAAGTCCAATCAATAAAAAAGTTCAATTAGTAAAAGTTAATTTTCTATTTCAATCACTTTAGCGTGATTAGTTTGATCTCTAGCTAAGATCTCAGCCAGCCTTAGTACATAGTTTTGTGTTAGGTTTCAACATGTGGATCTGAGTCTATTTTATTAAGAGTTTGTCTTGCTTCATACCTCGTCGTAAAGCCATGAAAGCCGAAGAAAACAGCCTTAAGATATACCGTTTCATTTGTAACTTTCAAGAGAACACATGGTGCTAGATTTAAAGTGTTAGATTAATGCAAATGATTCAAGTAAGATTAGGGAAATCCGAGAAGTTTATTGAAATTTTTGGAGCATTGTTGATTGTTTATGAAGAAATGAACATTTCCGACATGCGATCTGAAAAAGCATGGCTGAATAAAAAAAAGTGTACATTTCCTAGTTTATTCTTTAGGTTCAATATGAGGAAAAGTTCAAAGGAAGATAGACAATTGTGATAATGTTTTAACAGACGCGAGAAAATTTTGGCAATGATTTGTGAAGTTTGTATTGAAAATGAAAAAGTTCGTATTTGATAAGCAAATACAGAAATATAGAAATTGCTTGAGGCAAAGGCGTGTATTTTAACCGGATTTGTTTAAGCTATATCATCTGTTTATATTTCTGAGATGAGGTATTATGTACATTATTTACATTATTCGGACTATTGTCCGCATCTTTGTCGCCATATTTATTACAACGTTTTGGCCTTTCAGTATCTGTTTATATTTCTGAGATGAGATATTATGTACATTATTTACATTATTCGGACTATTGTCCGCATCTTTGTCGCCATATTTATTACAACGTTTTGGCCTTTCAGTATCTGTTTATATTTCTGAGATGAGATATTATGTACATTATTTACATTATTCGGACTATTGTCCACATCTTTGTCGCCATATTTATTACAACGCTTCGGCTGTTGTATGCTCGGGTCTTCTTTAGGTGGTTGGAATGTCGAACTGAACCCTTTATTTCGCCCACTTGGGTAGACTGTTCTAGATCCACGTGTCATGTTTAATGGATGTCAGTTATCTCCAGTTAATTCCCCTCTCCAAGTTCTCCACTGACGGACAGTACCTCAATTTCAACTCCCGCTTTAAATAAAGCGCGAAAATTTTGCCTCCACTTCGTAAAAGTCAAGATTCTAATTTCATGCCAAGTAGGCTATTATTTAATCATGGTGACTGAACCCAAGAAATAAAAGTCAATTTAGTTAACAATTCTTTCTTTCTTTCTTTCTTTTTTCTCTTTGTAATATTTTAGAAGGTGACTATGTTTTAATGAATTTATTTAATTATATTCTTTTTCTCTTAGCAATTAAAATCAGAAATGAAGTTGATTTTTATCGTGTGAAATTACTGTCCGTTATATGTTATATCCTTTCAAATTAAAATGGGCAAAATTCCGAAGTCGTTAACAGAGAGAAATGATGGAGAACGGATAGAAAGAAACTAAAAGAAATTTTGAAAAAAATAGAAATGATTTCATTCGGTTCCCATCTTTTATAAATCCGTATCGGGCTAAATTTTGTCTGTATTTTCCCCAACATGTTACAGTAAAACCAAATACCCTATGTTGCTACGTATTTGCCTTTATTATATTTTATAAACAAACTGAGTTTACTACATAAGAAATACCATCTAATTTGTATAACATCTTTTAAACAGTAAATCTTTAATCTGTATTATTTACTCTTAATTCAAAATTTAAAAATTGCCATATATAAGCAATCCTTCTGTAAGACCTTTCAAAAACAATCGTTTAAAACTGCCTTTTCAAAATTCAGTCGTATGCTAGCAGAAACATATCAGTACATTTAAAGATATATCTAATCTTGTCTTCTAAATAGAATCAGACACAAAGTAAATAATTTTAAAAATGCTAACATTATTTCTTTTAGAGTTCTATGATTTTAGGCCTGGCAACATTACAATCGTACTTTCTGCAGCGTTCGTAATAGCAATTGTTGTCTGGCATTTCGCATTACGACAAATTAGTTGAAGAAATTTTATCTAAATAAGTAAAAACAATCTGTTCAGTTAGGTTTTATTAACACTATGAACAAATTGTAAGTTTACTGAATACTACTACTACTACTACTACTACTACTACTACTACTACTACTACTACTAATAATAATAATAATAATAATAAAAATTCTGTTCTGTCTGTCCATAATCCTCATTTTGCATGAGCTAAACAGTAATAACTATGGATAGAAAGTAAAAAAAAGAAAGTGTTTATTCACCTATTGTAAATGGACGATATCAAACTCTTTATCAATGACGACAATGAGCTGAAGAGTCTCCTCAATACTGTAAAATGTTTCAGTGATGGCATCAGTATAGATTTCAGATTAGATAAATGTACAAAAGTAATATTCAAGAAAGGGAGAATTACAGAAACACACTCAACAGATCTAGATTTTGTCACAAAGATTTGGGAACTGGAACAAGAAGAAACATTTAGGTACATATGAATTGGCGAAGGAAATAGAATACAGCAGAACTAAATGACAGAGAAAGTAAAAAAAAGAAGAATACTACAGACTTGTATGTTTGGTGTTAAATAATGAGTTGAATTCACAAAACAGAATATCAGCCATATAAAATCTTACTCTCCCTGTAGTGCAATACAGTTTCAACATCCTTAAATGGACTATAGCTGACATTAAGGGAAAGGATGTAAAAACGAGAAATCTTCTCACTTACCAGCGCATGCGTCATACTAAAGTTGATGTGGGTCATCTGTATGTGACCAGATCCGAAAGAGGCAGAGGATTAGTTCAACTAGAATTGCCTTAATAGTCACAAGAATCGGTATTCAATGATACCTGGAAAGTACAGCAGACTGGCTGATGACCCGTGTCAAATAACATGAAAGAAATAAGAAACGTTACTTAGTAATAAAGGAAGCCAACAAATTCAAAAGGGAATTCTTAACATAAAAAAGAAAATAAAAACAAACGCAACGTGCCAAATGCGAAAACGATGACAGGATAAGCATCTTCAGAGACAATACTCTGCCCGTACAAAACAAACCTATATAAGCAAATCCCGTACTCATCAGTGGTTACATAGTGCAAGGTTAAAAGCTGAAACCGAAGGTTTTATTTTTGCTGAACAGGACCAATGATTGTCAACTAGAAATTACCAAGCTCACATACTGATAATTTGTGTCGACCCCAAATGCAAATTCTGTGATAAATATCCATATACAATTGATTATCTTGTATCAGTTTACACGCTGTTAGCACCCACTGAATATAAAACTCGGCATGATAGAGTGGGACAATACTTGTACTGGTAAATATGCCACTTTTATTGGAAGGAAATTACAAGAAACTGGTATGAACAGCATCCAGACTCGGATAGAGAAATAGGAGCTGCAACAATTGTATGAACTTTGCAGTACGCACAGACAGAACAAACAAAGCTAATCGGCGAGATATAGTGATCAAATACCACAAGAAGATCACTGAAGATTGTAATGTATTTTTGAAGATCTTCAAAAAACTATCAAAATACAAGGATCTCGAAAATGTATCACATGAGGACATCAATACATCCAGCTGTATTTGGAGCCCTTTGAGTGAGTGGAAAAAGTCCCGATAGATTAATTGAAGGAATTCCTGGTAACCCAAACCTTAAAGAATTACAATAAAGTGTACTCACAAGTAAAATTCACACATTATGGAGAGTTTTAACTATGTAAAATTTGTGAGATCTTAGTTTTTTTTTTAGTTTTATTTTATAAAATAAGATTAGCGGAAGATGTCATGAAGCCATTTTTAATCTTAGGTCTCTGGTTGAGACCCGGAAGGAAATGTGTATACAACAGAATCCCAAAGAAATAATAATAATAATAATAATAATAATAATAATAATAATAATAATAATATGGAACTACACAATACACACAGACAAAAAAATCAAAGCTAACCGCCCAGACCTTGTTATTAGAGACCGCAAACAAAAAAAAAGATGCCTCCTTATTGATATGACAGTGACTGCAGAGTGAAATGTATTTTTGAAGATCTTCAATAAGCTGTCAAAATACAAGGACCCTGAAATCGAAATCTCGAAAATGTGGTACATGAGAACATCAACAATATATGTTGTAGTTGGAGCCCTCAGATTGGTTGGAAAATATTCCAGTAGACTCATTGTAGGGATTTCTGGAATCCTATGCCTTGGAGACCACAAAAAATTATTCTCATGAGTACACCCAACACCTTTCGAAGGGCTTCATCTATGTAAAATATGTGTGTTGGTATTTTTTTTTTCAAATGTTTTTTCATGACGCCATTTCTGAACTTAGATCTCTAGGCGGGACCCGGAAAGAAATGGATACAACAAGAAATCAAAGGTAATATAATAATAATAATAATAATAATAATAATAATAATAATAATAAACATTAGAAAAGTCTTCAAACGTTTTTTCCTTGCATAGATCAATGTATCAGGTCATTCCATAAGTTCTGTCCGAATTTTCAATAAAGAAAACAAGTGACCAAATGTTACATTTAATTACAGATTCAATCAACAATGTATTTTCCCTGATTATCTATGACTTCCTTCCATCTATTAACAAGCTTACTAATTCCATTACTGTAAAATTCTTTTGGCTTTGATCCGAAGAACTCACAAATGTCAGTTTTAATCTCTTCCTGTGTTACAAAAGCTGTTTCTTCCAAATGATTCTGTAAGCTACTAAACAAATGGTAGTCTGAAGGATCAAGGTCGGGAGAATAAGGTGGATGAGGAATTTTCTCCCAAACAAGTTTTTCGATCTTTTGTGACGTGATTCTTGCTGTGTGTGGTCGCGCATTGTCCTGATGAAACATCACACGTTTTCCATTTACTAAAGCAGGTATTTTTTACGTCAAAGCTTGGTTCAAACGCTCTAATTGCTGATAGTATATTTGAGCATTAATTGTTGCATTAGGTGGTAAGAATTCCAAGTGGATTATTCCTTGGCAATCCCACCAGATTGAAAGAAGAACCTTTTGCCCATCAATTTCCCTTCTCAGATGTGGCTGGGGTCCTTCCCCTTTACCAAGCCACTGTATACGACGCTTAACATTTCGATAAAAGATCCATTTTTCGTCGCCAGTCACAAGTCTATCCAAAAAAGGTGAAACAAGTTGGCGAGAATGGAGAGAAGAGCAGATGTCAACTCGGGATTTGAGGTTGTTTTCAGACAATTCATGAGGCATCCATTTTCCAAGTTTATGAACTTTTCCACGTTGTTGAAGATGACGATGAACGGTTGTATGTTTTGAACTGAGAACCACTGCCAATTCCTCAACTGATAAAGCAGGATTTTCTTCAAGGGCTGCTTCAAGAAGCTTTTCATCAAACTCAACCGGACGTCCGGTTCGATCTTCATCTTCAAGGGTGAAATCTCCAGCTCTCAATTTTGAAAACCATCTTCTGCAAGTTCTTTCATTCACACATTCCTCTCCATAAACTGAGTGAATGTTTCTAACCGCTTCGGCTGCTGAGTTTCCTTTCTTGAACTCATAAAGCATTATGTGCCTCAAATGATTCTTGGGTACTTCCATGTTAGCATGGTTTTAATCAAACAAAATTTAATTTTATTGTTCTCTGAAATAAAATTTGATCGGTTTAAATGCATCTAAACATAAAAATAATGTTCAGCTCCATTAGACATTATAAAATACTCTTTAAATTTCGTTCATTTTAGCAAAAAGTTACAATTCGGACAGAACTTATGGGATGACCTAATAGCTATGTCTACAGTAGCAAATTCGAGTAGACACAATGTCAAAAAGAATTTCAGAAAATATGTATTGCTGGAATTGTTGCTTATACTGAAGTTTTATAGTGGTAAGAGTTTTATTGCAACTTAGTTTTATTTAGTATTCGATTGGTAGGCAAATTTTGCTTTCCAGCACACAGGAAGATGGCAAGACAACAAAGCAAGTTGTTAATTAGGGATTCATTCCGTCTAGCCTTGTATTAGATTTACCTAAGCATACCTCCAAGAAGACTACCAAACAACGATGGTAAACAAACTAATCTGTAAATATAGGTATTAATAAGCGCAGCTTGGTACAGAACAAAGACACAAAATAAGATTCTGAACCAAATGGTGTGCAGGAAATTGTTGCTAACAAATTGTACTAAAGCTACCCGCCGCTTGAGTTCTTTTGGGCTTTTCAAACATGAACTATCAGACACAATGCATGGAGATGAAATTGTTGAAAACATCAGAGATTGGAAAGTAAGGGAAGATAATCTGAATTTTTTGTAACAAAGGAATATTTTGATATTAGGAATGGTGAAAAAAAGAATGTGCAGAAGATGAGATTTAGTAGAATTATTGCTGTTTTTTTCTTTTATTCTATATTTATACAGAGAGGCTTCGTGTAAACAAAATAATTTATTTCCTTTTCCTGTAACGAATCTGAAAGTCGATATTAGTTTCAAGTTAAAATGGAGGAAATTCCAGGAGAAGATGGAGAAAGTCCATGTGAAAGAAAAAGAAAAAATATGACGAAGAGAAATAAAAAGAAAGATGTAGAAAATGAAAGGAAAGAAAGATATGGAAAAGAAAAATAAAAGATGTAGAAATGAAAGTAGAAAATGTTGAAATGAAAGGAGAAATGGAAGACAAATAAAGATGAAGAAATGAAAGGAAAAGAAAAATGTCGAAATGAAAGAAAAAGATGTCGAAATTAAAGAAAATGGAAGACATATAAAGATGAAGAAATGAAAGGAAAAGAAAAATGTCGAAATGAAAGAAAAAGATGTCGAAATGAAAGAAGGAATATGTCGAAATGAAAGAGAAAATGCAAGGCATATAAAGATGAAGAAATGAAAGGAAAATAAACATGTCAAAATGAAAGAAAATAGATGTAGAAATGAAAGAAGAAAAATGTCGAAATGAAAAAAAAAAGATGTAGAAATGAAAGAAGAAAAATGTGAAAATGAAAGAAAAAATGGAAGACGTAAAGTTGAAGAAAGGAAAAGAAAAGAAAAATGTCGAAATGAAATATAAAGATGTAGAAATAAAATAAAAAATGGAAGACGTATAAAAATGTAGAAATGAAAGAATAAGAAAGATTCAGAAATGAAAGAAAAAGAAAGATGTCGAAATGAAACAAAAGAAAGATGTGTAAATAAAAGCAAAGTAAAGATATGCAAATGGACGAAAAATAAAAATGTAGAAAACAAAAGGAAAGAAAGACGTAGAAATAAAAGAAAAAGAAAAATGTTGAAATGAAAGAAAAATCAATATGCATAAATAAAAGAAAAAGAAAGATGAAGGAATAAAATAAAAGAGATCTAGAAATGATATAGAAGAAAAATGCAGAAATGAAAGAAAAAGAGAGATGCAAATGTATAATAAATGATCGAGAGATAGAGATGTGAGAGACGAAGAAGCTGAAAATTTGAACGAAAAAAAAGATATAGAATTGAAAGAAAAGAGAAAAAATCTGTTGTGAAAAAGACAGAAAAATTATATACGAAGGAAATGACAAACGAAGACAGAAAAATGAAAGGATAACATAGTAAAAAAATAAAAAAATAAAAGGTGAATAACAGAAAGAAAAATGACGATGTTGTAAAAATGGAAGAAAGAGATTTGGATTTGTTCTTCTTTTATACTGGTTGTCCTACCAAGGCTGCATATCAGTCTGCTGTGCTATTTTTCCATAATTTAGTAAGGAAGATGTGACAAGAGCAAAGGAAATACAACAGTTAAAGCCGGGAATTGAACTCGACCTCTCAATTCCATTTACCTCAACGATAACCGTTGCGCCACTTATACGCAAGTTTCATACTAACCAATGCTTTTATTTTCTTTGAGTGATCTAAAAAGATACTTCACCCAAAGAGTTGTGAGTTCAATACCTTGCCACAGCAGAGGGAACAACAACTTGTAGAAGTGGGATACTAAAGTGAATTAAGTAAAACTGAGATATCCAAAAAAGGCATGGCACGTGGAATTAGAACAATCTACTCCCGTGGACTAAATAAAGTGTTTGATTTGAACCCTTTATTTCGTGGCCTGGTATTGAACTCACACCTCTTTGGGGCTAGTCACTGGATCTAACCTACTTCTGTATCCGCTGTTGTGAGTGCAATACCAGGCCGCGGCAGTGGTGAACCAAGACTTGGAGAGTTGCATTAAAAGGAAATAACTGAGACATCCGGAAGAGGCATGACACGTGGAACTAGAAGAATCTATCCCCGTGAAATAAATAAAGTGTTTGATTCGAAATTTCAAAGATATCACCTGAAGAAGGCTTGAGCGTACTGCAATCGAAACGCCGTGAATATAACAATAAAGATAAGGATAACAGTCCGAACGACTTAAAAAATGTAAATAGTTACAAAACTAGATGTATGTTTAATGGTTAATATTTATTACTTTGGGAAAATGTTTACCAATAATTAAATTTATTTGATGTCCACATATTGCCTGTAAATATTTCCCGATTTTTTTCAGTCGGTGCACGAATGCAGAATGCAGTAAAAAAATGAGGCAAGATAGTTATTTTTTACGCGTCGAGATTCGTCGGTGTAATGAATGAGAAATAAGTTAAAAGATGGTGCTGTCACTTAAACTATTGCCAGAAGGTGTTAGAAAATATTATTTTTTATAAATATTATTTCAAAAGTATGTACGCCAATAGAGAAAGTATTCGCATGCCCAATAAAATGAGAGAATCTACTCATCACCAAATAAATTAAGAGCATATTCTCGTTCCTAATAAATTGAGAGCATATTTTCCACGCGGTTAAATTTAAGACGCATTACGGTCACATCACGTTGCAACATCGATTCTCGTACGATCACCGAAGTTAAGCAACGTCGAGCCTGTTCAGTACATAGATGGGTAACCGCTTGGGAATATCAGGTGTTTTAAGCTTGGATGTACAGGAGGGGTTTGATCAATAACGGCTCTGAATTGGAAATCACAGTACAGGGTTCTATTTCCAGTCAGTTTCGTTATATTCACTTACGGATAAATACCATTGGGAATTCACCTTGTCTCCCTTCATCTATAGGTTAAATAATAGGCTTCTATCAGCGACACATTATTATTTCTCAAAAATTCTTACAATCTAAAAATATTTTCTGACTTTAAATAACCTACAATGTTTGGTAAGTTATAAAAAAAACTAAAAAATATCAAGAATATTCGCCTCCCCAATAAATTAAGATCAGATTCTCCTCTCCAATTAAATAAGAGGGGGCTTCAAAAAGTTCGTGGAAATAATCGGTTCATGTTTGAACATGTTGGTACAAGAATGTTCGGGTGCATTGAAATCAAAATCCTTCGATATGATTTGAAGTTATGGATTTTTTCCACGAACATTTTGAAACACCCTCGTAAGAGGATTTGCCCATCCAAGATAAAATGAGGGAATATTTTTCTCCTCAAGAAATTTACAGCATAATCTTCTGCCCGGTAAATTTAGAACATTTTCTCCTCCTGACAAAAATGGGAGCATATATTGTTCCGCAAATGAATAAGTGCATATATCCTCCATAGTAAATTGGGAAGATATTCCCCGTCTCGGAACTGGGTAATAAAATCGCAAGACCTAGTGACTTAAACTTTTCCCACCAATAATTATTAGCAAGTAACTTGCATTGATCAGTCAAGTAAAAAACGAAACAGACAAACAAATAAGTTTAATTTTAGGAATAATATGGCAGTTTCACTGCTTATCTTAACGGTTCATGTCGGCAGTTGCAAATAGTTGATATTCTATTTGTCTAATTGGAAGGTATTGAAGAGGAATTCGGTGTCCTAATTAAATTAGTAATGGCTACGGTTTTTGTTCATATTAAAATACTGATCAAGTTTACTGACAAAGAGTAATTTTATCTAACGGTCATATTTGACAATCGACTTCACTTGCCGTTGTTCACTTCCGGTGCTGCGTACTCTCAGTTTTATTGGTAATTATCTCAGTCGAAGTAGGTTTCCGATTTCGTCTCGTCTTGCAGGCAGAAATCTTTTTCTATTCAGGTAATACAAGGAGAAGGTTGCTGTCTAGTTAGTCCATCGTAATGGAACTTAAAATCAAGCCTTGGCAAATTTTCTGAACATCCAAAATTCAATAATTTTCGCAATACATA
This sequence comes from Acanthosepion esculentum, assembly GCA_964036315.1. Taxonomy (NCBI): domain Eukaryota; kingdom Metazoa; phylum Mollusca; class Cephalopoda; order Sepiida; family Sepiidae; genus Acanthosepion; species Acanthosepion esculentum. The sequence continues at coordinate 139,077,317 of OZ038477.1, forward strand.
ATCTCAAAGATGTAATTCGGAAAATCATTACGAATGTCTTGATTTCTACATTTTTTGTGGCGGAGGTGGATTTTCATACTTAATTTTTATATATGAAACACATGATATATATATATATATATATATATATATATATATATATATATATATATATATATATATATATATATATATATATATATATATATAGTCATCCACATACAACTCTGTTTCGCTGTGTCACAACTTATCAGTGTGGCTAGACGTCCGATTGCTTCATGCCGGGATCAAATGTAAGTGAATTACAAAAATGAAACCCAAATTACCCCATTCAGATGACCTTTTCATCCCAGGTGAATCTCCCGGGGACGAAATAGCCATCTGAATGGGGTAATTTGGGTTTCATTTTTGTAATTCACACCCACACGCACACACACACACACACACGCACACACACACACACACACACACACACACACACACACACACACACACACATATATATATATATATATATATATATATATAGATATATATATAGATATATATATATATATGCCTATATAAAACTTAACAATCTGGGATTTTCAATTGATAAAATGAAACTCATATATAAGGGATTCCGTTAAGCACTTGTTAGATAATGGATATGGGTCAGGATTCCTACAATTACATAGTTTTATTTCCCAGGACAAATTAGAATTAGTACCAGCATTACAGTTATTATTGTTATATAATTTCATTGTTTTATTGTTTTGGGACTTTCTATTTCTCTTCTTTCTTTCTTTCTTTTTCCTTTTATTTATTTTTTGTGCTCTTCTTTTTTCTGCTTTCACTTGTGTATTTCTTTCTTTTCCTTTCATGCTAAATTTTCTTATGTCTCTCTAATTTTTTAAAAACAAAAAAAAGAATTGATGTTTTATAAGTAGCATTAAAAACCGTTTATAACGAGCTTTGATGCCTGACTTGGGCAACGAAAGAAATAGGAATTTTTGTAGAAGTAAAACTTGTATGTTCTAATGTAATAACTTATAATAAATAACTATCGCTCTACTTTTGTATTGAGCTCTCTTTTAAATTAATGTTTTGAATATTTGAATTTATATTCGCTTCACTCTCTTTGGATATATATATATATATATATATATATATATATATATATATATATATATATATATATATATATATATATATATATATACATACATACATACATATATATATATATATATATATATATATATATTAATGCATGTTTCGTTAAATAATATAGACAAGTTTTGTCTATTTATTTTAAGTGAGTTCCTTTCGTATTGTCTGATAAGCTTAATCACATTACGGTTGAAAGACGAAAGAAAAACACCATATTGACACATGTTTAAATCCAATCTAAGCTTTCGGCTTATATAAGCCATTATCAAAGAGGACAATTTTAATAAATCAAACAACACATATACGAAACCACAATAATGGCCCGCCGTTGCTGTTTGAATAAGCTCAAAGTAACGACAAACTCTTATTTACGAACCAAGGAAGCGAAAAACGCGTCGTAGCTCGTGACGTCACACATGACCACGCGAGAGTGAAAACGAGAAGTATTAAGTATGGGAAGCCATTGGTATAAACCAGTGGCTTCTGCTATAGATTATAGGCATTGAAGAATGTTTGTGGAGATTTCATAGTTTATTTTGTTCAGGTTAGGTTTCAACTGTTTTATGTATATAGCTTCAAACTTATTAATTCCAAATCGTTGGCAAAACTATTATTAATTGCTTTTTTGAAATAACGTGACTTCTAGGACATTTTATTGTCGGTGGTCCTAAAGTTTTAAGTGCATATAGGCAATTAAGGACTGTGTTATTTTCAAAGGTTGCTCTCCCATTTTTCATTTCGTCTTTGTTAATATAAATATGTGCTCAATAACATTTATGGATGGCTTTAACTTCATAAGTTTCATATTGTGAGTTAGTAAGCATAAGTGAGATGAGGCAGAAGGCACCCAGTGAGGATCGAATTTACCCATCTAGAAAATCTTGCTAACTATTACACAACCTCATACTGCTCTTCAAATGATTTTGCAAGATATGGCACAAGGCCGTAAATGTGGAGCAGCCTGTGAGGAACGAACTCACAACTCAGTCATAATTCATCTAGCAAGACAAGCTTAGTAACCATTACATCACGCCGAAGTGCCCATACATTTCAAATACATTATTGTGCAAATTAACTGAAACAACCGCTTTAGTTTCCTTTCTTTCACCATACGGTCAGTTTAGAGACCCCCTGGAGTGACACGGTGTAATCGATTTCTATTTTTTCCTCAGATTGGGTCATTTTCAGCGGTGTGCAGTAATATGAATCTGTTTTCGGGGTGTGTGATGAAATATGTTTGGCCTTGAAAAATATTGCGTCATCCGTGATTGCATCAGATTTTTATCACGTCCAGATACTATTGTGCCGACTGTCGAGTAACCGTCCTACGGCCATCATATGCGATGGACGTTACTCCAAAGAAGCGTACGAGAATTGTAACGCTGCTCGAACGCACTGGCAGCCTTACCAGTGAGCAAATCAATGTACTATAGACTGGCACGGAAATTTTCTTGATTTAAATCCAATCAAGAATCTGTGGTCAATCTGCAAGGATGGACTTCGTAGAATGAACATACGAAGTATTAACATGTGCACTGGGTCATGTTTCATTGGAAAAATACGAAAAATGTAAATAATAACGGAATTATTCCATTTGTTTAAATTAATTTGCACCTACCTGGTGACTTTGATGACAAAAGGTCAGTAAGGGCGATTGCCCAGCATTCACTGAGGATTCTGGAAAATGTCTATCACATAGCAATCTAGCACACCTTTCTTTATTTCTATTTTTTTCTGTTTCTCGGCACTTTGCGTGGCTTTTCGAATACCACTTTCGCTAGTCCAATGCCTGTTCGGATTTAGAGTCTGTATTGTCCATCCTCTGTTAAAACACTTCACATATATTTAAACTTCCGCCCGCTTGATGCTGACATTTCTAATTCGTAACTCGCATCTTGGGCGTTTTCTTTTGCAGATGGCCGTACACTCTATGTTTTTGCAGTTGATCCTTACTCAGCGTTAGGGGGTCTCCCCTTTTCACACAAATGGACTCACCCACGGTATACATATACTACTACCAGTAATGCCCGAGGAGAGTAGTGGTACGCTGAGTCGAGACGGAACGACAGAAGAGTAGTAGAGTTCAGTAGTAGTAGAGTAAGTCACACACAGAGACGGCGGCAAGCGTCACAGTTAGCGAGCACGTAGGCTCAGTAAGGAATCATACCGCGATACTTCAATACCAAGACTGTATATATATATATTAGTGCTACTAACCCACATTCCTGGATCTACTAACCCGTATTACCAGTTTGTATTATTACGTTAATACATTTATTTTCCTTATCCATTCCTGGCGTTTGTTATCGGATTCATCCCGGAATCCACAACACTTAGTCTCGTTTTTTTTTTACTAAACTGTCTAGGAGGACCTGTAGTTTTCTTTCCATTCCTGCTATCAACGTAGTACCATCTGCATATGTTATATTAAGATTACACCCACTGATAATAAATTCTGGTAGGGTCTCCAGCTCCCTTAAGGTAGCTTTATTGTAGAGGTTGAATAAAGAACATAATTTTAAGTTTTAAAATCACTCTCATATAATTATGTGTCCAAGAAATTTCTGAAGTGTTGTAACCTAGAAAAGGTTACTGAATGAGGAATAACCAAAACGGAGGTTGGAAATGAAATGGTAACATCAACAAAGTACAATACTCGCCAGCGGCGTGAAGCAGGTAAACCACTGCTAGTGGTGAACTACTTAGACAACATATTAGGTAGGAAGCGGCACAAGGCCACATTTAATGTGGGGAAATCCGAGCTCGTGGGCTCGGGCAAAAATTGCCCGTAGACCTCGCATACGCGGGATCTGTCTACCTCCCCGGACAAGACTCTGCTCTTCGGCATAGCCTCGTCTGCGTTCCTCTCTGTCCAAAGGCAGAGAGTTCTACACGACAAGAGCTTCCCACGCTGATAACTCACGCTGCCATCTTTGGCAGTATATTACCCTCACTGCCCAACGTATTTATGAGGATTGGGACATACCTATTAGTGTTCATAAGTACCGTAGAAAACAAGCTCGCTGCTCCTAATTCCAAATATAAGTGACCTTGTTTTGCTACCATTTTCTTTAAGACTTGCTCGCTCTGTCTGTGGAATTCTCAGTATCCTTCTGTAGAAACACATTTCTGTTGCCTTCCGTTTTCTCATCATCCGTGAGTATATTACCCACCATTCGCCGGCATATAAGAAGATGGATATCATATAACAATGCAAATATCTG
>OZ038477.1:139086671-139149171 GCA_964036315.1 Acanthosepion esculentum
ACCTCTCAATTTTGCAAACGATCTTCTGCAAGTTCTTTCATTCACACATTCTTCTCCATAAACTGAGTGAATGTTTCTAGCCGCTTCGGCTGCTGAGTTTCCTTTGTTGAACTCATAAAGCATTATGTGCCTCAAATGATTCTTGGGTACTTCCATGTTAGCAGGGTTTTAATCAAACAAAATTTAATTTTATTGTTCTCTGAAATAAAATTTGATCAGTTTAAATGCATCTAAACTTAAAAATAATGTTCAGCTCCATTAGACATTATAAAATACTCTATAAATTTCGTTCATTTTAACAAAAAGTTAAAATTCGGACAGACCTTATGGGATGACCTAATATATATATACATATATATATATATATATATATATATATATATATATATATATATATATATATATATATATATATATATGTAGTATTGAATGTTAAAGACAACATAGTCTTGCATATTTTCTTTTGAATTTTCTCATATTCTCTAATGAGTCTCATTAGAGAATATGAGAAAATTCAAAAGAAAATATGCAAGACTATGTTGTTTTTAACATTAATACTACATGTTTAAAAGAAAAGTTGCTGCCAAATTACACACACACACACACACACACACACACACATATATATATATATATATATATATATATATATGGGTGTAACAGCAAAATTGTCCAGTTCTTAGAGTAAGCTTTGAACCGTTGTATGTTAGAAAGGATTAAAGTTATCTTACTGGAATTCTCCGAGGGTTTTATAACATTATTGGTCCCTACTTTGAACAATAAAAATGTATTTAGCGCTAACTTTGAGTGATGATCTCTCTTGCTGTTGTGACCTCCGGATCCAATTTTCCTCTCTACTTTTCCATCTTTTTTAAACTTATTCACCGTTCTCTTGATGGTTCTTGAATGGGCTTTGAAGATGGACGTCATATTTGGTAACATTACTGAAGGCCTGAATGATTTTTCCACTCAGTATTGCTCAGTTGAGAAGACAGTGGTGCTGACACAAAACGATTTTAACCTGTTATCTTTCTAGCTGAATAACTCAAAGGTTTTTTCAGTGATTCTTACGACAAACGGTGTCAAGATGGCTAAAAGTCTTTTCTGAAAACCCTCAAAGAAGAAACTCGATAAGTTCAGTGGTACTTTAGATATTAAAAAAATTGTAGGATGGATAATTACGCTGTTTTACGATTTGTACAATTTTGCTGCCATATTGGTATATATAATTCACCTGCGTACGTTCAAATAAGAAACATATACATATATATCGATGCAGCAAATATAGGAAAGTATACAAAGACATATACACCCTTGTGCAAATTAATTGAAACAACCACTTTAGTTTCCGTTCTTTCACCATACGGTCAGTTTTAGACCCACTGGAGTGACAGGATCTCATCAATTTCTGTTTTTTCTCAGATCAGGTCATTTGCAGTGGTGCGCAGTAACATTAATCTATTTTCAGGGAGTATGATGAAATTTGTTTGACCTTGAAAAATATTGTGGCATCCGTGATTGCATCAGATTTTATCACGCCCAGACACTATTGTCTAGACTGTCGATTAGTTGTCATACGGCCATTGTCTGCGATGGACGTTTCTCCAAGGAAGCGTACGAAAATCGAAACGCTGCACGAACACACCAGTCGTCAATCTGCAAGGAATAACTTCGTGGAATGGACATACGAAGTACTAACATGTGCACTGGGTCACGTTTCATTGTAAAAATACGAGAAAAGTAAATAATAACGGAATTATTTTTTTTCAATTAATTTGCACAAAGTTCAAAACTTTCTAAAAATGCATTCATTTCTTATATATAACTTAAATAAAAATATATACAACATTTTCTCAAATGTAACAAATATCATTGACATATACAAATATATAAGCATATCAACACACACACACACACACACACACACACACACACACACACATATATATATATATATATATATATATATATATATATATATATATATATATATATATATACTGTATATGTGTATCTGTTCATGGTTCCAGCCTGAGATTTTGAAGATTGGGATTGCTTTCAACATTATTAGACACCTGCTCAATTTGTTTGTGGTGCCAAGTTGTATCTAAACCAAATCTATCCAGGCGAACGCATGAAACGGTTGTCTTGGACAGCTCTCGTGGCGACTAAACCGAACATAATTTGATATATTCTGGAATAAAAACCACTGAGACTAGTTTTATGTCTCGGGTTTTATACACCTGCATAATAAGGAATGATGGCTTAGAATTTGAAAACATGAGTTTTTTCCTTTGACCTTGTTTCTGATGAATCTAAGAATGTGCGGGCAATGTAACGGATAATGACTTGGAGTGAGAACTCGGGAAGCTAAGTTCGAATTCTAGTTGATTTCTTTAAATTCACTTAGCGTCCTGGGTAAGACTATAAATACATCCACGTCCTGAGTAAGACTATAAAGTACATCCGAGCTTGGGTAAGACTATAAATTCCATTCGTGTCCTGGGTTAGACTATAAACTACATCCACGTCCCGGGTTAGACTATAAACTACATCCACGTCCTGGGTTAGACTATAAACTACATCCACTCCCGGGTTAGACTATAAACTACATCCACGTCCTGGGTTAGACTATAAACTACATCCACGTCCCGGGTTAGACTATAAACTACATCCACGTCCTGGGTTAGACTATAAACTACATCCACATCCTGTGTTAGACTATAAACTACATCCACGTCCCGGGTTAGACTATAAACTACATCAACGTCCCGGGTTAGACTATAAACTACATCCACTCCCGGGTTAGACTATAAACTACATCCACGTCCTGGGTTAGACTATAAACTACATCCACGTCCCGGGTTAGACTATAAACTACATCCACATCCTGGGTTAGACTATAAACTACATCCACGTCCCGGGTTAGACTATAAACTACATCCACGTCCTGGGTTAGACTATAAACTACATCCACTTCCCGGGTTAGACTATAAACTACATCCACGTCCCGGGTTAGACTATAAACTACATCCACGTCCCGGGTTAGACTATAAACTACATCCACGTCCCAGGTTAGACTATAAACTACATTCACGTCCCGGGTTAGACTATAAACTACATCCACTCCCGGGTTAGACTATAAACTACATCCACGTCCCGGGTTAGACTATAAACTACATCCACGTCCCGGGTAAGACTATAAACTACATCCACTCCCGGGTTAGACTATAAACTACATCCACGTCCCGGGTTAGACTATAAACTACATCCACGTCCTGGGTTAGACTATAAACTACATCCACACCCGGGTTAGACTATAAACTACATCCACGTCCCGGGTTAGACTATAAACTAAATCCACTCCCGGGTTAGACTATAAACTACATCCACGTCCCGGGTTAGACTATAAACTACATCCACATGCAGGGTTAGACTATAAACTACATCCAAGAGCAAGTCCTCTGCTGAGGAGGTTTTGAGGAACGTGGAACCACCTCTTAATTGCAGGTGTTCCCATATCCACCCTGATCCGGGGTGGGACCACCTGTGAGGCTGCCATTTCTAGTATGCAGCTGCCCACTCCCTTACTAGTCTTGGTAGTATTCAAATTTGTTTACGTATAAGTTGGTGGGGGTGATGACGTGTATTTTCTTAAAATTTCTCGAATCTGGTCAGTTCCAAAATATTTTCCATAAACAATCAACATATATTGATGATGATCTATTAATATATCCCCATGGTACTGTTTTACATGTTCTTGTAGATAAACTAAATAAATTCGAACACACAATAGTTCGTTAAATTCATTTACACTGAAATACTCTAGGGAAAAGTCGTCACTGTTTAAGACAGGTTTTTCATGAATTCAGTTTGCTGGGATAGATTTGAGGTATTACAGCCATTTTAGTCTGAAGCTTCCCAGTGCTACTTACTTGTCTTGGTGGTGTTCAAAATTTGTTTACGTATACTTTGGGGGAGTGTTGATATCTATTTTCTTAGAATTTCTCGAATCGTGTCCCTTCCAAAATTCTTACTTCTTTTTATATGCCGTGCCACTTCAGGACGTAGGCTATCATGGCTCTCCACTTCTTCCTATCCCTTTTAGCTCTCAATAAGTTTTGTCCCTTTGCTACTTCCCCCAGGCCCTGTTCTGTCATCCACTTGCTTAAGCCTTCTATGTATGTCATGCGTTGCTTTCCCTTGTCTCTCTTTCCCTTTTTTCCTTTTATGTGCCGTATCCCTTCAGGACGTAGGCGATCATGGCTCTCCACCTCCTCCTATCCCTTGTAGATCTCAAAAAGTTTTGTCCCTTCGCTACTTCCCCCAGGCCCTGTTCTGTCATCCACTTGCTTAAGCCTATGTATGTCATGCGTTGCTTTCCCTTGTCTCTCTTTCCCTCCTTTCCTTTTATGTGCCGTGTCCCTTCAGGACGTAGGCGATCATGGCTCTCCACTTCCCTCTATCCTTTGTAGATCTCAATAAGTTCTGTCCCTTTGCTACTTTCTCCAAGCCAGATTCTTTCATCCACTTGCTTAAGCCCGCTAGGTATGTCATGCGTTGTTTTCCCTTGTTTCTTTTCCCCTCTATTCGACCTGTGAGTATCAAATTCTCCAAGCTGTACTTTCTCATTACGTGTCCCAGAAATTTCAGCTGTCTCTTCCTGTTGTTAAGTATAAACTTCCTCCATATTTACATCCTCTTCAAAACCTCATCGTTTCTCACACGATCGATCCATGATATCCTTAGCATCCTTCTGTAGATTTTTCCTAAACAAACAACATAATTCAGATATATTGATGATGATCTATTAATATATCCCCATGGTACTGTCTTACATGTTCTTGTAGATAAACTAAATAAATTCTAACATACAATAGTTCGTTAAATTCATTTACACTCAAATATCCTAGGGAAAGGTCGTCACTGTTTAAGGCAGGTTTTTCATGTATTCAGTTTGCTGGGATACATTTGAGGTATTACTGCCATTCCATTTTAGTCTGAAGCTGCCCAGCGATCACTTAATTGTGACGTACCTTAAGAGATTCATGGAAGATTGAAGTTTACAAGCAGTAAATTAGACCTTGCCAACCGAACGATCCTTAGTTGCCGAAACGGTTAAGTCACGTCAGGCTATATGACGGTTCCGTATAGGATACAGGTTCGAATCCTGTCGAGGACGAATATTTTCTATGAGAATTTCTCGGACATTCAGGCCGGTAAATGTTATTTAATACTGTTTATTATAAACAGAGCATTTACTTAAATACTTGTATCTATAAAAACAATGTTAAACATAAAAATGTCTTTAAATATATGTGTATGTGCGTGTGTATGAATGAATATATGTAGGGTATGTTACCGAGACTTTCCAACTAATTTTGAAGAGATTGAACAGTGAGTGTGGGAATGTCCTCGGTCCAAGTCTTTTTTTTTTCGAATATTTTCCTATCAGCGCTACTTTGTATTAACAAAGATAAATACATATAAGCACAATAGAATAATGGATAGCGTTTCGGGTTGATGATTTATTTAACCCATAGAGGTTGATATGCCGCTAGACTAAATCAACGAACCAACTAAACAATGTTCATGTTTATTGTTGAGTAATATAACGAATTATAAATGCCTATGAATACATACTTATTTATCGACGCATAGAAAAGCTTTTGTAGAATAAAACAAATGACTTTTAAAATATCATCTTAATCACAGCAGAAATAACGCTGAAAACTTCAAGAAAACTTTTCTTTTATATCTAATTATAAACTAAATATCTGAATTCTAAAAAAATGTCTATGTTAAGAGTACTTACAATAGCTATTCACAGTTTTAAGATGGCGTTTGTTGACAGCCTATCTGCTATTTTTTCACAACCGCAACTGCGCATGCGCACTCCAGATGACGTTCGCCTGCAATTGACCAGAAAGTAATTATTATCGCCATATCTAATCATTATCAACAGGAGAGGATTGGAGTTGAAATAACTGTTTTTTTTTGGGGGGGGGGAGAGCCGGTTTTTTTTTATTATTATTAATTTGCTATGGGAGGACTTTAAATTTATTCTCTTGATGTCCACTTGTATACGATAAAAGTACGAACACCAGTATGTGGGCGCCCTTACCTTTATAGCTCAAGTATAAATTTACGATATATATATATATATATATATATATATATATATATATATATATATATATATATATATATATATATATATATATATATATATATATATATATGCAGGGTGTTCATAAAGTTCGTGTGCACTTTAAAAAAACGATTGGAAAGAAGTAAATCTATATTTTTCAAGATTTTATTGAAATTTTATTGAAGTCTCTACTTGTCCTCCATCATTGACAATACAAAGGGTAATACGATTTTGCAGTTCACGGAAAACATTTGCCAACTGATTTACAGTAATGCCTGAAATCACATTAGTTATTTTAGCTATACTTAAAACTAGGTACATTAAACTTTATAACATTTTTTTACAGATTATTTCTATCGCAAATACAAATAAAGTTATAAATATTTTAAAGTGCACACGAACTTTATGGATACCCTGTATATATATATATGTAAGCAAATGTGTGGATGTAGATCCGACGGTATTATGAAAATGTGGAAAAGACAAAGCAAAATCCGAATATGTGAGTTTACTGTTTTTTAAAAACAAAAACAAAATAAAAAACAGTAAACTCACATATTCGGATTTTGCTTTGTCTTTTCCACATTTTCATTATATATATATATACGTATATTAAGTAGAGAAATGAAACACAAAGTTGTTATATGATTTATCTCAGTACAAGACTGAAATTAATTTATTAATGAAAAAAATTTGAAATTGTTTCTTGCCATGGCTGACGCATTTATTTTGTCGATTTTCAAAATTAAACTAAAAAAAATAAGCGTATTAAAATATACATTTATTTTTCTATCGTTAGCATGAACCTTATAATCGTGACAAAACTCAGATTAGTCCAAAATATACATTTATTTATTTTAAGCATGAAATGAGGCGCTGATGTTTTTCAATTAACGTTAGTAGAATGCTCGTATAAGATTTATCAAAGTTTAAATTCAAATATATTTATTGAAATATACCCTGATGGTAGAGTCTGCTGGATGTACGGGTATATACCATTCCATAAATATGTGACTGCTATCGTATTCAAACTAAAATATAGGGTGACCCAAAAAAACGGGAATTTTTGAAGATGAGCAAGTGGCAACACTGCGAGACAGTGACCTTGAGTAAGTAAACCTTTCACCATTTTAGTAACGAGAATTAAGTTCACAGTATCCCAGCTGTGATGTTGCAACAGTCAATGAGGAATCTCAACCACAGATTTCAAGAATGCATTCGTACAGGAGGACGCCATCTACAGGATGTAAATTTTAAAAAATGAAAATTCCATCATTGTTTCTTAAATTGCATGTTTTAAGGTTTCAATTACTATGAATTAAATATTTTTCTTCCATCACTCTTGGTTTTATTGGATTGTTAAAAAGTTCCGTTTTTTTTTTGGTCACCCTATATAAATAAAATTACACATGTAACATTACCTTAAAATACTCTCTCAAAGAAAGCTGTTCGAAAATTTGTGATGACACTCGACAATATAATTTTTACCGGCTTCAACGTAGGGAAAATAAAATGCTGATGGTGCAATTTATACAGACTCACAATGAGTAATTGGATAGACGAGTTCGAATTTAGGTCAAATTCGTTACATTTACTTACGCCTTAAGGAAAGGTAAGAATTCCTCTCTTCTTCCCTCTGCTATGGGTCAAATAGTAAAATTTGTATCTGGAAAAATCCATGTTATCTCCAAAAAATGTTAATGCAAGTATCACTCGCAAAACAGAATTATCCTCACAATTCAAAATATACAGTGCTGTTCGATAAAAGTGACTCACCTGATTTATTTTACTTAAAATATTTTCCGCCTATTGTTTTTTGGGGTCAAACTAATTTTTAATCTTACTAATATAAAGACCCCTTCCCGACCAGCTAGTAAAAAAGTTTACTCACCCTAAGGTCTTCTATTGATAATTTTAATTTTGGATATAAATGAGATTTAGGGAAAGACTCTGTGCAAAAAAAGTGACTCACTTACTTCCTGCAACTAGTAATCAATAGAAACATAACCGAACAGCTTTAAATAAAGAATAATAAAGGTATAATTTATTTATAATAGGTAATATAGTTCGAAATATTTAATAATCTATGGGTCCTCCTTTATTTTGAATAACCTTTTCAACCCTTTTTGGCATTGACTTAATTAGGTTCTGGCAAATCTCATCTCCAAGCATTGAATTCCATTCGGATATGAAATTCACAATCAAATCCTCTTTGTTGCTCAACTGCTTTCTCGAGAGCCTGTACTTTATAATGCTCCATAAGTTTTCTATGGGGTTGAGGTCAGGAGATTGGGGCGGCCATGTCATAACACTCACCTGCTTCTCATCAAAGTATTCCTTCATCAATTTTGATTTGTGACAGGGAGCATTATCCTGCAGAAAAATGAGCTTGGTGGGGTCGATTTGCACCCTTTCAGCAGAAGGGAGCAGACAAGATTCTAAAATTCTCTTGTACTGCTCGCTCCTGAGGGTCTTTTCAATAGGTTTTAAGAAACCAGTTCCATGAAAAGAAAAGCATCCCCAGAACATTACACTGAACGGATGCTTGACAGTACTTACTGCTAAATTCAAAGAGCTTTCAAAGCTTCTTCTTCGGATTTCAGATCGCTTATCCTTTGAATTTAGCTCAACTTTCGTTTCATCGGAGAAGAGAACATTTAGTAAAAAAAGTCAGGTGAGTCACTTTTATCGAACATCATTGTATTTTGTCTTTAAAATAATCCAAAAAAAGACTGATAAAACGTAAAAAAAAAATTCCGGAAAATAACTGAAAATCCTAAGTCTTATTATAGTTATATTTTAAGAATGAAGTATGGCCAGTATGTGATAAGTACAGAGCGGTCGATGATACCACGGGATATTGAGATTCTACTCTATTTTGTTTACTGAGGTATAATTTATTATTCAATAAATAATTATTGTTATGAATAATCAAGAGTGGTTTCCCCTTGTTTGATTACTCTCCTCTTTAAGAGAGCTATTTCTGTTTACTGGGACTATAAAAGGACACTTTACGCGAACCGTGTCATTACAATTATATTGCCGATTACTACTTTATTTAATACCTCCCCCCCCAAATATTAAATGTTCCGGCATCCTTCTTTCGTGTGCATGTGTACCAGTATCTATCTATCTATCTATCTATCTATCTATCTATCGTATTCTGTTCATATCTATCTATCTACCTATCTATCTATCTATTGTATTCTGTTCATATCTATCTATCTATCTATCTATCTATCTATCTATCTATCTAAGTGTGTTCATATCTATCTATCTATCTATCTAATTAGCTGAATCATTGTTTCTTTATCTTTTTCTCTATCACAGTACGTTCATATCTACTAAAACTTCTCCTTACTCCCATTTTTGGGTGGACGGCATGATGAGATAACGTGCTTCAATTTCTGGCAGTACAATGTGCCAGAAAATTCAATCAATGAATCTCTCTCTCTCTCTCTCTATCTCTCTATCTATCTATCTATCTATATGCTCCTATTCATCTATCTAGCTAGCTAGCTATTTATCTATCTCATAATGTAGCCCTATGTCCCGCGTTTGTTCTCAAGTTCCTTCAGACTACCATGGTTTTGGTCGAGCAGACATCTTACTCATTTACGCGTGGCTGGTTTATCGCTGGTATCGTGATGATGGACACGGTTCCACTCGACCTAGCTGGCGATTGTCTGTTCCCGACCATTCACTCTTCTGCCACATTGTGTTTTTGATTTATGAGATCCACTTGAGGCCTGGGTTGAGCTTAAGTCCTAACAGGCGCGAAAATTCAGAGTCGGTTTGAGAAGCAGCCAGATTTTTCCCATTGGGCTGTCACAGGTAGGTCAGGGGAGATATCAACTGCCAGGCTCTGGTCAGTTAGTGATTTAGAGGTGCACCCATACAGAGTTATATCATCAGCATCTGCTCTCAGTCTAAACTGGCTGAGGGTAACTGACTAAATACTAGAAGGAATAAAATCTAACGTTAAATACGAAAGTTGCAAGTTTCGTTTTATGCTTGGTTCGCATGTATTATTTTGCCGTCACGGCCAATTCATGAAAAGTGCCTTCATCTTTATTTCCAAGAAATAAAATATGGGAATGCAGCTATTTTACAAGAATCTGAAAAAAAAATAACATTAAATCACATAGAAAACGGCAGGATAATTATTTATTGAGGAATAATCTATACGTCATTAAAAACAAACACATCAGAATCTCAACATCCACGGAATCATCAGCTGCGTTGTACTTACCATCCGCGGTTCGACAACGGCCGTTGGCAATATTTTCGCATTAAAACATTAAAGTGAAACACTTTTGTAAAATAAATTTAAAAGGAGTAAAAAATATCCTTTTGAAATTTATTGGATATAACTTTTAATAATAATATTATTGTAAAAAATCAATTTAAATGTCTTTAACGCCATCAGACGCTGAAACATCAAATACCTACTTGAATTCATTTGAGATTTTCTTCTTACAAATATTTGTGGGTGGAAAACATGAAGAGATAACGTGTTCCAATTGATGGCAATACGTTGTGTCAGAAAGCGTGTTGCCTTTAAATCTATCTATCTATCTATCTATCTATCTATCTATCTCTTTTCATTTTACGCCAATCTATCTATCTATCTATCTATCTATCTATCTATCTATCTATAACAATATTCATATCTATCTATCTATCTATCTATCTATCTATCTATCTATCTATCTATCTACCTACCTACCTACCTAATTAGCTGAATCATACTGAATAATCTCTCTCTTTCTCTCTCCCTATCACAATATGTTCATATCTGTCTCAAATTTCTCCTTACCTCCATGTTTGGGTGGATGACATGAAACAACGTGATCCAATTGCTGGCAATACGTATCTATCTATCTATCTATCTATCTATCTATCTATCTATCTATCTATCTATCTATCTATCTATCTATCTATCTATCTCCGTTTATTTATCTATCTCAGTCTGTTTATTATCTATCTATCTATCTATCTATCTATCTATCTATCTATCTATCTATCTATCTATCTATCTATCTATCTATAAAAGACCTTAAAGAGACACTGATTTAACGTGACTGACACTTTCAAGCGTAAAGTGATCCCGAGAATAGCTTTGAACATGAAAACCACGGTAAAGCTATGCGTCTCTTCGATTTTGCAATGAGCTCCAACCATTTTCTGGACTGCTTTTCTTTTCTGGGTCTTCTGGACTATTGAACATTTTTTCATTAAGTAGATTTTTTGCTTTCTTGTTGCTCAGGTCCGATTTCTAGAGATTCAATTGCTATATTTTCTCTATTTAGGCAGCAATCCTTCTTTCATGCACATTTCATTGAAAATGACAGACAAGGTCCTCTTTTATGCGTTTTTTATTTCTCATGCAATCTAATAATTTTTTTCTTTTCGGGTGATAATTTATATAAAAACTGTCCGAATGTTCTTTTTATCCGAGCGCTTTCGGCTATACATTTAGCCATTTTCAAGGATTAAATATTTTAACTGTTAAATAACAAATAGTTTGTTGTATGTATGTTTTATAAAATGTTTTCATTTTTCAAAACACAGTCAAGATTTTGTGTCCATGTTCAAAGTTAATATTATTAAGTGTTTTGTTTTTTTATTAATAAGGCTTCCATTATTTTTAGCTTTTTTTTTGCATGTTATATTAGTGTTGTCAACAAGTATGTTACGAATAGTGTCCGGTAGGTCTCCGTGAATATTTAAATGAGAAATTTTATAAAAAACTAAATACAAGCACCTTGCCTGTCGTATTCAATGAAATGTATATATATATATATATATATATATATATATATATATATATATATATATATATATATATATATATATATATGGTGGACTCTCTCGTCGCGTACGACAAATGAGGCCACAATAAAATAAATAGGTGCTTACCTTCTATGGACACGCATGTGCCTTCCTAGGCTTGCATGTGTTCTGCAAAATATCTAGACAGATGGAACATGTGGCTGAGACATTTCGCTCGTTTCGTTGAGGATCAATTGCCACATGTTTCCGCGAGTGGACAGCAAGGTTTGCTTTACTGACGTGTAACAAAGCCGCAGTAGCAGGTAAAAGGCTCTCATTGAGATGAGCTCCGTGCTGGTGAGAAGCCGGACAGGCGCCCAGCTCCTTCGTTATGACGCTTTGTTTTGTGGATGCTGTGTTGCCTCAGATTGTTTTGAGTTTTTCTTTAACGTGCAAGTGTGGCCTTTCAACTAACCTGCTTGTTAGAAGCTGGCCAAAGAGGAGTTGATTTGGAAGTTTCCTATCGCTCATACGAGAAAGATATCCTTCCTACCTGAGTTGGATTTTCATTAGGTTGCCTTCAATACCTGTCATGATGCATTTCGTCAGAACTTCACTAATTCTGATGCGATCACCCAGTTTTCTGAATGACAAGTTGATTGATGTCTCGTCGATACAGAGTTCAAGATTCTGCACTATAGAGTAGAGATGTCAGTAATCAGCCACTCAGTCAGTTATGTGTTATCATGCGTGATACACGCTTAAGCGATCATGTATCTTTCGATACATGTCTGACGAGGCAGATTTTTTTCCCGCAGTAGATTTCCATTTCTTTCTGCGGTAGACCAGTTGCCATCCAATGCTATAGAACCCGGTCTAGCCTGCTATTTACCGATAGCTGGGTGGAGGGGAGAAGAAGAGGATTAATACCTTTCCCAAGGATATTAGCACGTAAGTGAATGAAATGGATTCGACTGGAATTCGAACTCGGCATTCCGATTCCTCAATCGGAGCAGCTATCCATAACTCCACCGTACTACTGACTTATGAACCTTTAACGAAACATCACGTGTATTCCAAATCCTGTGATAAAATTTTGCAAATTCAGAACAAGCCTTTCCAATACGGCACCCAATTACATTGTTCATTTCAGCATATTTGGGTAAAATAGAGCCAAGAGAACAGGTGGAAGAGGAAACGGTTTTCAGAGTTTTCTCTCTAGTCACAGATAGGCGGATGGATCAACACCTGGAGAATGGTTACTGATAGGCTGATAGATCAACAGTTGGGGGATTCTTATAGATAGGCTGAGGGAGCAACACTAGAGGCTGATTAAAGATAGGCGGATGGATCAACTGCTAGAGGATGGTTACAGATAGACTGATGGATTAACAGCTCGAAGATGGTTACAGATAGGTTGTTGGATCAACAGCTGAAAGATGGTTATAGAAAGGTTGATGGATCAACAGTTGGAGGGTTGGTTACAGGTAAGTTGATGGAACAACAGCTGGAAGATGGTTACAGTTACGCTGATGAGTCAACAGCTGGAGTGATGGTTACAGATATGCTGTTGGATCAACAGATGCAAGGATGGTTACACATAGGTTGACGGATCAACAGATGGAGAATGATTACAGACGGGCTGATGGGTCAACAGCTGGTGGGATGGTTACAGATATGCTGTTGGATCAACAGATGCAAGGATGGTTACACATAGGTTGACGGATCAACAGATGGAGAATGATTACAGACGGGCTGATGGGTCAACAGCTGGTGGGATGGTTACAGATATGCTGTTGGATCAACAGATGCAAGGATGGTTACACATAGGTTGACGGATCAACAGATGGAGAATGATTACAGACGGGCTGATGGGTCAACAGCTGGTGGGATGGTTACAGATATGCTGTTGGATCAACAGATGCAAGGATGGTTACACATAGGTTGACGGATCAACAGATGGAGAATGATTACAGACGGGCTGATGGGTCAACAGCTGGTGGGATGGTTACAGATATGCTGTTGGATCAACAGATGCAAGGATGGTTACACATAGGTTGACGGATCAACAGATGGAGAATGATTACAGACGGGCTGATGGGTCAACAGCTGGTGGGATGGTTACAGATATGCTGTTGGATCAACAGATGCAAGGATGGTTACACATAGGTTGACGGATCAACAGATGGAGAATGATTACAGACGGGCTGATGGGTCAACAGCTGGTGGGATGGTTACAGATACGCTGTTAGATTAACAGTTTGAGAATTGTTACGGATAGGCAAATGGAGCCGCCCTTGAGCGCACTCTACTATAAATAAACGTGTTACAAACTACTTTAGAGTAATTTGTATTTACTCACCCCCCACGTAGGCACTTTGTGACACAAAGTCGGTTTAATGTGGGGTGCCCGAGTGAGTACACCTGGGCTAAGAACAAAAATTGCCCGAGCCCACGCAACCGTCTAGTGCAATGAGAGGGTGCGACCTCGGGCAGCTGTTCCCTTAACGGAGTCGCCCCTGTCCGGTAAGTATCAGAATGTATATACCACTAGAGAGAGAGAGGGGGAGAAATTTACGCGCTAAATATCTGTGTTATATATTATCTACTTCTAGCCAATATCACTCTTCAGGTTTAACTAATTTGCATATTGATTTTAAACAAGTTTATTTCATTAATTAACTGTCCTTCATTACTGTTCTTTTATTCGAGAATTGTTTTGATTTTCATATAAAAAATAATTCTGTTTATAATTAGTGCAGAAAAGTATTCGAAATTTGCATTTTACTTGGCTTTCAACAAGTTGGCATCTATAATTTGTAAAACTTCCATTAACTATAACAATCCTGCCCCCACATCCGGTTAATTAATTTCTTCTGTTTTTACAGACATATTCCTTGAGCAAATATATTGAACGTCCACAACCCCTTCCACCTTTCATAAATAGTGAACATTAATCCCCTAGAAAAACAACTAATTTCTTCCTAGAAAAATTACCATTTTATGTTTTTCATTCATGCAAATACACTTCTATTAACAAATGTTAAATGTGATTCAGTTTCACCATGTTTTATTTGTTTAAAAACGGCTAAAATTTTAATGTTTAGCTATCTGGATAATTACAAATCTTTCCTTTCATGATTACAACCAAATGAATGAAATGTTCATTCAAAAGTTTTATTTTAAATATTTCATCTAGTGAATATATCTTACTTTGCAAAGCGGTAGCAAGCGAGCGATGCGATAGCCAGCGGGAGAAGCCTGCTAGTAACTCACAATTTCAAATAGTTGACTTTTATTAGTGTGGCTTGGAATATGACTGTTACACTAGAAGATATCCAGTTTTAGAGTTTAGATATATATATATATTGTTTCTGAATGTATAATTCCTAGTTTTCAAAGATATCGAAGCGAAAAACCAGGATAAGCCTGACAAGAAACATATCACACTAGCAGCTGATTGTATCTCTATTCTAAACGCGCGCTTTGTCTTCGCTCAAAAGTCTATCTTGCAAAGTACGTGTTATATGTAAGTCTTGTCGCACGAAAGAATATATAAAGGATATGATCAGTTGTATCTGGCAGTTATAAATCGATTTGAATATGGGTGTGTCGAGAGCACATCCACGTGTGCCCGTGGATGTGTGCGTGATACACGCGCCTATTTATGCATGTGCTTTTTAAGTAATGTGATACAAAACCCTTTACTCTAAGGTAAGATATATGCACCGAAAAACTTTTGCATTCTTAATACATGCATTGTTTTATGATGTTTCCTTTCTTTCTTTTTTCTCAGTCACTTTTACTTTCTTTCTTTCTTTCTTTCTTTAGTTTACTTGATTTATCTTTCTTTCTCTTTCTGAGTTTCCTTGTGTTTCTTTCTTTTTTCTCTCATTCCTTTTGTTTTTATTTTTCTCAGTTCGTTTGAGTTTCCTTCTTTCTTTCTTTCTTTCTTTCTCAGTCGCTTTGTTTATTTTCATTTCTATCTTTGTTTCTTTCTTTTTGTCTCTCAATCGCTTTGTCTTTCTTTCTTTATTCTTTCTTTCACTTAATTTGTTTTTCTTTTTTTCTCAGCGTCTTTTTCTTTCTTTCTCTCTTTCTTTTTTCTTTCTTTCTTTCTTTATTTAGTTTACTTAATTTATCTTTCTCTTTCTCAGTTTCTTTGTTTTTCTTTCTTACTTTCTTTCTTCTCTCATTCCCTCTGTTTTTATTTTTCTCAGTTCGTTTGATTTTCTTTCTTTCTTTCTTTCTTTCTTTCTTTCTTTCTTTCTCAGTCCTTTTGTTTATTTTCATTTCTATCTTTGTTTCTTTCTTTTTGTCTCTCAATCTCTTTGTCTTTCTTTCTTTTTTTGCTTTCTTTCACTTAATTTATTTTTCTTTCTTATTCTCTGTCTCTTTGTTCTAATTTCTTTCCATCTTTCTTAATATATATTTGGGCAGCAACTTTTCCTTCAAACATGTTTCATTGAATATGACAGACAAGAAAAAATGAGTAAGTTTTCATTTAGTTTCTCTAATATTCTTACATTTCTCCGTTTGGTGCAAATAAAGGATCATAAAAAAATTGCTCGTAGTGTTTATTGTCTTAAGCGCGTTCGGCACTTCTTTAGTCATTATTTTCAATGGTTTTTGTTGTTAAGCGTTGTTAATTTCCGTTCATGTTTATCTGTTTAAGATGTACTTTTTGTCATGTCTAAATAATAGTAGCGTTTATTCCAAGCCACGTGAACTGGGCGTGGCTGGAATTTAAGTTTGCTTTTTAAAAAATATTCAACACACCATTTCCGCTTTTGAATATGGTGAGATTTAAACTGGGTGTCAGATGTTATATATATATATATATATATATATATATATATATATATATATATATATATATATATATGTATTTAGGCACCAATCCTTCTTTCATGCACATTTCATTGAAAACGACAGACAAGGTGCTTTTATTTAGTTTTTTATTTCTCATGCAATCTAATAATTTTTTTTCTTTTCGGGTGATAATTTATATAAAAACTGTCCGAATGTTTTTTTTATCCGAGCGTTTTCGGCTATACATTTAGCCATTTTCAAGGATTATATTTTAACTGTTAAAATTAGAAAGAGTTTGTTGTATGTATGTTTTATAAAATGTTTCAATTTTTAAAAACACGTTCAAGATATTATGTCCATGTTCAAAGTTAATATTATTAAGTGTTGGTTTTTTGTTTTTATTAATAAGGCTCCATTATTTTTAACCTTTTTTTGCATGTAGATGATGCTATTATATTAGTGTTGTCAACAAGTATGTTACGAATAGTGTCCGGTAGGTCTCCATGAATATTTAAATGAAATCTAATTGAGCTATTGTTGGAAAGGTGTAGAGTGAGTCTGCGTGTCAAACATGTTGTAGTGTGGCCTATATAATTATTTACGAATTTTGTTTGATCAGGAATACAATTCCTTAATGGGCATTTAAATTCGTAAATAATATTTGCCCTATTTAATTTTCTTCTAGGCGGTGAACTATTATTTTTAACTATAAGGTTAGAGGTTTTAAATTTTTTATAATAAATAATTAATCTAATTTTTTTGCTATTGTCAACTGGTGTTATGCATTTTTTTATAATGTTCTTAATTCTGCATTCATCCTGTTTATAATTTTCGTTCATCTGATTTTTATAAAAAATATTAATATTATTGTTTATGTTTCTATTCTCGTCGTTGCTATTAGCTATCTTAGACAAGAAACGCCTAATGTGGAAATCCAACAATTGATTAGGAAATCCGTTATTGATCAGCGTTTGCTTTACATTTTTTAATCCTTTAAAGAAAAGCGTGTGAGAGGATGAGTTTTGTGAAAATGTATCTCAGATTTTCTATTTCTTTCTTGTTTTCAGCTAAAATAAATATATCGTCTACATAACGAACATATATTTCAGGTTTAATAACTTTAGTAAAAACCTTATTTTCAACATCTGACATATAATAATTGGAGAAGCACAGTCCTAGAGGGTTTCCCATACTTACTCCATCAGTTTGTGTGTAAATAATATCATTATGTCTATAAAAAGAAACTCTAGTGGTGCAAGCGAGCAATAGTTTTCTTAATATATTGGGTTGGATTGATGGAGGTGGAATTAAATTATTTTTACACACCGAATTAATGATAATATCAATAGTTTCGGAGGCGGGAACGTTAGTAAATACATTTTCTACGTCAAGTGATGCAAGAATGCCGTGGTTTGTTTTTACTTTTGTGCTTTTAAGTATTTGGAGGAATTCATGGGTAGATTTAATGCTATAGTTAGTAGGGAGATATGGTGTAATAATATCATTGAGAAATTTTGATAGTTGGTATATGCTGTTGGAATCTGAGAAATAATAGGTCGTAATGAGTATCCCGGTTTGTGTATTTTAACATTACCGTATACGGAGCCAGGTTGGTAATCTCTAATAATTTTGTTTATTTTTAAGGATCCTGCAACAGCATTGTTGGATGTTATAAGTTTATTAACATATTTCTTTAGAGATTCAGTGGTGTTCTTATTCAATTTAGTAAGTTTAGAACGATCATCAATAAGATGCTGAAGTTTTTTGTGATAATCCAATTTATCCAAAATTGCGTAAATATTGGATTTATCAGCTTTTCTGATGACTATATTAGGATTGTTTTTTTAATTCTGTAGCAGCAATTTTGAGTTTTGTTGGAATGTTCTTGTTTCTATTACGTGGAATATAATCTTTTAGACCTACCTTGAGAAGATCTTTGAGGTTTGGATGGAGTATTATCAATTTTTCCTTTTCCAGTTGAGATAATGTTTGATGTAAGATTTCAGTTTCAGTCTTCTTTTTGAGAAGTTTCGAATCTAGTTTGGAAATGGCAATTTGGTCCTATATTTAGAAATTCCTTTTGATCATCCGTTAATTATGTATTTATCATGGTTATGGAAGTAGAATATTTCCTTGGTATAAGTTCCACAGCTTTTTCGTAATTATTTACATTATATATATATATATATATATATATATATATATAAAATTACATAACAGAGAATAACATTGTCGGAACTAGAGATTTAAAATTTAATATTTAACAGACAGCAGTTGAAAAATTGATACAGAACCTACCCATAACATAGCAGCCAAGACAGACAGACCGAGTGGTGGTAAGGGAGGACGGACGTTATCTGTCTTAGAAGGAAATATGCTACACAAATTCAACCCAGATATTGAACTTAAAACCCTGAATTGGGGTTATAAGAAAGATGAAGTGAAAGTAAACGAAGGCCGAAAAAATAAGTTTTATGAAACGAAATTATTAATTATTAATTATATAACAAAAATTGTTACCCCTCAAAATTACCAAAATATGCTTACAAATGAAGTATAACATTAACTAGTTTTGTTAGATTGTTTAAATTAAGAAAAATTATTAAAAAGATGATTAAAAATAAAAATAAACATATTAACCATTTAAAATTTTTAAGAATATTTAAATTAAGAATACAAACAAAGTAAACAAAGAGAAGGGAATTCATAAGAAGGGAGTTATATATATATATATATAAAGACATTTATATTATGTTTAACGTTCTTTTTATAGATACAAGTATTTAAGCAAATGCTCTGTTTTATAATAAACAGTATTAAATACTTAAATACTTGTATCTATAAAAAGAACGTTAAACATAATATAAATGTCTTTAAATAAATTGTCGGACAATGTCCAATTCTAAAATATATATATATATATATATATATATATATATATATATATATATATATATATATATATATATATATATATATATGTATGTATGTATGTATGTATGTATGAGGAAAAATATGGAAAACAAAACATCCGAATATGCAAGTTTATTGTTTTTAATGTTGTTTCGATGTCGACGTCAGACGTTTCGGTTTAGTTGACCTTCTTCAGGACATAGTTATTAAAACATAATTAAAATTAGATGATATTCAAGTCAACATGAAAAGACGATAGACATAAGAATAATCAAAACAAAATGACTGAATTTTAAGATCAGCGTTCCGTTTTCAAATGCGATCACGTCGGCGTCACGTGGGCGATGATGTGAAAACGTATTCCTAAAATAGAGTTTATTATTAATGAAAAAGAAGAATTTTACTAGAATCTAAAGTTTATAAGTACGTTTGTCCAGCATTAATCTTGCCAGAAAAGGGGAAATATTAAAGAAGCCGGGTCTAGTATTCACCGTGCGCGAGATAGATATGCCTGCCTCGTAAAAAGGCATATCTACTCACAAAAACATGATTTAAATAAGATTACTGATAGATTAAATAAAATAGAACCTACTATAAAATTTCCCCACGAACTTGAGTCTAATAATTCTTTACCTTTTTTAGACATACTACTCATTAGAAATAATAATAAATTAGAATTTAAACTATATCGTAAACCCACATGTAAAAACGACTATTTACACTTTTACTCTCACCATCATACTAACACTAAGAGGAGCACTATTTTCCCGAAGAACCTTTTAAAAGAAGATGATATAATTTTCAACCGGCAGGAATGCTAGCTATTCGGCCAATAAATGGTATACGTTTCTTGTATGGGAAAAGTTATTTTGGCCATTACCATAACTATGTGTAATAGAAAACAACATTAGGGGAGAGCTGTAAATGGCTTGTATAAATTGTTAATTTGATGAACCATATTCTACTTGTGAAGCTGCGTTATTCAGTTTGGTGATGAGAGGCGGGGTTTTTGCACTGGTTAAACCTCTATTACGCGTTAAACAAATTAATTAAAAAATACAGTAAAGCCATAAGAATTGATATAGAAATATTTTTTTTAATTATTTTCTACTACTTTAATTAATTAAAATATCATTGAAATATCGAACCAATACATTTTTTCTCAGAACTAAAATAATCTCCAGAAATCTTATATTAAAAGATCTTGTAATTGACAGAAGTCTTGGAAATGGTTTCACGCTGAAGTAAACAAAATCTAACACTGAAGTCAACACTTAGAGGGGACAGGCTGCTTCATGCTAGACTAATCGTCAGTTCACCTTAATAATCATATATATATATATATATATATATATATATATATATATATATATATATATATATATATATATATATATATATGTGTGTGTGTGTGTGTGTGTGTGTATATAAATAAAAAGAATGAACAGTAAGATATAAAATCCGGTGTTCTTATAGATATTTTTATATTTATACAATAGTGCTCAATGTAAATTTACAGAGCATTAATATTATAAATTAATTGATTTAAAATATGTGTTTTTCGCTACACAGTGATAACCATGTTTCAAAAATGGAATCTAAAGCTTTCAAATTTAATTTTGTTATTAAACCAAATACATTAGTTCCATTTCCTCGTCAAGCGAATTTTGGAGTAACTTATTTTTTAAAATTTACGGTTATTAAAGGCACGGCAAAGATTCATAATTGAGGGTTTCCAAGGATACCGAGAAATCCATTCATCTAGACAAGGGGTGATAGGGGGTTCAATTTTTTAATTTTCGTTGTATCAGTTAATAGTTACATTCGAAAGCGGGGTTATGTTTAGAGATGGGTAGGGATGTATTTTTCAACAAATTCTGACATCCGCTAAATGCAGGTCGTCTGTTTTTTTTTAATATATATATATATATATATATATATATATATATATATATATTACATGAATCATTCATACAAAAAGCAGATAGTGAAGTTATTGATATAAATGGCGAGAATACATCTTCGCAGACAAATTTATTAAGATACATTAACCCCGAACCTGTAGATGAATGTTATAATCCCTGTCTTTAATAAATTCCAGTTGCATAATGTCTTTTTATACGAGTACTTTCGTCTGTTCATACAGGCAGCCTCAGGTATGGAAATTGATTTGTTTTTTGCATCCAGGTAATAAAGGGACACGAAAGATTATATGTGATCTGAAATATGTTTTTTTTTAAAATGTGTTATTGTTAACGGTATGAAATGCTGAGGTTGAATTTTTAAAAATTTAAGAGTGTGTGTTTTTGTACTAATATGGTAATAGGAGAATTCTTTTGTACTAGTAGGTTTTTTCAGTTGACGTGGCATGAAGTAAATTGTTCAATAAATAGAAATTGAACTGCACCACATACTTGATATTAAAAGAAATGATCCGACGTGCAACTTTCGGATAATAACTGTGATATTCCGCTAGTTATTGAACAATTTAGTTCATTCCACATCGACTGAAAAATGCTTATTTTTAGTTTCCTTATTTTTTTTTCTATATTATTCTAAATTTACTTAATGATTGCTTAGTTCTAAATCCGTTGTATATTTAATTTTATTATCAAATATTTCCTCATTGCTGGAGTTGGTAGATAATCTAACTTGGACTAATTTATGTAAATTGTCTAGAATTTCGTGATGGTGGTTTTAGTCTTTACTAAAGTATCAATGGTTATATAAGCTCTTTGGTATATGGTTTGTAATAACAATTATTGAGGTCTAAAGTCACATTGAGAAAGTTGATCACTTCGTGGGCCTGTTTTACGGAGGAGAATTACACCGTCATCTCTATTGAGTCCGGTGTCCTTGATGCCGAATATTTCGACATTAAGGACACCGGACTCTCTCTCTCTCTCTCTCTCTCTCTCTTTATTTCTCTCTCTCACTCAATCTCTCTCACTCTCTCTCTATCTATATATATTTATATATATATTTATATGCGTGTATATTATATAGATTTATATATATGTGTGTGTGTTTGTATATATATATATATGTGTGTGTGTTTGTGCTTGCGTGTGCATGTGTCTGTGAATGGAGATAAAATGAAGTAGAAAAACTAAGCATATCTCTCTTCCTATATATATATATATATATATATATATATAGGGAGAGATCGATGCTCTCTCTCTATATATATACAGTGTAACCCGGATATAAGAGACCCGGATATAAGAGAAACCCGGATATAAGATATCCCAAATTAGAGCCTGTGTTAATAAAACAAAATAGACCAAACCCGGATATAAGATAAACCCGGATATAAGATAAACCCGGATATAAGAGACTTCTTCTCCGGCCCCGGCAACTCTCTTATATCCGGGTTACACTGTATAGATATATATGGAAATATATATATATATATATATATATATATATATATATATAAATATAAAAGTGGACATGGAAGTCAGCACTTAGAGGCGACAGTCTGTTTCATGCTAGTGCAATCGTCAGACTGTTGCCTCTAAGTGCTGACTTCCATGTCCACTTTTATATTTACACACGCTCTATCTCTGATATTGAGCACTTTACCCCATAAATATAGCACACTTTAAGACTATATTTCTGCATATATATATATATATATATATATATATATATATATATATATATATATAGGGAGAGATCCATATGCTCTCCCTGTATATATATATATATATATATATATATATATATATATATATATATATATATATATATTTGGAAATTTATATATATATATATATATATATATATATATATATATAGGGAGAGATCGATGTTTAGTTTTTATACTTCATTTCATGTCCATTCAGACACACACACACGCACACACATAAATATCTATATAATATACATTCAAATTTCATCTAGCCGTCTGAGTAGCTGATTGATGCATTTTTGTGTCAAAGCCTGTTTTCAGTGTTCTCACCCAAGTAACATGAAAGCAGCTTTAAGAATGCTGATATTCTAGACTCTAGACAATCTTTCAGCACTTCATGACCTCTAAATGTCAGTAAATTGATACATTTGTAAAATCTGTAATACCTACATGACACAAACATTAGCATATGCGTAAAAATATTCTATTTTTTGCCACCGATAGTAAATTTTCTTATTTCGTACTCGTTTTCCCTGTAAAACCACTTCATATTCTTCTTCTCGTGGGTTATTACGAAGACACGTGACTTTGTAGCGTGCAATAAAACAGGAGTGAAAATACCCGTAAAATATTTGTGCTAAATCGTCCTCCTCAAATGAGCACAGGCGATAAAATAATTGCAAACGTCACTGATTATCACCGCCGAGTCTTGCTCGAAAAGCAGGAAGAAATGTGAACGAATGACACATACCACCTGCCTATACTTAATGTCAGCTATGGATGACAAAATCAACTCTCTTTTCTCGTCTGCTGACAATCATAAATGTTTAGCCAGCATCTTCGGAAGCCATTACAGTTACTGTGCGTTTTCTGCAGATCCTTTTCTTTATTTATTTGCGTCTCTCTTTGTTTCTTTCTTTCTTCAATATGGCTTCCTTTTGTTCTTTTTCTTTTTATTTTTTTGGGTTTTTTCTAAAAGAAACGTTCTTGTTTATTTGTATGCTTCAAAATTGAAAAGGTTTCTTCGAGAGAGATTTGCATTGTTCCATTCTGTAAAGCATGACAAATTTTTGTTGCTCTTGGTAAATTGTTCCTTATTAGGAACAATGTTTTTTTTACCTGCCTCATTGTCATCTTATTCAAGTTTACTTTTATACTCCTTTTGTTTTCAATACCTGACATGGTGCATCCATTTTTTATAGTTTAAAGTTACTTTCACTTTCATTACTATTTCGGATTATTGTTTATCAGAAGCCCGTACAGGAAGTACAATAGCGAGAGGTTTGGAAAGAGAAATCGGTGAACCGAGTTCGAATTCCGGTCGAGTTCTTTAATTCATTTTTGGACAAATATCACTGGGAAAGGTATAAACCCACCCTTTCATACACAATTATTAGTTACTAGTGGATTTTTATCCTAGCTTGAGGACTGAGCGGACTTTTAAGCTAAATTCTACGAAGGACTAAGGCCTCCGGCCCAAAACTAAAGGGGTCTCTGCTTTAGCTTAGAAAACAGCAATGGTAATTTTGAAGAAATAACTTTGAATTCACTCAATGGAACTTAAAAAGATCACTTTCACTCTGATTCAGGCTAGGAGTTCAGTTCCGGCTAAAAGTCTGATTTAGGCCGAAATACCGATTTGGGTCGAAATTTCTATTCAGGCCGAAAATTGATTCTGCAAATCAAAATCTCGATGTGACTTCAATTGAGTTGAATTCTTCAAATCACAAACTCTGCGGAACTTCAAAACATCATGTCACAAAACCTCTCACTTTAACTCTGAATCTTTGGCCTTTCTGAAGAAATAAAATTGATTTCTTCAAATCACAAATATCGAAACTAATTAAAACTGAATTCAAAACAATTTTTTTTTTAAATTCGCAAAGTTTTTGTGATACCTTAAACTCAATATATATTTAATACTTCTAAAATCACTCATTCATTTCAGGTATTTTAAAATTTAAATTTCTAACTGTTCCTTGCTCAAGCTGACACAAATCCCAATGCTGAATGTTCAAGCACCAGATGAAGAGCAGATTTTCAATCTTGACTCCAAAAAGGTACATGTCTATCTAGAATAATTGTGTCCCAAGTTAGAGAGGTTTCAGAGACACTGACAGACAGACCGACAGAAGTATCCGTTTATTTATCGAGATAAAGTAGCTGAACTTACTAGGATCTCTATTTATGTTTGGCAACCAATATATAAGAAGAAAAACTCTGAACTCAAAGCCATTACTGAAGGATTATGGCGGTCACAATTAAGACCGGTGCCGAGATGTGGACACTATGATCTCGACTGCTGTCGCTGAGGCAGATTGGAAGGTATTGCTTGTAAACCCCGAACTTACCGAGATCAGTTATAACAACAATACAGTAATAAGGAAAATAATGTTAACAGTTTTTATATCTGGCATTCCTAAATTAGGAGGTGCCGCCCTTCATTTGCGGATGGAAGAAGCAGGAGGCTGTGAGAAGAAAGAAGGCGGTAGGGGCCAGCTGGAAAAAGTGGGTTGTAGAGAGCGACACGTGGGTACTAAAAGTATTAATTTATTCTTGCTTTAAAAAATCTACAGCGCAAAAGCACCCTTAAGGAACAACTATACTTTTGTGATGTCAATGATATTCGTTGTAATGCTCGTTGTAGTAGAGACTCTGTAATCGCAGATACAACTATATTAACGCCGTTGAACATTGCTTGTGTCAGACGCCTTCGAATAACACTCGCACTAATAGTACTTGCTGGATAATACACGCTTGTAAAGTAACCACTATATTAACACGAATAGAGAAATAGTGTAGAGAAGAAAATAAAGAATAGCGGTCCGTATAGTAATAGAAGATAGACTAGAAATAGCAATCGTTAGTTGTCAGCTACTTCCTACATATACTCATACTTAATTCAATGATGGGATCGCCTGTGTTTGCTCACTGGCGATCTACGTTCAAACGCAATTGTCAGCAGCGACACTTAATTCCTATATAACAGTAAGAATCACTTCTTACTTTTCTTCTATGGTCACGTGGTCTACTTAATTCAATAATGGCATCGCCTGTGTTTGCTCACTGGCGATCTGTCGGCAGCGGCACTTTATTCCTATATAACAGTAAGAATCAGTGGTTTAACATAAATCATATTTCGTATGAAATAACTTCCTACTTAGGCTATTCCTCTATTGTCACGTGGTCTACTTAATTCAATAATGGCATCGCCTATGTTTGCTCACTGGCGATCTACGTTCGAACTCTAGTGTCGGCAGCGACACTTTATTCCTATATAACATATACACAGGATAGAATTGACATAATATTGACATAAAAATCATTCAAGAACGCTGTTTTAAAAAGTTTTTTTTTGTCTTAATTTAAAAGTCCGAATGTTTGCTTCTATCGTGCTGATGTTATCTGCACAGGACGTGACTCACATCTTCATGCGCCAATGCTCTAGCTTTGTAGGTGGAGCAATATAGCTACGGATGTTCGCCTGAAAATGACTGAAAACGGAGATCTAAGACCTTATGCTGAAAAGCTGCCATACCTTCAACAACTCAGCCATCTCATTAATATTATAAAATTGTTTTATAATTGGTTTATTTGGTTAACTTGTTTTTTTTTATGTGTAAGCTTTATGGTAGTGAATGTTGGACAATCTCCTTACAAATGAAGGGGAAACTTTAAGCAACAAAAGTTTGGTCCTACAGAAGGATGATGAGAATTCCATGGACTGAACATATGAAGAACAAAGAAGATTTAGAAAAAAAAATGTGAACAAAACGGAAATTTATATTTAACATCGGAAAGAGTGGGTTGACATTTCTAGAATACATAAGGAGGAAAGAAAGCTTGGAAATTTGATACGCACAGGATATTTAGAGGCAAGAGGAAAAAAACATCACATAACCTACCTAAGGAGCTTGCGTAAGTGGATGGCAGGACAGGTTTTTAGAAGAGATGACAAAAGTTTTAAATTTCCTAGGAGCTAAAAAGGACAGGAAATTGTGGAGAGCCATGATTAGTAATGTTCTGAAGAAACACAGCACATAGGAGAAAACTTGACTGATTTTAAAATCTCCAATAGATAGCATTTTGAGGTTTTTCTCTTGTTGATAACCATGCCTCCTGTCTTCTTATGCGTTAGTCCTTTCTTCTCGCTTTCCTTTACTACCTTCTCTAGGGGTCCCTGTAGTTCTTCTTCTGTGCCTACCATCAACACAGTGTCATCTACTTAACTGATGTTATGAAACTCGTAAACGTCAGTAATAAATTCTGGTACCAGAGAGAACAATAGACGCACGGAATCCTGTGCACGTTTGTTTCATAGATGGCAAAAAAGCATTTAATAAGATATGGTACAAAGATATATTTGGGAAAGAATTGTTAGAATAATGAAGAATGTATGCTACGAGCAAACCGCTTGCATGTGGATAGAAAATGAGTTGATTAGTTTGGTTTTATTTTACGGTTTATCAACCTCAATAGGTTATTTAATGCCGTCAAGATTTTTATTGCTGGTAATATTTTTTTTAAAGTAGATAGATAAATAGATAGCGAGATAGAGGTGGGGAGAGATAGAAGGAAAGAGATAGAGGCGGAGAAAGATAGAGAAAGAGAGATAGAGGGATTGAGAGATAGGAAGGTAGAGATAAATATAGATAGATAGATAGATAGAAGAGAGAGAGAGAGAGAGAGAGAGAGAGAGAGAGAGAGAGAGAGAGAGAGATTTGTTTGGCTTGCTTTATTTTGTTTTACGGTATATTAACCTCAATGGTTTATTTAATGCCGACAAGATTTTTATAGCTGGTAATATTTTTTCAAATATATATATATATATATATATATATATATATATATATATAGAGAGAGAGAGAGAGAGAGAGAGAGGGGGGAGAGAAAGATAGGGAGATAGATAGAAGTAGAGATATAGAGTGGGAGAGAGATAGTAGAGAGAGATAGAGAGATATATAAATGGATAGATAGAGAGAGAGAGAGAGAGAGAGAGAGAGAGGGAGATTGGTCTGGTTTGGTTTATTTTGTTTTACGGCATATAAACCTTTAATAGGTTATTTAAATATATAGTAGGGTAATACATTTCAGATGCAAAAAGGAAGGTCTTCAGTGATGCACTGTCTTCATTGCCGATTTCGGGTTTTGCATCATATCGGCTCCAACAGCAACCCCGACCTAATTCCACAAGATTCAGGCCGCCTCCTTGATAGCGTTTTGCTACGCACTTCGACATTGCAAAAAAAGATAAATCAAGATATGGCTCGGATTCCGACCGTTCTTATTGACATACGTCAGTCAACATCAATGAAATAAAGACTTTCCCCTCTTCCCTCATATATATATATATATATATATATATATATATATATATATATATATATATATATATATATATATATATATATATATATATATATATATATATATATCGAGAGAGAGAGAAGGAAAGAGATAGAGGGAGACATATATATATAGAGATAGGGGGGAGATAGATAGATAGATAGATAGAGAGAGAGAGAGAGAGAGAGAGAGAGAGAGAGAGAGAGAGAGAGATTGGTTTATTTTACGGCATATGAAACTCAAAGGGTTATTTAAAGCCGACAAGATTTTTATTGCTGGAAAGATCTTTCAACAAAATGTATTCCTGGTAATATTTTTTCAAAAATGTATTACTGGTAATATTTTTCTTTTTAAAAAAATGTACTGCTGATTATAATGTATTTCAGGGAATAATTTTTTCTTCAAAAGTGTATAACTGGTAATAATATTCACCAAAAAGGATTGCCGTTATTAAAATCTATTTTTATACTTTCATAGTGTTTTGGCCATAGCTGGGACCCTGACAGATGCTACCACCCCAGGTCATGGTGGACCTGGAAACTACAGCAATTAAGAGGTGGTTCTACGTTCTTCAAAAAAGGCCTTTCTGTCGGATGGAGTTTATCGTCTTACCCAGGAAGCGGATGTAGTTTATTGTCATACACGGGACGCGAAAATGAATTGAGGAAGTAGACAAAAATAGAAGGGGTTGTAATGCAAGGACGCCTTCCTGTTGGATTTATTCAACTTCTACAGCGAAGCTAAACTAAGTTCGATAGTGAATAATGTTAATAATGATAGCTCCACATCACAGAAATTCAGACAAAAAATAGTTCCTATACAAAAAAAACAAAAAACTTATCAAAGTGATTAAAATATTTTGGTCAATTTGGAGACGTAGTTAAGGTTGAAAACGCTTCAGCGTTTAAACAAAATAAACCAAACCAGACCAATCTCTCTCTCTCCAAACCAGACCAATCTCTCTCTCTCTCTCTCTCTCTCTCTCTCTATCTATCTATCTATCTATCCCATATTTCTATATATGTCTCCCTCTATCTCTTTCCTTCTCTCTCTCTCGATATAT
Source organism: Acanthosepion esculentum (assembly GCA_964036315.1). Lineage (NCBI taxonomy): Eukaryota > Metazoa > Mollusca > Cephalopoda > Sepiida > Sepiidae > Acanthosepion > Acanthosepion esculentum. Next base: position 139,116,366 of record OZ038477.1, read on the forward strand.
ATATATATATATATATATATATATATATATATATATATATATAATTTAAATAACCTATTGACGTTTATATGCCGTAAAACAAAATAAACCAAACAAATCTCTTTCTCTCTCTCTTTCTCTCTCTCTCTCTCTCTCTCTATCTATCTATCTATCTATCTATATCTCTCCCACTCTATATCTACTATCCCCCGCTCTTTCCATCTATCTATCTATCTATCTATCTATCTATCTATCTATCTATCTATCTATCTATCTATCTATCTATCTATCTATCTATCTATCGCTGTCTGATTCTGTTTCTATCTATCTAGCGTCGGAAAAATAATACAAGATTTTAAAGCCACACAGTATACGCAACACATTTTTCGTTAGTTATCTGATGAAGCCATATAGACGAAATGCAACATCGGATATTATTTTCGAAACCTACTTTCATGAACGTTTTTCAAATGTCAATAACTTATAACTCTGTCCGGATTACATACCTAAATTTATTCCATCTAAATTTGATTTTATCTATCTATCTATCTATCTATCTATCTATCTATCTATCTATCTATCTATCTATCTCTTACTATTTTATCTCTATCAATCTATCGATCTATCTTTCAACTGATAAGTATTATTTTGTTCCTATCTATCTATCTATCTATCTATCTATATATCTATCTATCTATCTATCTATCTATCTATCTATCTATCTAAAGTATTGGTTAAACCTATGCCTGCGTCCTTGCCAATACAAAGCCAGACAAACAATTGCACTTCAAGTGATAAAAGTAAAGAAAAACCAAGTACTATTAAACAACGGAACCAGCAGAAAAAGCGAGAAAAATAGGAAAAGGAAATAAAGACGGAAAAAAGAAGAAACGAAAGTACAAACACTTGTCTATACCATTATAGACAGAACTCAATGTCCAAATCAACTAAGTCAGAAGAAACCGCTAACCGGCGGCACTACCAACAAAAAGAAATTCGAACTGTTAATCTATCTATCTATCTATCTATCTATCTATCTATCTATCTATCTATCTATCTATCTATCTATCTAACTATTCCTGAAAGCTATATATCTTTCTCTCCCTATCTCTCTATCGATCTCATACTATTCGCAACTATTATTACAATCTTCCTTGTTCATTCATTAAGCTTAGCTGAGGTAGCCACAAGGCTGAATGGAAAAAATATAGAAGATGGTGTTGCGTCAATTTGTTTCCAGATCAGATGGGCTTATCCTCTGCTTTTCAATTAGATTTGAAATCCGAGATAATCCCATAGATGGTGTGGTACATTGGCGGAAGGGAAGCATCTACTTCATTCTCCCACTTTTTGTCTCTTTCTTTTTATCTCTCTTTCTCAATCTGTTCATATCTATCTATCTATCTATCTATCTATCTATCTATCTATCTATCTATCTTAATCTGTTCATTTCTATCTATCTATCTATATATCTATCTATCTTAATCTGTTCATTTCTATCTATCTATCTATCTATCTATCTATCTATCTTAATCTGTTCATATCTATCTATCTATCTATCTATCTTAATCTGTACATATCTATCTATCTATCTATCTATCTATCTATCTATCTATCTATCTATCTATCTATCTATCTTAATCTGTTCATTTCTATCTATCTATCTATCTATCTATCTATCTATCTATCGATCGATCGATCGATCGATCTCATTCTATTCCCATCTAAATTATCGATGATATTTCTACATTCGCGCTTGGTTTAATAATGGAACTTTTGTATACGCTAAATGGAAGACAATAAACTTAATGGGTTTTCTACTCAAATATTTTAACTATAGGCGCATTGGATTATACTAAAATCATCCAGCTAATTAAAAAAAAAAAATAAAAGAATACTTTATTAGTATTTTTTGGTATTTATTAAACTTATCTTTTTTTTTGGTATAAGTCCAAAAGTATAGGGCTCGAAGTTTCAAGAATTATTTTCCAGCCTACAACCCCCTTCTCAGAGACGAAATATCGCAAACCTATCGCTGCTCTATAATTATTTCCATGAATAGTGTTCAGAACAACAACCCTTAGTTCCACCAGTTCTAACCATTATGGTTAAAATCCGCCATGACATGCACATTGTAGCGAACCACCTTCATTACCTTCGTACTCCATTGTTGAGATGTAAGCTCCCCTCGAACAGCTTCTGCCCACACACAGCTACTTTGTGGAACCGACTCCCAAGAGGATGCTTCTCCGATCCTTACACTCTTAACCTGTTCAAATCTAGGGTTTGTTATATTCCCTACATATTTGCCTAAGCTGTGTCTCTTATTCTGTAACCCTCTACATTTAGCTGCTTTCGAAACTTGCACTGGGTGGACATTAATGTAAAAAAAAAAAACGCCCAATTATTACCCACTAGGTTTAGCTATTCATTGACCGAGCAGCCAGTGCTACTGTCAGCTGAAATTTATCAAATACCTTCTCTAAAAATAATTTTAAAGAAAATAGCTTTCTGAAGACCACTAATTGTTATCGCTCTTTCTGTTTAGGGTTGCCTTCCTAAACTTTTGTTTGAAATGTTGCGGAATGTCAGCATCTAAATCATTATTTTCCTTTCGAGTTACATGTGATATCTATTTTAGTTGCTACATTTTTTTGGAAACGCTCGCGTGACGTGGTTATTGTTATTTCATACAGTCCCTTATTTTATGAATATGTAGCGCCAAGTTCAAAGGAAGGTCGTTCTCGCCATGGTGATGGATTGATTTATTTTTTGCGGCTTCTCAACACTTTAAGAGTTATTTAAAGCCGAAATATAGTTTGGGTTCTAAGAAGAATTATTTCTACGATGAACTATCGCATTAAATTATTTTGAGAATAACAATGCACTTTCCAAGCAAAACTCATACTATTTAACCCATAGCAGGAGGAGGATATGGATGCATATCTCTCCCAAGGGTATCTGCAAGTAAATGAATGTAAAGAACCCAAATTAAATTCGAACTTGGCTCCGTGTCGTCCTCGCTAAGACCGACAGATATCAATCAGTTGAGGGCAATTGCAAAATTCCGTTAGAAAAACTTGTTCTGTAAACATAAGCGTTTAGATATTTCTGAATTTCACTATCTATCTATCTATCTATCTATCTATCTATCTATCTATCTATAAGTATATATATATATATATATATATATATATATATATATGAAGAAATATAGTCTTAAAGTGTGCTATATTTATGGGATAAAGTGCTCAATATCAGAGATAGAGCGTGTGTAAATATAAAAGTGAACATATAAGTCAACACTTAGAGGCGACAGTCTGTTTCATGCTAGATGCAATCGTCAGGCCTGACAGTTGCATCTAGCATGAAACAGACAGTCCCCTCTAAGTGTTGACTTCTATGTTCACGTATATATATATATATATATATATATAACAATGAATCATTCATAGAAAAATTAAATTATTAAAGTTAATGATATAAAATGGCGAAATCCCTTCGCTAATAATTTTTTAAAGTTGCATTGACCTACAAATCACTCGATGAATGTTATGATCCTTGTTTTTTAAATTTACTAATTTACTTTTTGTATGAATGATTCATTGTAATTATTTTAAGATATTTTTACGTTTATATATTCTTTTTTATAGATACAATTATTTAAGTAAATGCTCTGTTTACAATAAACAGTATTAGCAACATTTATCGGCCTCAGTGTCCGATAAATTGTCATAGAAAATATGCGTCCTAAAAATAATAATTGTCGGACTTTGTCCATTTCATAATGTGTGATGTCATTTGTTTACATTTGATACGCCATGAGCAGTTATGAATGTACGTGAGAGATTCATAGAAGATTGAAGTTTAAAGGCAGTAAAATCGACCTTGCTAACCGAACGATCTTCTGTGGTTCAATCGGTAAAAGCACGTCAGGTTATATGACGATTTCATATAGGATACAGGTTCGATTCCTGTCGGAGGACGCATATTTTCTATGAAAATTTCTCGGACATTCAGGCCGGTAAATGTTGTTAACACTGTTTATTATAAACAGAGCATTTACTTAAATATTTGTATCTATAAAAAAAATTTACAAACATAAAAATGCCTTAAAATAATTGTCGGACTTTGTCCAGTTCATAATGGATTCATTGTATTATAAATTGAACTGCACCACATATTTCACACACACACGTATGTATATATATCAGTCCGTTCAGATCTATCACATTTTGTTAACATCTAGCTATCTATCTCTGTATGCATGTATCTATCTATTTTAGTCTGTTCAGATCTAACTCTATGACAGTCGGTTCATTATCTATCTATCTATCTCAGTCTGTTCATATCTATCTATCTATCTATCTATCTATTTATCTATCTATCATGTTTGTTCATATCTATCTATCGATCTACCTATCTCAGTCTGTTCATATCTATCTATCTATCTATCTATCTTTGTTTGTTGATATCTATCTATCTATCTATCTATCTATCTATCTATCTTTGTTTGTTCATATCTATTTATCTATCTATCTTTGTTTGTTCATATCTATCTATCTATCTATCTATCTATCTATCTATCTATCTATCTATCTATCTATCTCAGTCTGTTCATATCTATCTATCTATCTATCTATCTATCTTTGTTTCTTCATATCTATCTATCTATCTATCTATCTATCTATCTATCTACCTATCTATCTATGTTTGTTCATATCTATCTATCTATCTATCTATCTATCTATCTATCTTTGTTTGTTCATATCTATCTATCTATCTATCTATCTATCTATCTATCTATCTATCTATCTTTCCATCTATCTCAGTCTGTTCATATCTATCTATCTATCTATCTATCTATCTATCTATCTATCTTTGTTTGTTCATATCTATCTATCTATCTATCTATCTATCTATCTATCTATCTATCTATCTATCTATCCATCTATCTAAGTTTGTTCATATCTATCTATCTATCTATCTTTCTATCTATCCATCTATCTATCTATCTATCTATCTATCTATCTATCTATCTATCTATCTATCTCAGTCTTTTCGTATCTTTCTATCTCAGTATGTTTATATCTATGTATCTATCTATCTATGTTCATTTTCTTTCTTTCTATTCTAGCATGTAATTATCTGTCAATCAGTTACTTTGTCTCTCATTGTATTAGAATAGTTGCAGGTACAAACCTTTCCCATTCTCTTCTTCTACGTTTTCTTTTTTTCTCCTTGCGGTTTTCACTTTCAAACCTATCTTTAATCATAAAATTTGATCTGTTTGCTTTCAGACCGACAACCGATGTTCAATGGCTTCCACGAATAGTCCAGACGGAAATGAGATGTACAACTGAGAAACGTCAAGATGAAGCACTTGCTCGAACTTGAATACTGGACATTTTTGATCAAGATGAGTCCCCATTTATTTGCAAGTTATTTGAAACTGTCAACACAGAAAGACATTTTTAGTTAACTATTGGTAGATTGGATATATTGACAAATATAGATATCTTTAACATTTGGCTTTGTTGAGCAACGATCAAAATACCTCGTCTACACTCACTTTCTTATCGACGTGCTATGGCTTCCCTCTGTCTTTTCTACAAATATTTTCATTGCAACTGCTCTAATGAGCTACTTTCATTGATACCCCAACTGCATAAATTTAAACGGGCTTAGGTTAGAATCTCAGTCCCACCCTTTCACTGTCGAAAGATTTAAATGTAACCGCCTCTTCTACTCCAACAGCTTCTTCTCTCGCACTTCCCGACAGTGGAATTCCCTTCCGCTTACTTGCCTCCCTGATAGCTATAATCTTCAAATATTCAAACGTAATGTCAATCGACATCTGATGCCTTGATCTTGGTCCCCGTCCTTCTCTTTATCCTTTCCTCAAACACCCCTTTTTATTTTTGTTCTATCTCTCTGTAACCCGTTGTGTGCTAGTGGCACTCCCGCCTTGCTTGGGGCGAAATGCTTAAAAAACATGTCGGAAGAATGTGATGCAATATATTTCCGAATGCAAAGACATTTCCTTTAAATTTCAAATATGTGTGTGCACATACATGTAAATGCATATATGATTATATGGGTGTTGCAGCATATGCGTACTGTGTATGTGTGTATATGTGCGTGTAATTTCATTATGTTTACATACAGAGACTGAGATTGGCACGAGTCCAAGGACGAAAATTCTTTATTGTTTCTTTCTCACTTTTTGTTTGTTTGTTTTAATTGATCCCTAATAAGTACCGTATTCTATCTATCTATCTATCTATCTATCTATCTATCTATCTATCTATCTATCTATCTATATATATATATATATATATATATATATATATATATATATATATCAGTATGCTCCTTATCTATCTATCTATCTATCTCAGTCTGTTTATCTATCTCAGTCTGTTCATTATCTATCTATCTATCTATCTATCTATCTATCTATCTATCTATCTATCTATCTATCTATCTATCTCAGTCTGTTCATTATCTATCTATCTATCTATCTATCTATCTATCTATCTATCTATCTATCTATCTATCTATCTCAATATGTTCATATCTATCTATCTATCTATCTATCTATCTATCTATCTCAATATGATCATTATCTATCTATCTATCTATCTATCTATCTATCTATCTTAATATGATCATTATCTATCTATCTATCTATCTTAATATGATCATTATCTATCTATCTATCTATCTTAATATGATCATTATCTATCTATCTATCTATCTATCTATCTATCTATCTATCTATCTATCTATCTATCTATCTTAATATGATCATTATCTATCTATCTATCTATCTATCTATCTATCTATCTATCTATCTATCTATATATATATATATATATATATATATATATATATCCACAAGTATATTTAAAATTCTGACCTTATGCCGCCATTTAATTTTCCGAAAATAGGTAACGATTTGCTTTTAAATTTTCCTAAAAAATCATTTTTATCACCGTTACCAACCACCGCCTGAGGAAGTACAATTATAGTATTGAAACATGAAAGCTTTTCTGTAGCTTAAAATAACTTTTGTATAGCTTGTTTAAAATGTCTTTATTATAATATTATATATATATATATGTGTGTGTACATATATATATATATATATATATATATATATATATATATATATATATATATATATATATATATATATATATAAAATTAATATCCGTCCTGGGTACGACGATAAACTACATCCGCGTAATGCGTAAGACGATAAACTACATCCAAAAGCAAAGCCTCTGATCAGGACGATTTGAGGAGCGTGGAACCACCTCTTAATTGTTGGTGTTCCCAGGTCCACCGTGACCCGGGGTGGTAGCACCTGTTAGGGTCCCAGCTTTGGGCAAATAGTTAATACCCAAACTTGTGTAAAAATAGCTTTTAATACCAGAAATACTTTGTAATAATAAAATTCTTACCAGCAATAATTTTTGAAGGAAAAATTATTATCAGCAATACTTAAAAAAAATACCAGCAATAAAAACAGCTATACATTCTTTGAAAAAATATGACCAGCTATAGATTTCTTCAAGGAAAAATATTCCCAGAAATAGATTTTTGAGGAAAAACATTACCAGCAATAAAAATTTTATCGGCATTAAATAACCCATTGAGGTGTTGATATGTCGCACAACATAAACCAAACCAATTAATTTATATTTGAGCAGTAACCTTTATTTTCATCATCTTTCGTTAAATGTGACAGACAAGGAAAATTTAATTAATATTTTATTTATTTTTTTCAGTTTGCTTGCATTTTCCCATTTAGTGGGAGTGCAAAAATTGCCCATATTGTCCATTGTCTCAAGAGGTTTCGGCTACTTCTTCAGCCATTTTCAAGTTTTTTTTTTATGTGTTGTTAATTTTTCTACATGTTTAACTGTTTAGGATGTATTTTTTGTGTTGTTTTCAATATTAGCAGAAGCGTTTATTCCGAGCCTTTTTGTGTTGACCTTAGCTGAAATTCGAGTGAATTAAAAAAAAAAAATTTCAACCCACCACTACCACTGTTATACAAATTTGAGGTTGATAGTGGGAAAGAGCTGTTTAATATACAGAGCCTCGCATATAGTGAGATGTTTCTGGTAATGTGATTTATATAGAATTTTAGTGTTTTCGATCAGAATTTTTCTTAAGCGTTTTTGTAATATAGAAATATTCTGTCAGTGGAAAATTTGTTAGTTATTTTTTTTTCATTTCAAAAATATAGTTATTTACTGTGCACTGAGTTTTAGAATTAAAAGACAAAATGTTGGGGAACATGCCGAGAGAGATCCGATGTAAATTCTATATTAGATGTGGAAACTAAATGGATAAATGTTATTCAGTTTGTGACCACCCATTATGTTAATTCTTTTTTGCTTTAAGTCAGTTGCGTGGAAACTAATTTTATTTTAATTTTTCCCTTCATTTTTTTTGTCGTTAAATACTTAACACATTTGATAGGTTCAGTGTTTTCTCCTAGAGCTAAAATAAAGAATTTTTCAACTTATTTTATGATATGAGAAGTAATCGGCATTCCTTCAATGTAATTGTCACATTTTGACATATAATAAAAGAGGCCATTTTTCTGCATTAAGCGAAGCATGGTGGCTTTATTTCTCTATTAGGAATGCAATTATTTGACTTTTTACCTTGAGGAATTATGGCCTAACCAGGAAATGACAAAAATAAACGCAATTATTTGAATTTTAACGACACGAGGAGAAATAATGGATATTTAGAAAGTTTGGTATCAAATGGCACAGTGTCAAATGAGTTGAACAAATAGATTGAGTTACGCCAGTTTTAGTAATACAGTGTAACCCGGATATAAGAGAGTTGTCGGGACCGGAGAAGAAGTATCTTATATCCGGGTTTGGTCTATTATATCCGGGTTTGGTCTATTATATATACATTAACACAGGCTCTAATTTGGGACCCGAGAAAATCTCTCTTATATCAGGGTTTCTCTTATATCGGGTCTCTTATATCCGGGTTACACTGTATCTATTTTCTTTGCAAATCAGCATTAATCAATCTACTGAGTCAACGCTGAGAAATACGCAAGTACCCTACAAACTGATTAGTTTCATTTCAAGAGAATTTAGTTGAATTATTTTTAATGTTCTCTTAATTCAAGACGTAGGCGAACATGGTTCTCCACAGATTCCTTTTTCTTTAATATCTGTGAATCACGATGGCCATTTTGGAAAAGTTAGTGGAGTAATTTCTCGTCGTTTTCTCCAAAGTTTGGAATCCAGAACTTTAAAAAAAAAAATTGGTTGCCATTCAAAGCTATAGAGCCTATTCAGCTATAATATTTAACTCATAGCTGGAGGGAGAAGAGTTGGGTTCATGCCTTCCCTAAGGAAATTTGTGCGGGAGTGAAAGCAACAAACTTAGGTGGAATTGGAACTCGGCTCGCCGTTTCCGCTTCATGCGCCGATACCCGTTACACTAACCCTAACCCAGCACACACACATTTCAATACATTTAATGAAATATTTTTATAATACTGAAGCTTTAAAAACATATTTACCTTTTCTTTTTTTTTTTGACTATTCAAAGTAAAACTTGAGACTGTCAAGGCTGACAATGGCGGTAATAATATTCTTCTACTACTGTTTAGGCAAATTAGGCCAATTCTCATACTGTACATTCTCTGCTAATGATCATAGAATTACAGCACTGAGACAATTGCCATGATGTCTTCCGACAGACCATGCTAACCTTTCAAACATTTAAAAAGCATCATTGAATTAAATTATTCTAAAATGGACAGAAATATATCGATAGAAAGATAGAAAGAATTAATACTAGGATCATCTGTCACATGGCGATAGACAACGGCAAGCTGGCCAGAGTGTTAACGTGCCCAATCACAAGTGGGCCCCTGATGGAATGGTTTGGTTTGTTTAGTTTTATATCAACCTCAATGAGTTATTTCATGCCAACAAGTTTTTTTTTATTGCTGGTAATAATTATTTACAAAAATGTATTGCTGGTAATACTTTTTCCTTCAAAAATGCATTACTCTTAATATATTTTTCCAAGATGTATTACTGGTAATTATGTATTGCTGGTAAAAATTTATTACAAATATATATTGCGGAAATACTTTTTCCTTCAAAAATGCATTATTGCTAATATATTTTTTTCCAAAATGTATCGCTGGCAACTAGGTATTTCTGGTAATAATTATTTACAAAAATATATTGATGGTAAATCTGGTTAATGCTAATATATTTTTTCTTCCAAAATGTATTACTGGTAACTATTGTTTACAAAAAGTATTGCTGGTAAAAACTTTTCCTTCACAAATGCATTACTGCTAATATATTTTCCATTCGAAAATGTAATGCTGGTAATTATGTATTACTGATAGCAATTATTTAAAAAAAAATATTCCTGGTAATACTTTTTTCTTCAAAAATGCATTACTGCTAATATATTTTATCCAAACTGTATTGCTGGTAATTATGTAAAGCTGGTAATAATTATTTACAGAAATGTATTGCTGGTAAAACTGTTTCCTTCAAAAATGAATTACAGCTAATATATTTTTCTTCCAAAATGTATTACTGGTAACAATTATTTACAAAGATGTATTGCTGGTAATACTTTTTGCTTAAAAAATGCATCACTGCATATATATATATATATATATATATATATATATATATATATATATATATATATATATATATATATATATATATATATATATATATATATATATATATATATATATGAAGACAGAAAAAATTATTTATGTATATATGAAATGGACAAAGTCCGACAATTATTTTAAGACATTTTTTTATGTTTAACATTCTTTTCTATAGATACAAGTATTTAAGTAAATGCTCTGTTTATAATAAACAGTATTAAATAACATTTATCGGCCTGAATGTCCGAGAAATTTTCATAGAAAATATTCGTCCTCTGACAGGATTCGAACCTGTATCCTATACGGAACCGTCATATTGCCTGACGTGCCTTAACCGTTTCGGCCACCCACCCACACGCACGCACGCACGCACACACACACACACACACACACACACATATATATATATATATATATATATATATATGTGAAGACAGAAAAAATAATTCAGATTTAAAATTCCCAGCGCCCCCACTCCTTCACGCGCATGTCTATTCCCATCAACGTAAACATCACTTTCGTCCGATGTAGTTCTAAGGAACGAAACACGTCATAGGGAAGCTTTTTTACCACTTTATAACAGATTTACCTAATATATATATATATAGGGATCCTGACATTAAATAAACCAAAGCTATTTACATACACACTTCCTGAGGTTACCCAACAACATGAAAAAGCAGTCTAGTGATTATGACCGTAAATAACGTTCAGCATTATGCCCAAACAAACTAGGAAGAGTCGGATTCCTCTTCTCCATTTCCCTAAATCCCCTCGTAGTCTACGGACATTACCCGCCAAAGAGCAGTAATTACAAAGAGAAGAATTTATGAAGTACAATAGTGCTAATTATTTACCCTACAACGAAATGAGGTTAAAGGAATTGCTGTAAAAGGTCAAGATCAGCCGTTTCTTTCACTGTAGTTTTGACAAAGAAAAGAAAAAAGATTCGTAAATCTTAAATGTTGTCAAGTCCACCCAGACCTTAACCTTTCTATGATGGTAGCGCCTGTCGGAAGAAGATTCATGATGAAAAGGTTGCTTTTTTTGGGATTCGGAAAAAAAAAACTTAAAAAAGTTCCCCAAATGGTCATGATATGGAACTTTTGGAACATGTAGGTGATAGCCATGACCTTACTTTTTGAGGTTTGTGGTAGACTTTGATCGAGCAAAACAGGAATAGTGAGTCATACGCATATAACCAACTACGATATGGCCTTAAATACTAATAATTCATGCTACATTCATGGGAAAGTGTGAATGTCCTGTAGTGGCTTGATAAGACATAGAAACCCAGAAAACTATACCAAATAACAGCAAAATTTATATGACTGATGTCCTCCAAATTTATGGTCCATGTTTTAAGTTTATTCATTTAAATCATCTTATCAAACTTGACAACGAGGTGGAAGAAATCCATATATATATATATATATATATATATATATATATATATATATATATATATATATATATATATATATATATATATATATATATATATATATATATTGCAAGGAGAAGATATAATTTGTTTCTTATAGGCATTGTGAAATATGAAAATAAAAAAATAAGAAATGAAAACACTTACAAAGCAGACCAACCGGTTTCGTTCCCAAGCTCATCAGGGTCGACTTGGAACAGATTAATAATTCATTGCAAAGATACATTTAATCCCACAAACACCCTACATACAATTAAAACATTAAAAATTGAAATGATTAATGGTATGAGGGAAGACCAAAATCAAAACAACGCGAATTTGCGCAGCGAAAAGAAGGGGGAAAAGTGGGGGAATGTATGATTCACAGATACTAAAGTCTAATAACATGAAGTCCAAGGAGACAGTATTTTTGCTTACAAAGAGACGGCTCCCTGAACCGGATGTACAGAGACTCCAGTGCCCGCAAATGAAAAGGAGAGCGCGTACTAGACAAAACAGAGAACCAGTCCGGACTGAAATTCATTGCACAATTCCTGCAATTTATAAGATGTTCAGGGATAGCTGACCCGGAAGTATTGATCAGCTGGTTCTTACGGGCATCCGGATTAAGAACACGTAATGCGATATGCTGCCTAATCCTATAATCCAAGCGTTAGGAAGTCCTTCCTATGTAGTTGCTACCACAACCGCAATTAAATGAATAAGTCACCGAAGAAACATGATGGGGAGGAAGAGGATCCTTACGCACAGAGGAAAAGGCAGAACATGTCGCAAAATTAATCCTTAGTTGAGCAGAAAAATAGCACAGTTGAACAGCAGACAAGATCCGCTTAGCCATAAGCTCGCCCCGGGAACCAATAAAAGGAAGCCGCAGATAAATAGGACATTTCTGAACTAAGTATTGTATATCCTTTCGAAAACTAATAATCTTATCACGCATGACACTATCAAGAGTATCACTAGGATATCCATTTTTAAAAGAATGCAGCGGATAAAATCCAATTCATCATCCAAATATTGTTCACTACAAATCATCAAAGCCCTGCGAGTTAAGGTCTTGATGAGATTAATTTTACGCTTTTGGGGACAAAATGAGTCCCAAAGCGTATAGAAACCAGAAAACATTGGTTTGCGAAGTAAGAAATTGAGAAGGAGTCCGATGCACAAGGACATCAAGAAAGGAGCGACAAGAATTAGATTCCTTTTCGATGGTAAATTTCAAAGATGGATGAATTTGGTTCATGACTGAGGGAAAGGAATCAGCTTCCACTTCACTATTGAGAAGACAAAATGTATCGTCCACATACCGACGGTACATAGACGGTGCATTGTCATAAGTGAAGAGGGACGACTCATGAAAACCCAAAAAATGTTGGCCAACGCGGGACCCAGGGAGAAGCCCATGGCAACCCTATCAATCTGTCTGTACATAAAATTATTAAAGCTGAACTCAATTGACATAGTAGCGAATTGCATAAGCTCAACAAACACATTTTCTGGGATATCCGGAGGTGACAAACAACTTCGATATAACATGTCACAACAAATATCAACAGTTTCCATTACTGGAACACAAGTAAACAAAGAACATACGTCAAAGGAACACATACATTTATTTTTAGAAGGAGTTTCATGTATAACCTGAACAAATGAAAAAGAATCCTTAATAGTAGACAAGCTAAAATGCTCAACGACAGGTTGAAGAAGATCTGAAAGAAAACTAGCAACCTTATGTTGAGACGAGCCTGACATGGACAAAATGGGTCGAAGGGGCACATCACACTTATGAATCTTCGGATGACCATACAAACGAGGGCGGATAGACCCAACAGGTCTAATATCATCAGTGAGCTCACGGGATATGAAACCACGTTTAGCCCAAGATAAAAGTTTCTTTTGAAATTTAATTTCTATGGGAATTGTGCGATCATGTATCTCTACTGGACCAAGAGGAAGACATTTTGTAATGTCACCAAGAATGCTTTGCATTTTGGAAACATAATTAGTATGGTCCAGCAAGACAATACCAGCACCTTTATCAGGACGGGTAATTATCAAGTTATTTGCTTTTGAAGTCCTGACCACAGAACGGTGCTCAATATTTGTTGTGACATGTTATATCGAAGTTGTTTGTCACCTCCGGATATCCCAGAAAATGTGTTTGTTGAGCTTATGCAATGTTTCAAAAATCGAAGGTAAAAACATCAAATTTCATCTTCAAGCGAATTTTGGAACCAAAATTCGCTTTAAGATGAAACAGAAATAATGCTTTTAATTTAATTATATAATTAAATTTGAAGTTTTTAGCTTCGGTTTTTGAAACATGGTAATTCCTGAGTAGCGAACGAACTATATTTTAAATCAGTTAATTTATAATATTTATGCTCTGTAAATTTACATTAAGCACTGCTTTTTAAAAATAAAAAATATCAATAAGAACACCAGATTATATATCTTTCTTACTGTTCTTTCTTTTTACTATATATATATATATATATATATATATATATATATGCAACACGGAGACAGGATCCATGGCACTACAAAATATGGATCGAGGAAGACCGAGATCCACTTGTACGCCAGAACACATTCTGCAGACTGTCGAAGACAATCCAGGTATCATCACACATCAATTGGCTCTAGCATGTCATTGTACCGCATGGCAGCTACTGCAAGACAAGCTCCTGTATCCGTATCATTTGCAACGGGGATAGGGTCTTTCGCCTTCCGATCATTCACTGCGGGAGAACTTTGGCCGATGGTTTATTGCATAAACAGCCGATCCGCTGTTTGCCTCTTCAGTCCTGTTTTTTTTGTAAGCTTTTCACCCCAGGCAAGGTTGGAAGCGACTAGCACGCAAGGGGTTACAGAAGATTTGGAGCGAGAGCAGATAGGAGTGATAGAGAACAGGATGTGGAAAAGGATAGTGGATAGATCAAGGCAACTGGAGATGTCGATTGACGTTACATTTGAATAGTTTGAGGTTATAGTTGTCAGGGAAACAGGAATAAGGAAGGGATTTCCACAGGCGTGAGGTGCGAGATATGAAGCTATTGGAGTAGAAGAGACGTCTACATTTAACAGTTTCAACAGTGAAAGGGTGGGAACGGGATTCCAGCCTCGTAGGACGGTTGAATTGATGGAGCCTGGGAACCAGCCGTAGAAGCTCATCGGAGCAATTACCATGGAAGTATTTGTAAAAGTGACAGAGAGAGGCGACGGTGCGTCTGCGAGAGAGAGACTGCAGACGAGAAGCCAGATCAGGGCCAATTACATTGCATACCCGTCTCTTACGGATGATGCAACATTTGGAAGAGATGGATTAACAAATTTACACAACCAACTTTTGTGGGCGGATCGGAATCCCCATGGAACAATACAGGCTAGGCACCAGCATCAGTTTACGATTAATGTATACAGTAGTCTACAGGGATTTTATTTCGAACACATTTCCAGACGTGCTAGAGGATGTATCCCTGCTAATACGAAGATTCATATTGTTCCTACATGAAGGGGCTCCAGCACATATTAGTCTCATTGTTCTTACATCAACCATGAGAGATGGATAGGTAGGGAAGGGGTTTCTATGGTCTGCACGTTTCTCCAACCTCAATCCTTTGGATTTTTATATTTGGGTCCACCTAAAACAATTGGTTTATGCAGCAGACATTAATAATGCAGAAACGCTTCATTATCGGGTCAAGAGGGCGGGGGCCGCGAAACCATTCGACACCGTGTGGGAGTATTTGAATGGGTCAATGATCCGACGCGAGCATGCATGTGTAGAAGCAAGAAAAAGGGTATTTTGAACATTTGTTATGGGTTGCTGCATTGATGTAGAACGACGGCCTTTTGGACATGTTTATACGGACACTTTAACTAGTTTTGATGTGAAGAGTCCGACCCCGAATATTTAGGGGTTATTTTTTGAATTGTACATTTGACACCGTCTACCGCAAACTTTAAACCTAATACGGAGCATTTGCGGCCATTTGTCTTTGTTTGGGGGTGATGAACCCACCTCAAAATTTGTAAAAAGTATTTTTGAGACAACCCATATATATATATATATATATATATATATATATATATATATATATATATATATATATAAGATATCACACATTGAGTACTGGTGTAGAAGGAAAAAATGTTTATTTTAAATATAAATTAAGACGATTAATAATTGTTTATTTTAAATATAAAATATAAACCCCATCTATTTTAAATAAATCTTTTTTAAAGAAACAAACAAGACAAAACAAAAAAGAAACAGTAATGATGCGCCAACTTTTCGTTAACTAGATATGTTTTATTAAAATTTAAATTATGTAACGGTCAGTCTCTACTCAGCACCTGGAGATTTCGTCGTGCATGAATCTCTGAGTCGTGCTACCATAGTCACATTATCATAATCTCTCTCTCTCTTTCTCTATCCCCATTCCCCCTTATATATATATATATATATATATATATATATATATATATATATATATGTAGAAAAGCAAATTTCGAAGCTTAAAAGATAGTCACATCATCATGTTCTCTCTCTTTCTCTCTCTCTTTCTCTCCCTTATTATATATATATATATTTGGTTGTTTATTGGCTTTAACGGCATATCAACTCCTGTTTGGGTCATTTCATTCCGAAGCCTTGTTTATTTATGTATATAAGATGGTTATATTGTATAAACGTTTGAGAGGCTGTTGGGTTTCATAATCTACTGTATTTTTGGGGATTGCTTTTTCTTGTGACCGTTTCTGATTGTATATATATATATTTGAGAGGAGAGAGCGAGAGAGAGAGAGAGAGAGGGGAGAGAGAGAGAGAGAGGCAGAGATCAGGATGATGTGACTATCTTTTAAGCTTCGAAATTTGATTTTCTACATTTATGTAAAAACGTCAGAATACCACATTTCTAAAAAAGTAATTTCACCCCGATGACGCAAGGGGTTACCGAGTGTGAAAGCAAGTTAAAAAAAATAAGAACCTTATTACGCCGATAGACAATAGGACAGAAATTAGGAAGAGAGAATATAATGACATTACATTAAAGTTTTTGAAGATCAAAGTTGAAATGAAGAGGCCGGAAGAGAGTTCTACAAGCGCGAAGTGCGAGTGAAGAAACTGTTAGCATAGCCGTTAACCCTAGCCATTTCAACTGTAAAATGATGAGACCTTGCCGCCAATCGAGTACTGCGCTTAAATTCATAAAGTCTATGTACCAGAAAGGAAAGTTTATCAGAACGATCACCATGAAAGTATTTGTAAGAAAAAAAATACACAGGTAAGTTTCATTATGGCGAAAAAGCACATTAAAACAATTAACATGGAAATCTTTCTCCTTTTCAAGATGTTTGATCATCATTCAGTTATGTGCCATGCGTGATACACGCTTAGGCGATCATGTATCTTTCGATACGTGACTGACGAGGCCGAATTTTCCAGCAGTAGGTTGCCATTTCTTTTTGCGGTAGACCAATTGACACCCAAGGCTATAGAACCCCGCCCGTCCTGCTATTTACCCATAGCTAGGGGGAGAAGAGGATTCATATCTTTCCCAAGGGTATTAGCACGTAAGAGAATATCAGTCAGTTAT
This sequence comes from Acanthosepion esculentum, assembly GCA_964036315.1. NCBI lineage: Eukaryota > Metazoa > Mollusca > Cephalopoda > Sepiida > Sepiidae > Acanthosepion > Acanthosepion esculentum. The sequence continues at coordinate 139,134,094 of OZ038477.1, forward strand.
GTGCCATGCGTGATACACGCTTAGGCGATCATGTATCATTCGATACATGACTAGCGAGGCAGATTTTTTCCTGCGGTTGACCAGTTGCAATCCAAGGCTATAGAAAACGGTCTGTTCTGCTATTTACCCATAGCTGGTAGTGGTGGAGGGAGAAGAGGATTCCAGGTATTAGCATGTAAGGGAATGTAATGGATTCGACTAGAATTCGAACTCGGCTCTCCGTTTCTTCAGTCCGATCTATCTATTACTCCACCACGCGTTCCCCTATTTGAACATAGGAAAGTTTAATCTTCATTTTGACACAATTTAGAGATGAGTTAATATAACTAAATACATGACGCTGAAAGAACGCTTTTAAAAATATTTAGAAAATTTAGCCAATGCAATTTTCAATTTAATCAATGCAATTTTCAATTTAATCAATGCGATTTTCTTGCGGGGAAAAAAACTTAGGACACCCCCACACGTACTTCTACTTAAAATGCATTAAATTAGAATCATCCACTCCATATCAGCTGCAAATGAAGGGGCCAGGTCTTATTTAAGTCTCAGAAATTTTGTTACTGATTGCTGTACCTGGTGGCTATCTCTATGGCGCATCCAGATCTCCCCGAGCCCTTCAGAACAAAAATAGTAGATGCAAGTGACTGGGAAACGATTTAACAAGATTTCCAAGCAATTAGAAATTAGCAATTCCACCGACTGAAAAATAATTTACAAGTGGAAGACATTTAATATAACTGCTAATATGCACAGGTCAGCCCGTCCTAAAAAGTTCAACTTAAATGCAACCCACAAGATTCTCAGGAAAGACCCCCTAAAACCTAAAAATATCATCACGGGATGTACAAATAACATTTGTTGCCAAAGTATATGCATTTACTATTAGAAAGTGTGATTTAATGTATTACTGGTAAACTTATATACTTCTAGGTGAATTCGAGATACCTAACTTGTCATGGCCGGATTTCTTCATGCATACACTCGGTAACGAAGTTCGAAATGTATCTGGACACATTTTCCCGTGAGTACGTGATCGCTTGCATGAACGCAAGATGTAGATAGAATTACATTCCCTTACTGACCATCTTTCGTCTCCACTCTAATGCATTTTTCTTTTCTTATCTGTCACCTGTCATTCATCTTTTTACATTGTGCAGTGTGTCTTTGTGCAACTTTATATATAAAACCGTTTCCGCCAACACCTAATTATTTCGTTTCGCGACCAGAATCAGAGAAAAAAATGTTGAGACTTGGTAATCCAGTGGACAAGCGGCGAAAATCGGATCTGGTGTGTTTTATTTTGGCTTCTCAATCTTTCGCAGCCAAAAGGTTGTTTTGTTGACTGATTGAGAGCATTCAACAGTCATCTTGGAATAGATTCTTGATGAGATACTTTGGATTCTACTCACTCGAAAACTGAACTGACAAAGAAAAATGAAATATTTTAATTATCAGACCAGTCGATATCAAATCTAGTTATAACGTCATTAAAATACAGAAGTAATTTTGTTATAAGGTGTATAATAGTACTGTCTGCGAATGACATAATTTAGCTCTCGAAAATATATTTCAATTGAGCACTGTTGAGTGATAAGTTACTTCTATAAACAACAGCCAAAAGCGTTAATGCAAAGCTCTTCAATAAGAGGAATAGAGCATTCCTGCTGATTGGCATTTGTTTACATTCGTAAAAACAATACGCTAGATTTAGCAGTTTCGCTCTAGTGAATGAAGGTATCTCAGTGGTAGAAGCTCTGACTCCCACTAAATCGGTTGGGTTTCAATACTGGCTTGAGGCATTCGGATGTCTAGTCGCACTGAGGAGGTGTGGTACAGCAAAACATTACTGTCTGCGAATGACATATGCATTTTCTTTTTTCTATGGACATCGGAGTAAATGAATTGCCAATCAGATATACAAGTATATATATATATATATATATATATATATATATATATATATATATATATATATATAACAAGAAATGTAGTTTTAAGGTATGCTATATTTATGTGATAAAGTTCTCAGAATCATATATAGAGCGTATGTAAATATAAAAGTGAACATTGAAGTCAACACTCAGAGGCCACAGGCTGTTTCATGCTAAACGCAATCATCAGGCCATATATATATACATATATATATATATATATATATATGTGTGTGTGTGTGTGTGTGTGTGTGTGTGTGTGTGTGTGTATGTGTGTGTAGAGGAATATGCGTGGATAAACGAAGAAATAATCGATTTTCAAAGCGACTCGAAAATTTAAATAAATCTTCAAGTTGGAATAAATGAATTATAAATATTCTTTGCGGATCAAATTCACACAAAATATTTTATTTTTCTTTCTTTACAATATATGTATATGCGAAGGCCGTTCGGATAAAAAGAACAATTGAACAGTTTTTCTTTACAATACAACCGAATTAATTGCGTTAGTACAGTAGAAACAGAATGCGTCTACAGTTAAGAATGAGCTTGTCACGTATTTACGTAGGTTTATGTATGCATGTAATATTGTAGCAGTTAGCATCTCATAAGCAGTGAGCTGTGTTAATACTGCTACTTTGTAAACAAAGTCATTTCGTATGCTTTTCGCTAAGCCTTTTTGTAATTTAGTACACTTGAATAAATATGCGAAAATATGAGTAATTTCAGCTTGTATTACAACGAGCGATCGGCCTTGATCAAAGGTTAACTGAAAAACTAAATTTGTGAGCTAATATGATCGCTTCTTTTTTTTATCGCGAAACATCGGCCCCAGAAAAAATAGACAGATACTGAAGAGCTGAAACGTTGTGATAAATATGGCAACAAAGATGAGGACAATTATCCGAATAATGTAAATAGTGTACATAATACCTCATCTCAGAAAAAGAGACAGATACTGAAAGGCCGAAACTTTGTAATAAATATGACAACAAAGATGAGGACAATAGTCCGAATAATGTAAATAGTGTACATAGTAGCTCAACTCAGAAATATAGACAGATACTCAAAGGCTGAAACGTTGTAATAAATATGGCAACAAAGATGAGGACAATAGTTCGAATAATGTAAATAGTGTACATAATACCTCATCTCAGAAATATAAACAGATACTGAAAGACTGAAACGTTGTAATAAATATGGCAACAAAGATGAGGACAATGGTCCGAATAATATAAATAGTCTACATAATACCTCATCTCAGAACTATAGACAGATACTGAAAGGCCGAAATTTTGTGATAAATATGGCGACAAAGGTGCGGACAATAGTCCGAATAATGTAAATAGTGTAGATAATACCTCATCTCAGAAATATAGACAGATACTGAACGGTCGAACCGTTGTAATATATAGAGGAGAACAAAGATGAGGACAACCGTCCGAATAATTTAAATAGTGTACATAATAACTCATCTTAGAAATATAGACAGGTAATGTTGTTGTCTTTTAGGTGCTACATTCTACTGATTTCTATCCCGAAGTCCCTTTATTTACTTTCCCGAAAGTTTTCAAATATCTTTCTCGACTCGGACTGCAACATCTATCAAAAGACATATGTAAAATGATTTATCTGTAGTAAATTTATCCGCAATGCATTTCTGTAAGAAATGTTAATACAAGCGCATAGTAGGCAATTAGCAATGTTTTTAATGGTCGGATGAACATCATTCTTAAGAACATCGGCAATAAAAACGAAAACAAAGGCAAAAAAGTGAAATAGGCGTGGCTGGTTCGGCTGCACATCGAGACAGATACATTTAAAAAAAAATTTAAAAATTTAAATTTAAATTACGTTAAGCAGCGTAAGTTTTGCTTGCGTATAATGTAGTCAATACTAAAATACAATTATTATTATTTATATAGTATTCTGTTGTGATTGGATGTTTTAAGCTTTTGACCTAATAAATCTTTCTTCCTTTTTCTTTTAATGTGCCGTGTCCTTTCAGTACGTAGGCATTCATGGCTCTCCACTTCCCTGTATCCCTTGGGGATCTCAATAGGTTTCGTCCCTCTCATCTCCTCCAGACCACGTTCTGTCATCCATATTGCTTAAGCCCGCCAAGTATGTCATACCTTGCTTTCCCTTGTCTCTCTTTCCCTGTATTCGCCCTGTGAGTATCAGATTCTCCAGGTCCTCCTTTCTCATTACGTGTCCCTGAAATTTCAGCTGCCTCCTCCTGATGTTAAGTATAATCCACAAATTTGTTTGCTCCAAACTTCAATAAACAACAGGTAATGTTGTTCACTATTTACATTATTCGGACTATTGTCCTCATCTTTGACGCCATATTTATTACAAAGCTTTCCTAACGTCAGAAATGGATCTTAACATTTTCCACTAAGCAATTAAAAAAAATACATATTTTACATAGACAACGCCCTTAATAAGCTGTGGGCTGTACTCGAAGGGCTTTATCTATGTAAAATATTTTATTTATATATTATTATTATTATTATCATTATTATTATTATTATTATTATTATTTTCCTTACCGGATTTATTTAACCTAAACAGAAAGACGGTCCTAATCGAACTGGAAGTACTACCAGGATTTATTATTGACTAACATAATGGATATTATTTACATTATTCGGACTATTGTCCTCATCTTTGTCGCCATATTTATTGCAACGTTTCGGCCTTTCAGTATCTGTCAATATTTCTGAGATGAGGTATTATGTACACTATTTACATTATTCGGACTATTGTCCTCATCTTTGTCGCCATATTTATTGCAACGTTTCGGCCTTTCAGTATCTGTCTATATTTCTGCGATGATGTATTATGTACACTATTTACATTATTCGGACTATTGTCCTCATCTTTGTCGCCATATTTATTACAACGTTTCGGCCTTTCAGTATCTGTCTATATTTCTGAGATGAGGTATTATGTACACTGTTTATATTATTCGGACTATTGTCCTCATCTTTGTCGCCATATTTATTGCAACGTTTCGGCCTTTCAATATCTGTCTATATTTCTGAGATGAGGTATTATGTACACTGTTTATATTATTCGGACTATTGTCCTCATCTTTGTCGCCATATTTATTGCAACGTTTCGGCCTTTCAGTATCTGGGTATATTTCTGAGTTGAGGTATTATTTACACTATTTACATTATTCGGACTATTGTCCTCATCTTTGTCGCCATATTTATTGCAACGTTTCGGCCTTTCAGTATCTGGGTATATTTCTGAGATGAGGTATTATGTACACTATTTACATTATTCGGACTATTGTCCTCATCTTTGTCGCCATATTTATTACAACGTTTCGGCCTTTCAGTATCTGTCTATATTTCTGAGATGAGGTATTATGTACACTATTTACATTATTCGGACTATTTTCCTCATCTTTGTCGCCATATTTATTGCAACGTTTCGGCGGTTGTACGGTCCGGCCTTCTTCAGGTGGTTGGAATGCAGAACTGAACCCTTAATTTCGCACACTGGGGGTAAGACCCCCCCCCCCAATAGCGGAGAACATGACAAAAGACTGTGTGTACGCTATCCCGTGCAGCTGCGGAAAAAAGGGAGAGGGAGGCCGCCTCCTTAAGGTAAGGCTTCAAGAACACCAGAAAGCTGTAACACGAGGGGAAGTGGAAAAATCAAGCGTGGCTGACCACATATGCAGAGAAAAGGGAGATCACCACCCACTCCGGTATCAGGTTGAGATTATAGACAAAGAACACCATTGGAAAATTCGTAAACTTAAAGAATCAGCACATATGTTAGGCCTTCTTTAGGTGGTTGGAATATCGAATTGTTAAATTACAAGAACGGGCAGCCAATAAGGAAAAATAATTTTAATATAAATAAAAGCTTACTCCGTTCATTATAATAGTATAACAAAAAATAATCCTTGCTATTAATGGTAGCCAAGAATACTTTTATAAAAAGAAAATAGCACTGAGACAAAACACACGAAATTAGTTAACGCAGAGATCATAAAACACCTAAGCGTATGCAACTAGTTGACTGAAACTATGAGAAAAGGTAGATATTACTGGATAGGAATAGAAAACACAAAAACTGTGCAAATATAGATTTGATCATTAAATTAAGGACATGTCTGTCTTAGTGAACAAAAACGTATAGCTTTCTCTAGAGCATTGACTTTCTTACGTCTCACACAGAGAAAATATGATTTTACTATTTCTTAAATAGCCTCGTTAGCTCCAGGTTTCATAGGGCTGTCATCTATGGCACTAAATCCACCCAGAAATAAATAAACTGTGGGATGTATACAGCCGCCTTCTAAGATCAATGTTTAAAGGCATATTTGAGCGAATGAAGCCTGTAGGACTTAGCGAGAAAAATCCTTCTTCGAAACTCAGTGACTGGCGCTGCTTAATCACAAAGAACTGTACCAAATAACAGAAACCATATCACTTGAGGCCTTTCAACAGCAGCAAAAACTAAAATATATATCACATGTAACTCGAATAGAAAATAATGACGTAATCAATGCTGACATTCCACACGACTTTAAAGAAAAGGTTAAGAATGAATGCCTCGTCAGTACCGGAAAGAGCTATAACAGTTAGTGAACTCGAGAAACGTATTTGCCTGAGAAATTGTTTTAATAAATTTTTTTATAAATTTCAGGTGACAGTAACACTGGCTGCTAGGTCGGTGAATGCTGAATGTTTCCTTATAAGAAAACCGCTAATATTAGAAATAAAGAGACCATATAATTTCCGAATGAACAGTGAGTAAAGAAAAGCCTAACTCAAGTGAACATTGCTATTCGGTAAATGACTGTGGAATGTTTCCACATAAGGAAACGGCTAATATTGGCATTATTATCATTACAATTAGAAACATAGCGAGAATAATGAATGGAGTTCTTTCAAGAGGCCACTCTGTAAAATGGAAAAAAATGAAACACTAGGAAAATATCTGAATTTTGGAACAAAACTAAAAGGAAATTGCAACATGAAGGTGACAGTCGTATTTATTATTTGAGCAACTGAAACAGTCCTGGAATTTCTTGAAGAGTAAAAGAAACCATTGAAACGTTAGTATTTTTAAAACCAATAGAATACCGAGGAAGGTACTCGACTAATGAGATCCAATGTTCTGACATTGTCTCCAGGGTAAGCCAGAAACTAAATGAAAAAGATAACAAATGGTCAATGAGATTCGGAATCCACAATCCAAACAACGTTCCACGTTTCCATTCTGAAATCGCAAACGTTGGGATATTTTCATCCCAGGATTCAGTGCGGCGCTTTGGTATTTGCTAAATCTGCAATATCAGCTTATATTAAACATCTACTGTATTTGCCTCTCTACTGGAGGAAGTTCGGCGCTAATGGATGCTTTACAACTGTAGCCGTCTCACAGACTTAACGGTTAGTCAATAACGATTCAGGTTCCGTGTTTCAATTCATACAAAAAATAAAAAATCGAACAGTAAGAAAAAATAGAAAAAGGATGCGAAAAGGAAAATAGCAGCTACAGAAATATCACCATTGAATAGCTTTATTTGAGAAGCTTTTCCGAAAAGATTTTGTTATTAAAAGAAAATAAATAAAGCAAGATGAGCAGTTCTGTAGAATTTTTAAAAAGTCAGTGAGAAAATGCAGATGTGGCGAAAAAGACGGACAAATGCAATTAACTGAACTAGTTTAAGCGAAGGGATAATACATTTTTATGATTTCTTTAAGATAATTTGTTGCTGTTTTGAATGTCATTCGATGTGTCAGGATTTATTGAAAAGATCGATTATGCATTTGAGCTGCAAAAAAGCGAATTCAGCGACGATGGCTCCCTGAAGTACAGGCGTGAAGAGAGTCTTCTGGGCAAAGAGCAGGTGTAGTCTGACACACAAGAAAAGAAGTAGCAGGAGTCTGAAAACATTTTAGTTTGCCAAATTCTGACGCTTGATTGTCTTGCTTTGCGTCAGTATTCCAACCTTTCTACACCACCATCTTCTTTCTTTTTATGCGCCGTGTCTCTTCATGACTTAGGCGATCATGGCTCTCCACTTCCTCCTATCCCTTGTAGCTCTCAATAAGTTTCGTCTCTCTGCAACCTCCCCCCAGACCATGTTCTGTCATCCACTTGCTTAAAACCGCCAGGTATGTCATGCGTTGCATTCCTTTGTCTCGCTTTCCCTTCTTTCCTTTTATGTGCCGTGTCCCTTCAGGACGTCGGCGATCATGGCTCTCCACTTCCTCCTATTCCTTGTAGCTCTCAATAAGTTTAGTCTTTCTGCCACCTCCCCCAGACCACGTTCTATCATCCACTTGCTTAAGCCCACCAGGTATGTCATGCGTTGCCTTCCCTTGTCTCTCTTTTCCTCTATTCGACCCGTGAGTATCAGATTCTCCAAGCCCTCCTTTCCTATTACGTGTCCCAGAAATTTCAGCTGCCTCTTCCTGATGTTAACTATATGCTTCCACCTTTGGGGCACCTCGAGGTGGTGTAATGGTTAGCAAGCTTGTCTCGCTAGAACAATTATGACTGAGTAGTGAGTTCCATCCTCACTGGGTACCCCCTTCTTTCAGCCTTGTGCCATATATAAGCTACGCTTGGGAAATCACTATATGCTTCCTCCTTGTTTGTATTCTCTTCAAAACATCATCTTGCTCACACGCTCGATTCAGGATATCATCAGCATCCTTCTGTAGAACCATATTCTTATAATTGATGTTTACTCCTTTCTTCTCGTTTTCTTTTACTACCTTTCTTTTCTTTTTATGTGCCGTGTGTCTTTAGGACGTAGGCGATCATGGCTCTCCACTTCCCCCTATTCCTTGTAGCTCTCAATAAGCTTCTTCTTTCTGTCACCCTCCCCCAGACCACGTTCTATCATCCACTTGCTTAAGCCCGCCAGGTATGTCATACGTTGCATTCCCTTGTCTCTCTTTTCTTCTATTCGACCTGTCTCCAGGCCCTCCTTTCTTACTACGTGTCCCAGAAATTTCAGCTGCCTTTTCCTGATGTTAAATATAAGATTCCTCCTTGTTTCTCTCCTCTGCAAAGTTTCATCGTTGCTGTTACAATTTTTGTGTACCATTGTATACTAGTGAGCAAATCCAAATGACTTGACTCACTTTATAGTTCCCCCAAAAGAAGGTTAACCAATCAGGAGACGTAAAATATTCAATCCGTCGTGTATAAAGGCGGCCATTTTGATTACTCTCTCCGAATAACCAGTGCCAACCAGTCAGATGATCAGAGCTCCGTAGATCGGAACTACGCTCTGCTATTTTATCGAGATATCTACTGCTAACCTGAACTACGCTTCCCTACTGTCTTCGAAATATTCACTGCCAACCTCTGGATTCTATACTCAAAGACTTCCGGCATCATGAATAACAGTTGCTCACACTCTCGGTCCATGATATCCTTACCATCAGCTAATTCTTTCATAAATCTCCAGCCAATTCTTGGAAAAGAGCAAAAAAGGTTTGACCAATTCGAAAAAAAAACAGTGGGGAATACTGGTTTCTACGTGAATTTTAGCCCTACATCTTCTATGTGCACAATCTGGACGTGGGCGATCATACCACTCCACAACTTCCTGTCCTTTGTAGTCTTAGTAAATGATAATTACCAACCTCCCCACGCGGTCAGATGTCGCACTAGGCCGAATTTAACGTGGGGTATCCGAGCCCGTAAGCTCGGCCAAAAATTCCCCGTAGACCTCGTATAAAACGGGGTCGGGTATCTGTTTCCTGAGACGAGACTCTGCCCTTCGTCATAGCCACGTCTGCGGATCCTCTCTGCTCGGAGGCAGAGAGTTTGACCAGCACAGCTGGGGACGAAACTCCAAGTAATTGCCGAAGCAAGTCTTGTAGTCTTAGTTTCAGTTCATGTTCTGACATCGATTTACAGAAGTTTGTTAGGTAGGTTACTCGCAGCCTTTTAACTGACCCGGTCGCCTTCAATATTTCAAGTCAGTGTCAATTTCTCGCTCTCCCAATTATGTGACTCGGAAATTCCAATTGATTCTTTCTGATTCTAAGTATTAGTGTCCTTTTTGTTTCCATTTTCATTAATGATTCCTTGTTACTCATGCTATTCTCAGCATCCTTCTGTAGAGCCACATTTCTGATGCCTCAGAACTCTTGTCCAGCATCCACACCCTGTAACCATTCAATAGAACTGATATCACATAAACGTTTAGTATATTTTTCTTTGTTTTTTAACGAAATTTTCCTGTTTCTTAGTTTTTGGAAGGCATCTTTCGCTATTACAACGCGGATTCGGATTTCAGTGTCACATATTCCGTCCTCTGTTAAAACATATCCCAGATATTTAAATTGTCATACATGTTTGGACTTTATATCCTAGGTTGTGTTGTATACTCCCCTTGTTCTGGGGAGGTCTTGGACACTGCACCAAATAAGCAAAATATTTTATAGCCCCCTTGTTCTGGGGGTCTCTTAGTTGACGGTCTTGCGGCGATCATAATAAAGTTGTCTTCTTGTCTTTCTTCTCTCTGCTGGATGATCACTAGTTAGTTTGTCCAGAGGTAAAATAAGAACTTCAACAAAAGTGTTTTTGACTTACTACTTTATTAAACAGATTGACGTGTACATTTTTTAACTCGTCAGTGGCGTCGCTTGCCGCAAGTTCCCCGAGTCACAAAATAACCACGTTTACTGCGCGTGACGTGTAAAAACATAACTCTCTGAAATCACTTTCTATCTCTCTAACCTTCCCACGCTAGTTTTAACCAATCAAAAATGACTTCCTTTGTTTTGTCTACCACCTGACCTTAAACGTCAGCCTCAGATGACAGTTATTCCTTTTGCTAACAACCATACATTTTACACATACTGTTTATTCATTTCTTCTGTTCTCTTATTACTTTCTATAGAAGTTCCTGCAATTCCTTTCTGTGTTTGCCATCAACATAGTGTCATCTGTATATTTTAAGATTTTGTCTGCCATTAATAAATCCTGATCCTAAATCAATCAAGTCCGAAAATTTAAATATATGGGAAGTGTTTTAACAGATGACAGAATAAGTGACACCGAAATCCGAAATCGCATTGGAATAGCGAATGATGCCTTCAAAAAGCTAAGCAAATGATCAGAAACAAAGAAAAATGTGCCCGACTGTTATATAATATCGGCCCGCCTACACGGCAATGAATACTGGACAATGTCGCAAATGTAATGGAGACTTGAGGTAACGGATATGTGGTTCTACAGAAGGATGCTGAGGATACTATGGACTGACGGGTAACGAGGAAATGTTAAGGAAAACGGAAACAAAAAAAAGACGCTTATACTTAGAATCAGAAAAAGGCAGCTGAAATTTCTGGGATACATAATGAAGAAATACAGTTTAAAGAATTGACACTCTCAGGACATTTTGAAAGAAAGAAAGACAGAAGAATGCGGCGAGTAATCTTGTGTAAATGGATGACAGAACAATGATTGGCAAGGGTTGTTAAAATGAGATCCCATACTAAGAGCTACAAATGAAATCCAAAATTAACGCCATGAAAGGTGAAATTAACGTGAGAAATGAAAGCACGAATCCTGTTACTAATATAATTGATTACTTATTCAGGTATTCTTTTGACGCGGTTTAGGGTGGGGTCGTTAGGTAGGCGGTATTTGGGACAACTTCTCTGAGTTAATAGATTAACGGCATAGCACTTCTGTTCGAAAAAGTGTGCAGTCTAACTTACCCGCCTCTGGACATCTTTACATCAGAAAACAAGGCGCCTCCTGGGTAAGGCGATAAACTACATCTAACAGCAAGACCTCTGGTCAGGAGCTTTTGAGGAGCGTGGAACCACCTCTCAATTGCTTGTGTTCCCGGGGTGGTAGCACCTGTTAGAGTCCTAGCGATGAGTAAATAGTTAACATCCAAAACGGGAGTCAAAACACTATGAAAGTGTAAAAATAGGTTTTAATAGCAGCAATAGATTTATTTAAATTATTACCAGCAATGAATTTTTTAAGAAAATACATTATTACCAGCAATACATTTTGGAAAAGAAAATAATACCAGTAACATATTTTTGAACAAAAATATTAGCAGTAATAAAAATCGTGTCGGCATTAAATAACCCATTGAGGTGTTGATATGCCGTAAAACAAACCGAACCAAACCAAACCTGATTACTTTTTTTCTCTTTCCACTAATTATTAATGTTTCTGCTCCTAATTACTCTACATTCTGTATCCCTTTGTGTCTTAGTGGCTTTACTCCCTTGCATGGGGTGATACCGATTAAAAAAGTACTTACTGAATTTATTTTCCTTACTTATGCAGGCGGTTTGCTGCCAGTATAGGTTCTGGATTATTCCAATATCATTCCCAAACCAGTGTTGAAAAAATAATAATAATCTTGTTGGCATTAAATAAGACATTGAGGTTGATATGCCGTAAAACAAACCAAACGAAACGAAACGAATCTCTTTCTCTCTTTCTCCCTCTCTCTCTTTTCTTTCTCTTTCTTTCTATTTCTCTCTCTCTCTCTCTATTTGAAAAAAATATTAGCAGCAATAAAAATCTTCTCGGCATTAAATAACCCATTGAGGTTGATATACCGTAAAACAAAATAAACCAAACCAATCTAAACCAAAGAATACATATTCTATTCATACAAATATATCCTAAAAATGTTGTCGGCATTAAATAACCCATTGAGGTTGATATGCCGTAAAATAAACCAAACCAATCTATACCAAAGAATACATATTCTATTCATACAAATATATCCTAAAATGTTGTCGGCATTAAATAACCCATTACGGTTGATATGCCGTAAAACAAAATAAACCAAACGAATCTAAACCAAAGAATACATATTCTATTCATACGAATCTATCCTAAAAATGTTGTCGGCATTAAATAACCCATTGAGGTTGATATGCCGTAAAATAAACCAAACCAATCTAAACCAAAGAATACATATTCTATTCATACGAATCTTTCCTAAAAATGTTGTCGGCATTAAATAACCTATTGAGGTTGATATACCGTAAACCAAACTAAACTAGGTAAGTGACTCGTCTACGGGTGGTTCAAAAATACTCTAAGCGTTTGATCTTTGGAACACTTTCTCGACACACAGACTCTACCGTGTCAATTGGCTCGCAACGAAACTACCTTCAATTCTGCCTGTGTCTATTTATCTAAGCCAGCGAGCGGAACTGTCTAACTGGCAAGTGACACTTCTTCTCAGAGGTATTCATATATTTACCTATTTATTTTATTCATTTTGATCAAGTGGGTGGCCGATTTGAAGATCTTAAATCGTAGACTTTACTGTTGGTCATAAAATCACTAGATACTTCAGATTCAGCTGAGAAAATATTCTTGTTATTCGTAAAAATGGTCTACCAGGACTACGAGGATTGTGTATTAAATTTACACATGTTACTATGACTAACAGCCCAAGAGATACACACAGGCACAAACACACAAACACATACACTCAAACAGTCGCAGACTCAAACACACACGCACTATGAAGACCTCGAGGCGGTGTAATAGTTAGCAAGTTTGTCTCGCTCGAACAATTACGACTGAGCAGTGAGTTCGATCCTCACTGGTTGCCCCATACTTACGGCCTTGTACATCTAAGCTACGCTTGGAAAATTACTATAAACACACACAGAGAGAGGGGGCAAGAGCAATTATGACTGAATAGTGAGTTTGATTCTCACAGGGTGCCCAATACATTCGGCCTTGTGCCATATCTAAGCTACGCTTGGAAAATCACCATAAATACACACACAGAGGGGAAAGAGCAATTATGACTGAATAGTGAGTTTGATTCTCACAGGGTGCCCAATATATTCGGCCTTGTGCCATATATAAGCTACGCTTGAAAAATCACCATGAATACACACACAGAGGAGAAAGATCAATTATAACTGAATAGTGAGTTTGATCCTCATAGGGTACCCAATACATTCGGGCTTGTGCCATATCTAAGCTACACTAAAAGCCCCAAAGAGGAGAAAGAGAGAGAGAGGGAGAGAGAGAGAGAGAGAGAGAGAGAGAGAGGAAGATTGCTAATTTCAATAAAGAAATAAAATTTTTAAGAGAAAATATTTCTGATTGTTATCATCTGCATACATACTGCCCAGTTTCCGTGATAAACAGCCCCACAAAGCCCTGCAACTCACTTTCCAATCCATCATCGTGCAGACCCATTAGACGCTGGACGGAGCTTTTAAGACGACGAGCGCCGACTTGTGGATCAACACGCGCAGCGTCTAAACTTACATCAAGCGACAAATCAACGGTCACTCTTCTGCGGCTTTCCTCAAAACAAAGTTATATTGACACAGAATTATGCCCACAAGCACTTACTGTTAATGGTTATTTATCGCTTGTATTACTGATGGAAGTCGCTTCCCTCATCACACTTTTTATTTCCCTTACTGCTCAAACTTATTCTGTTGTGTGCTAATTAGAACACTAGGCTGAAATTTGGCAAATTACCTTTCGGAGGTATATATTATCAGCTGTAAGGTTGTTGGTTTTCAGAGTGCTTTAGAAGCAGAGAGCTATTTTATATCCACTGTGCGGTCAAATTCTCTGTTAATTTAAATCTGGCTTTGAATTCAGCGTTTCGTAGATGACTGGCTTCACATTTAATGTCGTTTCGTATTGCATAAATGTATGAACAGTCTTTTAGTTTTGTTTGTTGGTGCAAAATTCCTATCAACATTTTTTACCCAATGTCAATCCGTCCTGGGTATGACGATAAACTACATCCGCGTCCTGGGTATGACGATAAACTACATCCGCGTCCTGGGTATGACGATAAACTACGTCCAACAGCAAGGCCTCTGATCAGGAGGTTCTGAGGAGCATGGAACCTCCTCTTAATTGCTAGTGTTCCCAGGTCCACCTTGACCCGGGGTGGTAGCACTTGTTAGGATCCCAGCTATGGGTAAATAGTTAACTACCAAACCGGGGTCAAAACACTATGAAAGTGTAAAAAATAGGATTTAATACTAGGAAAATTTCGCGCATGCACATTATAGTAGGGTCAGTTGGACACCGTCTGTGAGCAAAAGAACACCATGACGTAATTCACTCTGCCAGAAATTTGGAAACGGCATGCAATACTGCTTGGCATTCG
>OZ038477.1:139154171-139156671 GCA_964036315.1 Acanthosepion esculentum
ATATATATATATATATATATATATATATATATATATATATATATATATATATATATATATATATTGCATTTTATATTTTAATCCGTGATATATAAAGTAATCTAACTTGCAAAGCCACAGTTAAGGATTACTGGTGAATCTCGAACACCCTTTTTTTATTGCTACGTTTCTAATTAATTATCGCTACTAATTACCATTTGGTATTTTATATATATATATATATATATATATATATATATATATATATATATATATATATATATATTGAGAGAGAGAATGAGAGAGATAAAAGTTGGGAGAGAGTAGTTATACATATGTATAACACAGCTAATATTTTTCTAACTCTCTATATAAAAATAATAGAGAGAGAGAATATATATATATATATATATATATATATATATATATATATATATATATAGATAGATAGATAGATAGATAGATAGATAGATAGAATCAATGAGATAAACCAGTGATGGGAAATTAAAAGAGACGCATGCTTGTGAAGGTTTTGATTGATTTCCGAAAAAAAAAACCACTTTGCTTACCACAATCTGACCCTCAATAAACAAAGACCACTTCACTTACAAAGAGATGAACATTTTAACATTTCATTTAGATTCCGACGTCCAAATGTAAATAAGAATCAATTCAATTCATTATTTACGACCAACCAAAAGTGTTTATATAAATATCTTGCTATTGGTTGCGCGGCGTTCAGCTATGGCTAGCACTTCAATTTCTTTAGGTCTTTCAACTCATATAACATGCCTTGCTGTTGTGGCTCTCGACATGAGCCAATCTTAGAAAATAATTCTTTATCGTGCTTCATATAAGCGTCTTGTGTAGTTAATTGGGTGCTCACTGAGACGATGGCCTAATGGATAAAAACGTTGGGTTTAGAATGTGGTAACCTAGTAATTGTAAGTTCAATCCCCGGCTAAGATACTGCGAACTTAGAATTAGGTTAAACAGGGCAAGCAATAACTAAGCATCACGAAAGGAAAACTAGGCGAGATTCCTGGAATGGGAAGGGAGCGATAAGCACCTGATGAAGGAGAGCACAAAAGTCGAAACGTTGTGATAAGAACAAAGATAAGGACAACACGAAAGGATAAGGAAAATTATTGTATATATTTCATATCATTATACGTTATTGAACTTTGTAATTAACCTGTTCTTTTGTGCCTACCGGCTGGTAAATTCGTTTCCTAGCCCATTCAGTCCGAGACAGACTGAACTCAGCTAAGCATGTGCAAAATTATCGAGCATTTTCTACACTGGGATCTTGAATACAACTAATAGGAAGAAAAATATATGGCGTGATATCCGCAAAATCCTGAAATTTAACATTGGGAAAAAAAGATAGCCCCGGAATATAGTTTCTACCATCTCCTTCAAAGTTATCCCTTGCCTATTTTTTTACTGATGAACAAACTGTACTGCTCACAAAAGGGCAGCGGAAAGGAGCCGTGCCACATGCAGTTTTGTGCATTCTTTACGTTCCCTTGAGTAGCACTTCGTAAAATTGTATTATATGTATTCTGTTTTCGTGGCCATGTCTCAGACTAAACTAAATAAATAACTATTTTCATTCTACCGTAGTGCTATAATTAGCTTGTTAAATCACATGAACTGATCCACTACGTATTATGTTTACACACAGCGTAGTCAAATGCGTTTAACCTCCAGTCCATAGCTTTGAATGCTAGTGAAGACACTCTGTCTTAGGCCAGGTCATGATCCTGGCTTAAGACATTGCAATGTCTGAATAAAAGACGAAATAATGATATATGATTCCTTTCATTTCTTTCTTCGCATTCCAAGTGTGTCAACTTATGGAAATTTAATTAGTATTTGTTAATATGACATTAAATTAGTTTAACTTCTGTCAAAGTTTCAGATGGCATTCTACAAGAATCTCACAATTGGCTGTAGAAATTTTGGCTCATTCCTCCTGACAGAACTCTTGTAACAGAGTCAGTTTTGACGAACACCTTGCTTGTACAAGAACTCTCCGTTATGCCCGCATAAATCCTCTGCAGGACTATGATCAGCACTTCTTCATGGCCTCTCTAGTAAATTCTCTATATTTATTCTTAAGCTATTTTCATAAAACTTTGCAACTTTGTGTATAATAGTTTTTCTACTTAATGATAGCGTCTATTTAATGAGACAGATATGCAATGTGATAGGTCCTGACCTCGCATCTCGACTCTTGTCACTTTCTCACAGACGTGATGTGGCTTCCCTCTGTCTTTTCTACAAATATTTTCATGGCAACTGCTCTGATGAGCTATTTTCACTGGTGCTCCAACTGCATGAATTTAAGCGTCCTACTAGGTTGCCATCTCGGTCCCACCCACTGTCGAATCGGTTAAATGTAGCCGTCTCTTCTATTCCAACTGCTTCTTCTCCCGCACTTCCTGACAATGGAACTCCCTTCCTCTTACTTGCTCCCCTGATAGTTATAATCTTCAAATATTTAAATGTAATGTCA
>OZ038477.1:139161671-139169171 GCA_964036315.1 Acanthosepion esculentum
ATTATAATAAGAACAAATAAAAGAATTCGTCAGGAAATGAAACGATTTTCCCAACATAATTCGCGCCGGAAGGATTAAATGTTATTCGTATTTAGGTAGAGATTTTCCAAGTGCAGCTTAGATGTGGCACAATGTCGAAAGTATGGGGCACTCAGCAAGGATCGAACTCACTACTCAGTCGTAACTGTTCTAGCGAGACAAGCTTGCTAACCATTACACCGCCTCGAGGTGCCCTTTTCTTTCTCTCTATAGTAATTTTCCAAGCATAGCTTAGATGTGGCACAAGGCCGAGAGTAGGGGGCACCCAG
This sequence comes from Acanthosepion esculentum, assembly GCA_964036315.1. Lineage (NCBI taxonomy): Eukaryota > Metazoa > Mollusca > Cephalopoda > Sepiida > Sepiidae > Acanthosepion > Acanthosepion esculentum. The sequence goes on from OZ038477.1 coordinate 139,161,980, forward strand.
TGAGGATCGAACTCACTACTCAGTCGTAATTGTTCTAGCGAGGCAAGCTTGCTAACCATTAAACCTCCCGAGGTGCCCAAGCCATTGACAGATATAAAAAGCTAATGATTGCATATAGAAAGGACTTTTCAGTGATACAAGTAGTAGATCGATGCAAACTATGGCAGATTTTATTATGCAAGTCAACGTTTTCACAAAAGATTTGGTATTTTTTTTCTAATCAATCCACTCTAAGCAAGGCGATAATATCACTAAGATGCAAGGGGCTACTGGGAGTGAAAAAGAATGAAAAGATCTTACAAGGAAACGGATACCCAAGACTAAACAGACTAACCTCGAGGTGCCCATTCGTATTTAAGTTGAGGCACCATTTATTTATTAAACAGTATATTGATTTATTTTCGTCTACCGGCCCTAATTTTCGACAAATCCTATTAAAGAAAAATTGCGCTTTTATGTAATTCACTCAATATCTTTTCGAGGGCGGGGGCTTAACAACTTCAAAACATCTGTGGCGTGCTAGTAGAAGATTAAATCGCTGGTATTTTTAACGTACACTGAGATCCGAGCGAGATTATTTGACTCGGATCAAAATCTGCTAAGATCATAAATCAGTATGTCGGTGTGTAGCTCCCAAGACAAATTCACCCCAAAGCAACCCGCCAATATGCTTTAGTTTGTATTATTTTTATTATGATCAAAATAATATGTAATAAAAATATATCGTCGATATAAAAGATTTACCGTATTGATAATATTAATTTTGTGGTGTGCCATATAATAATTCGAGTAAGTAGGTCTGAGTGGAGATCCCATGTCTGTACCATCAGTTTATGTTTATATACTTCCTGGATTTTCAATGAATGGGCTTTGTGTGGAATTTGATTTAGGCGACATAATGGGTTGGTTATAATATTTATATATAATATCAAGAGCATTATTGACAGGAACATTGGTCAATAGGGTTTCAAAGTCGAGCCAAGCTAGAATTTGATTGCTTCGTTTGGCAAAGTGTGAAATTTGAATGAATTCGCGCGTAGAGTTCATACTGTATTTGCTTGGTAAATAAGGAATAAGGTGATATCGATTTAATGTTTTTGATAATTGGAAAACAGGAGTGGGCTCTTGTGATTTGATTGGTTATAGGGGGAAAGGCGTTTATAAATATAACATTATGATAAAGATCCCAGCATTATTTACGTTTGTATTTCTCTCTCTCTCTCTCTTTATACACACACACACACACACACACACATATATATATATTGTTTAGTCAAAATAAACGGTCGACGAAACAAATAACAATTTCACAGTAAGCAGACTTTGTAATTAGTGGTCAATATTCATATAAAGCATTAATAGTAAGTGATAAAATTAAATGTTCACTTACCTGTCTGTACTCTGAGTTTCACGGGTATTGCATGCATCCCTTAAGGGGTTTGATAGAAAAAAATAGCATGTAAGTCAGGAGGCTCGACAATATAAGAAATGTTCCCTATCGAATAAAGGTTATATTAGAATAGGTACAGATAAGAGAGCATTTAATTTTCTTTGTTCCTATAGAAATACAAGTACACACACAACACAACACACACACACACATACACAAACATGCAAACAGACATTCACACATGCACACACACATATATATATATAGTTTTAAGATGTACCATATTTATGGGATAAAGTGCTCAATATCAGAGCTAGAGCGTATGTTAAATATAAATGTGGACATTGAAGTCAACACTCAGACGCGACAGACTGTTTCATGCTAAACGCAGTCATCAGGCCACATGTGTTGTTTTTTTTTCTCGACTATTTATATATACGGCTCAGTGGTGCATTGTTTGTTTTCTATTCTAGCGATTATTTTGGCGGAAGTTAATTTGCTTATTATTTACTTATTTGGATTAATTTATTTTACTTGTTTTTGTTTATTTTTATTTTATGTATTTTTTAATATATATATATATATATATATATATGTGTGTGTGTGTGTGTGTGTGTGTGTGTGTGTGTGTGTGCGTGCGTGTGTAAGCAAATACTCTGTTTATTTGCTTCTATATAAATAATGTATAACAATACAAGATATTCAAATAATTGTGGGACTTAGTCCATTTCATAATATATGACGTCATTTGTTTACGGTAAAATAAGCTTCGAGCAGATATGAGCGTTCGAGGGAAATCTTGGTAAATTTGTAGTTTAAAAGCAGTAATTTGACTTTGATAACCAGACGCGACATTCGTAGCTAAACTGGTATAGCACATCAGGCTATATGACGGCTCCGAGTAGGATACAGGTACGATTCCTGTCGGAGGACGCATATTTTCTATGAAATTTCAAGGACATTCAGGCCGTAAATGTTGTTAATACTGTTTATTATAGACAGAGTATTTACTTAAATATTTGTATCTATATAAATAACATATAACCATAATATATATATATATATATATATATATATATATATATATATATATATATATATATAAATTCCATATATACTTTTATATATAAAATTTTATACATTTATATATATTTTTCATATATATGTATATATATACAGGGTGTCCATAAAGTTCGTGTGCACTCTAAAAAAATTATAACTTTATTTGTATTTGTGATAGAAAAAGGATTAGAAAGAAGTAAATCTATATTTTTTTAAAAGTTTTATTGAAATTTTATTTAAGTTCCCACATGTCCTCCATCATTAGCAATACAAAGGGTAATACGATTTTGCAGTTCACGGAAGACATTTGACAACTGATTTACAGTAATGCCTGAAATTACATTAGTTATTTTAGCTATACTTAAAACTAGGTACATTAAACTTTATAACATTTCTTACAGATTATTTCTATCGCAAATACAAATAAAGTTATAAATTTTTTAAAGTGCACACGAACTTTATGGACACCCTGTACACACACACACACACACACACATCCGTATATATATATATATATATATATATATATATATATATATATATATATATATGTATATATATATATATATATATATATATGAATAAGCTATATATTTTTATATATCTAGAACAATATTGGGGAATTTGTATGACAAAGTGGAAAAAGTTTACTTGTGATGCGTTTGGTCCTACAAGGACTTCATCTGACTAAATTTGTTATGATTGTACGACTGCACATGCGCAATGAACGAGGGATGCTGGGAATTTAAATATTTCTTTTTTTATCTAGCCGAATTCATTTAGAGTCTTTTTCTTTTTCTTTCCATCACTTTTGTTAGTAGTTATCCAACAGTGTGATAATAGAAAAGCTGCCTGAAATGGTGCAATATTGAGCCAGGGCAATATAAGAGCCAGGGCGAAAATTGACAGTGGATGACCTTGCGATCAAGGCAAGTCTCTAAACATTTTCATCTTAATGAATTCTTTTGTCTTTTGAGGCTTGCAGGCTGCCCGAGAAATAATAGTGCTTATCACTTAAGGGTGATTCTTGTGTGTCAAACACACCAGACTCCACTGCACCGATTTACAAAATTAATAGTATTGTTGCCAGCAGTAAAGATTACATGGAATGAAGCTGATCATAAAATGCCGACTAAAAGAAAACACAATGTTGCGCCATGATAAATTATGCGAAATATTTTAACAAAGAACAAGGGTACAAAATAGAAAGACTCCTAATAAAAATAACTCCTGTAGTCCGACCTTCAATTGACAGACCATTTCTAATCAAACCTAAGCTAAACTAAGAACCAATTTTTTAATATCTGTCTATATCTCTGAGATGATGTATCATGATTATTTACATTGTTTACAGTATTCAGACTGTTATTCGCTTCCTGCTGAATGAGGGTGAAATAACAGAAAGAGAGCATCACTGGAAAATACGAAAACTTAAGGAATCAGCACATATGCTAGATCACAAAAATCTCCTGAGCTGACCAAGCATAGAAATGAATACAATATGGGAAGCAGTAATAGGGAGTGCTAGAGAAAGGCAATGAATAACAAGAAACATTACAATATAAGCTCTGGTAAAAAATGCAATAATAATAATAACATAAAAATTGGGTATTTTTCTTATAAAACGGTTCGGTTCGAAATTCCAAACACCTGAAGAAGACCGTAGAGTACAACGATCGAAAAGTCGTGAATATGGCAATGAAGATGAGGGTAATAGTCCGAATAATGTAAGTAACAAAATTTTTAGTTACATTTCGCCGTTACCCTTCTATCAACTTCCCTTCGAGACCGGCGCGCGACGTCGTCTCGTCGCATCGTATTCTCCGCGTTCGGAAAAAAAACCGGGCGCGTGGGAGGGCTTCACCAGCGCAGTAGGCCGGCATCAGTGGACTGCCGCCAGTCACCTCGGGTCCGCGACGTGGATCGACAACCCACCCGACCCGTCTTGAAACAATGACCGAGGAGTCCGGGCCGTTCGCGAGTCAGAGGGGCCCCGGAGAACCCAGATGGCGCGGCGAAAGAGAGAGAGAGAGAGAGAGAGAGAGAGAGAGAGAGAGAGAGAGAGAGAGAGAGCGTGGGACAGCAGCTAAGTTCACCATTCGCAAGGTACTGGGGCCACTCATAAATGTGGTTATGTTAGGAGGCCATTTGTACGACTAGGAGTGGAAGATAACGGTTAACACGACCATTGAACACGTTAAGATATTCGTGATCGGGGAAACATCCTGTTTGGAGTCGGTTCCACACGGCAATGGTAACTCGAAGCTGTTCGAGTGGAAATTACTTCTCACTATGTAAGGGGAATGGTGTGTTCCTGTTTGGAAAAGATACAAATATTCAGCCAACGGTTAATAAAGTTGAAAGCGATAACGACGATGAAGAATATGATGATGATCAAAGCAACAACGACGATGTAGTATCTGATGATAAAGGCAATAATGACGATGTAGAATGTGATGATGATCGAAGTGATAATGACGATGTAGAATGTGATGATGATCAAAGTGATAAGGACGATATAGAATGTGATGATGATCAAGGCAATAATGACGATGTAGAATGTGATGATGATTGAGGCAATAATGACGATGTAGAATGTGATGATGATGAAAGCGATAATGACGATGTAGATTGTGATGATGATCAAGGCAATAATGACGATGTAGAATGTGATGATGATTAATGCAATAATGACGATATAGAATGTGATGATGAGTCAATAATGACGATGTATAATGTGATGATGATCAAGACAATTATGACGATGTAGTATGTGATGATGATCAAGGCAATAATGACGATATAGAATGTGATGTTCAAAGTGAGAATGATGATGTAGAATGTGATGACGATCAAGGCAATAATGACAATGTAGAATGTGATGATAATCAAGGTAATAATGACGATGTAGCATGTGATGATGATGAAAACAATTATGACAATGTAGAATGTGATGATGATCAAGGCAATAATGACGATATAGAATGTGATGATCAAAGTGATAATGACCATGTAGTATATGATGATGGTCAAGGCGCTAATGATTATATAGAATGTGATGAGAATTAAGGCAATAATGACGATGAAGAATTTGATGATGATTAAGGCAATAATGATGATGTAGAATGTGATGATGATCAAGACAATAATGACGATGTATAATGTGATAATGATGAAGGTAATAATGACGATGTAGAATGTGATGATGATCATGACAATAATGAATTTGTAGAAAGTGTTGCTGATCAAGGCAATAATGACGATGTAGCATGTGATAATGGTGAAAGCAATTATGACACTGTAGAATGTGATGATAATCAAGGCAATAATGACGATATAGCATGTGATGGTGATCAACGCAATAATGGCGATATAGAATGTGATGATGATCAAAATAATATTGACCATGTAGAATGTGATGATGATCAAGGCAATAATGACGATGTAGAATGTGATGATGATAAATGTGATAATGACGATGCAGATTGTTATGGTAATCAAGGCAATAAGGATGATGTAGAATCTGATGATGATCAAGGCAGTAATGACTCTGTAGTATGTGACGATTATAAAAACAATAATGACGATGTAGAATCTGATGATGATCAAGGCAGTAATGAGGATGTAGAAGGTGATGATGGTCAAAATGATAATGACGATGTAGAATGTGATGATGATCAAGGCAATAATGACGATTATATCCTGGCAATACCTCATAAGTAATGGACTATTCCGTTTTGATCGCATGGAAAGATGAGAAAGATATTACTTGTTTTTAGTGACTAAATGAAAGAAGGGACGATAGAAATGTTTAACGTCTGTTTCAGTGAAATGGAAAGACTTAACATTTTCAAATCTTTTCATTTGTACCCAATAACTTCATTAAGTAACCACAAGCATTCATATTTATGATTGCTATTGCAATATTTTGTTACAGTTGTTAAGTTCAAATATTTAACGATGCGATAGGAGAATTTCTACGGATATTTTATTGTCATAGAACTCACCATGAACTTATTCAATCATTAAGTTAAGAATTAAGATTCATCAGAAAATGCAAATAGAGAAACCGTGAACATGTCACAGGTCTTACTGGTTGTTATTAATATGCGTAAAATTGTTAATTTGAACGTATGTCAAGGTTAACTGATTTTTGTCAATAAGGGTATTGAATAGGTACCTTGTGGAGTAAATATAACGAGGATCATTCAATAAATATGGTGAATTTTTCTGTATAAGAACTTCTAATACAGATATAAGCTTACTTCTTTTTTTTTTCAATGTAGTCTCCCAGCACTGTCACACACTTTTCCCATCTGTGCACAAGCTTCCGTATTCCCTCAGCGCAAAAATCTTTGGACTGATGTCTCAGCCAGTCACTCACAACACTTTTGACTTCATCGTCACTTTTAAACTTCGTGCCTCTCGTAAACGCTTTCAAGGGACCAAACAGGTGAAAGTCTGAAGGGGCAAGGTCTGGGCTGTAAGGGGGATGAGGGAGCAGTTCCCAGCCCAGATCATTAATGGTATGAACCGTTTGGGCTGCTATGTGAGGCCTTGCGTTGTCATAATGCAAGATGACTCCTTTTGACTGGTGACCCCTGCGTCTGTCCCAACAGATAAGCTCAAAGTCCTTTCAATGTCATCCACTGTCACCCTTGTGTAAGACTGAATGAGGTCATTGACTGATTCGATCACCTCAGGAGACCTCACTTCTGTAGGCCTCCTAGGCCTGTCTTC
>OZ038477.1:139174171-139279171 GCA_964036315.1 Acanthosepion esculentum
AATTCGATCAAATTATGTTCCAGCATTCTCAGAGAAATTAACATCAGAGAACGTTTCTGTCTTGACTTTTTCGTCTGTAAACACAATTCTGTTCAAAGTCTCTCTTACCAGTGTATACGGTTTTCCTTACAAACACACACACGCACATACAGAAATAAATACACATATATACAAAAGTACACACACACACACATATGTAAGAACATATTAATAAACAAAGATAAAAAATAATGTAATTTTCAATGTGTAACAAAGCCATGTTTGATTTTATACGCGTGTGTGCCCCCATATATATATATATTTTTTTTCTGTTTATACGCTATTGTTATAAACAGAATTTATTCAAGTAAATACTCCTATTTTTAATTAAACTGTATTAATTACATTTATCGGCCTGAATGTTCGAGAAATTTCGTAGAAAATATGCGTTCTCCGATAGGAATCGAACCCGTATTCCTATACATAAAACGTCATTTGATCTGACGTGCTATGCCATTTAGCTACAGAGAAGCGTCTGGTAAGCAAAGTCCAAATTACTTTTTATAAACACACAATCTTCGACGATTTTTTTTCGATCGATCATATGTTCTCACGAAACGTATCTTAACGTAAATATTGACAACATATAATTTTCCCGAACATAACAGATCATCTTTCATGGTGAATATCTTTGTTAAAATGTCCATATAACAAAAATTCATTGCTGGTAATAATTTTTTTTTCAAAAATATATTGCGGGTAATAATTTTTTCTTATAAATTCATTGTTGGTAATAATTTTTTACAAAAAAGTATTTCTGGTATTAAAACCTGTTTTTACACTTTCATAGTGTTTTGACCCCAGTTTAGGGGTTAACTATTTGCCCATAGCTGGGACCCTAACATATGCTACCACCCCGGGTCAGGGTGGACCTGAGAACACCAGCAATTAAGAGGTGGTTCTCAAAACCTCCTGATCAGAGGCCCTACTGTCAGATGCGGTTTATCGTCATACACAGGATAAAGATATGGTTCCTGTTTACGTTCGGGTAAAACAATTTATATACGTTCGATTTAGAGTTAAAAAAGCAAACTTTAACTTAGAAAGGTCAGGTTTATACCCGGGTCTGTAAGTATCCATCTTTTTGTATGTGTCTTAACTTACTGAATGCGTTGCAGTTGGTATATTTTAAGCTCTATCTTCAGTGAAAATATATTCTCATGTTATTTACACATTAGGCTACAAATATTACATCAAATTACTAACTAAAAATGTTTATTTATTAAGCAGTATATGCATTCATTTTCTTTGTAGCTGAGTCGGTTAAAGCACTTCGGATCTAACGACAGTTTCCTCTTCCCAGGAGAACGCATATTTTTTTCTTCAATAAGTTTCTTGAATATTCAGACCGGTAGAGGGAAATGAATAAATATACTGGTGCCAACTTAAAAATCTATGAAAGAACCTCAGAAACCTATTGGATTGATTCAGCTGTTATATAAAAGAAAACCGGAAAAGATATCTAGATGGCTGTTTTATTCCATGGAATGAAAATCTTGGTGAACTAAGGTATTTTCAAGCCATCATTAATAATATAAATCCTAGAATTCAATTTACTATGGAGTTCCAGCAACGAAATCTTCCTTTTTTAGACATATTAATAAGAAAAAGAAACTCAATGCAAAAATATAAAATAAATTTTAAAACTACCTACTTTCAACAGTATCTTCTTTTTATATCTTCTCAACAGAAACACTCTCGTAACAACTTTCCACCCAACCTTGCCAAGCGAATCTGTACAATGCACTCAAACGCAACGCAAAGAGACCACAGGCTAGTAAAGTTGAACAAATACTCACCAAGAGAAAATACACTCATTAAAAAAGCTAATAAAAACAATAAGGAACAAAGAAAACACGGAAAAATTCATATTCAAAACAAAAAATTACTTCGAAAAGGTTATGCTTTGTATGATAGGCAATATTAAATTCACCAAAGTTAATAGTAATTTCCAAAAAACTATTAACTACTGCAGTAAAAACTGAAAACATAGTTAAAAGAGACAAAACAAAGAACATTTATACAATGAACCCAGAGACTAACCAGAAAAAATAAATGAAGTAACTAAAACTTACAAAAAAGCACCAAACTCGTATATTGAAAATATAAATGAGGAGGCGAAAAATATAGCAGCCAAATCAAATATAAATGACAGGGTCCCTATATTATGCGTAAGCAAGTATTTCTTACTATAAAGGACCATAAAGATGAATTCCCCAATAAACCTTTATTTAGACTAATAAACACAAGCTAAACTGAATTGGGTAAAATAAGACAAGAAATACTGAAAAAATGTGTGACTTATTAAGGATCGCTACAAAAGCCAATCAATGAAAGGACTCAAGTGAGTGCGTTTCTTAGTTCCACAAGATTAAAAATAAAGGTAAGTATGTATTTATGAAATAAAACATAAAAAAAAACTTTTATCCAACCATATCTAGGTTATTGAGAGATCCCTCTAGTAAAAATATATTCGAAGATAAAAATAATATGAAAGGACTTTAAAAGAAGAGGGTCATAAAACCCAACTAGAATTTAAATTATTTGGTTTAACCCCCGCTTTTAACTTAGGGGTCAAGTGTAAAACGGGGAAAATATTTTTCAATTTGCTTTCCCCAAAATTCCACATTATATAAAATATTTAACAAAAACACAGTTAAATTAAACTACAGCTGTACGAGCAATTTAGGAACTACAAAAAAGACAAAACGCTAGAAATTTCAAAACTAACGTGCAGTAAAACATCATCAAAAGTGAAATATACAATTGTAGAAATAAAAATTGATGTCCATTAAAAGGAGATTGCAAAACTGAAGCATAAGTAATCGATACAAATGGCCAGAAAAATATACATAGGGTGTACTGAGAGTAACTATAAGAAGAGGTGGTACAATCACAAGTCATCTTTTAAGATAGAAAGCCTTAGGATTTCTACTAGACTAGCCAACCACATGTGGAAATTAAAAGTGAAAGTTCAATAAGATCCGATTGTAAACTGGAAAATTTTAAACAAACAAAACCATACAACAATCATAATAAAATCTGCAACTTTGTCAGCAAGAAATATTAACTATAATAACATTTCCAGACGAAAAACTTTTTGAATGAGAGACCGGAAATTATGTCCTTTTCAGTTCATACGAAGTGAGATGAAAATGAAGTAAGTATATTTCATATAACCACCCACCGATACATTTCCAATACACTTTCTTTCGCCACACTGCCTCCTCCTCTCCTTCTATCACATCCCCGTCGTGTACTTATTTAATCATTTTAAAAAAATATAGCGTTCATAAATTTTTCATTTAAAAAAAATTAAAGCGTTAGGAAATCAACTGACCGAAATCACCTCAAGAAAGGTATCGGAGACGGCTGATCTCCTAATTTTTATTTTTTATACTGATATGTATATATATATATATATATATATATATATATATATATATATATATATATATATATATATATATAGAGAGAGAGAGAGACAGACAGACAGAGAGAGAGAGAGAGAAAATGAGAGAAATAGGTAACACCAAAGAAACCCAGTACCTAAAGTTAAAAAAATTAAATGAAAAATCTTTCTTGAAGCTTTTATATATATATATATATATATATATACATATATATATATATATATATGCACACACACACATATATATATATATATAAATATATATATATATATATATATTTTTAGAATTGGACATTGTCCGACAATTTATTTAAAGACATTTATATTATGATGGTTCCGTATAGGATACAGGTTCGATTCCTGTCGGAGAGCGAAAATTTTCTATGAAAATTTCTCGGACATTCAGGCCGGTAAATGTTATTTAATACTGTTTATTATAAAACAGAGCATTTGCTTAAATACTTGTATCTATAAAAAGAACGTTAAACATAATATAAATGTCTTATATATATATATATATATATATATATATATATATATATATATATATATATATATATATATATAGGCTCCTGAAAAATTAATTTCGGTTGAGCTCTCTGGGGAAAGAAGTGTGGGTTTGTAAACAGTGACTATTAAGGCTGATATAGCAAGACTCTTCGTTAAAGCGAATTGTGTCCTGTGTGTTTATCTAAAATTAAATACGCTAAAATTCACCTTCATCCCTGGCATGCGCCGACGGCTTAGTGGTAGAATTTCCGCCAATTCAGCCGAGTTTCGATCCTAGCTAGAGGCAACCGGACGTCTAGCCACACTAGGCAAAAAACGAAATGAATTGATTGAAACAAAGTATCTATAAACAACAAACTAAGTGTCGTTAGCAACCAGAATAATTTAGAAAGGCTATAGTATATTAATATGGGCAACTGAAAAATTACGTCAATTATTTATGTTTGAAGAGAATATTTTCCCATGTAGAAATATTCTTTGAATTGTTGTGTTGACGGATTCAACCGTTTTCTTTTGATTTCTAGATATATTTGTTGTGTTCTTTGGATTGGGAGAATAGAGTTCATATTGGTTAAAAACCCGGGCGTAGATTAATATTTGAAAAATATTCAATGCCGGCCTTCTGAGTGAATTATTTTCATTTTTACGAATGTAGCATTTTTAAAATAAAATTGTTGTTGAATTTATTTCTATGTATGAATAATGCACTCTTAGTCACTCTTGTGCTCATAGATTCATTTTTAAAAAAATTCTGCATGTTTCTCCAATAAAATGGAGAAACATGCAGAAATTTAAAAAAGAAAGGATTAAGAGCATTGACAAGGTAAGAGATATTGCTAAAAATTAAATATTTGTATTTGTAAAATAAATGTTTTCTTCATGTGACAACTGCCTTGTACTGATGTTCCTATATAAATATGTATGTATAAACATATCTCTGTATGTGTGTGTGTGTGTGTGCATGTGTGTGTGTGTGTGTGTGCACAGAAATATGTAATTTCACACACGCACACACACACACACACACACACACACACACACACACATATATATATATGTAAAGGGTGTTTCATTAAGAAGGATAATATATAAGGGTGTTTCATTTAGACGGATCAAAGTCAGCAGTAAATAAATCAGTGTTATTCGTGAAAATTTATTTAATTCTCTATTGGATCATGTTATTTAAGTCATGGCAATTATGTGGGAAAAATAATATCGCCCAAATATCCGACAAAAATGAAAGTAAAAGAAAACATCATTAGACGCTTAAACTTAATTCACATTTAAAATCGGACCAAGTTATTGGAGCAACCGTTTATATATGCATATATGTATGTATGTATGTATGTATGTATGTATGTATTTAAAAAACGATTTATTTTGCCGAAATATGGCTCTTAGCGATTTGGGGGAAAAGAGGAAAAAAAATAAGAGAATTCTTCAAGAAAATTGGCGATTGATGGAATAGACCAAAAATCGATCAGAATCGAAATGAAAATGAAAGTTCAGGAAAATTTTTTCGTGTCTCACCCCGAGAGAAATGTAAAGTTAATTTTCAAGTTTTTGTGTTCGGAAGGGAAATTTATCAATGGACCAGCTTAGTAATAAGCACAGACGCACTTCTTGCTATAAACACACACACACACACACACACACACACACACACACACACACACACACACACACACACACAACAAATTTGTAATTTATTTCCATGTCTCACTCCCAACACATACAAACACACATACAATAATACCTGTTGTTAGGTTTCGAGAACAGCTTAGTTAGTTAATCCTTGTTGCAGCCACCTGCGTATGCGTATTTTCAGTGCGCATTCAAGACCCAAATGGGCCATATGTGACTTAAAATCCCCTTGTGCTGAGCAGAATAGCTTCTGGAAGAGACCGCATAGTTTTGACGTTATCAGTAATTAAACAAGTACACACTGCTCGACCAAGGCATTGAACTCACATCCATAAATCCATTAAATTCACAAACCACTGCTTTTTATCCACTAGGCTAGGGGTCGGCAACCTTTTGCTAACTATGTGCCGACTTAAGCCTTTTAAAGTCATTCAGTGTGCCAGCAGCATACGTATTTTTATACAAGTCAAGGTCAATATACCTGTTCTACAATATATATTATATAGTAATGTATAGTATATATACTTTAGTATATATTAAAATTGAAACAACTGAATATCTTCTTTGCGTTGTAGTAGTTATTGGTTTGAACTTCGTGATATCATTTGCGGCTGTGTGCCATTGGAAATTGCTTGGCGTGCCACACGTGCGATACGCGTGCAGTAAGTTGCCGATCATTGTCCCGGAGGAAGCGGGTAAGCAATAAACATACAGTACTAAATAAAAATAAGAACTACACGATATCCAAATTGCAGTGGAAGGAGAACAGTCTATCCCCATAGATTAAGTTCGGAATTTCATGTAGGCTACCCAGACAGATATACACCTGAGGAAGGCCGGAGGGTACAACAGCTGAACGTTGTAATATTATATTTAGATTAGGATATTTAATGTCCGGGATACTTGTTTCGGAGTCTCATGATAGCCCCATATTTTTAATCGTTTGAGAAAATTAATCTTTTTTCTCTTTAAATATCATCAAAGGCAAAATAGTTCCTGCATTTGATTTTGACTGGGGTGATTTGGGTATTTGTTTCAAATAATAAACATATTTTTTTCATCGTTAGTTACTATCCTTTCGAAAAAAAAAACGTTTGAAGAGATTAAGGACGAGTTTCTAAACACATTCGTAACTTCATATAAACTGCTCTTCTTTACACATCATAGAGAACCCTCTCTGCCTGCCATCAGAATGGCCGTTTCACAACTCCTCGAGAGCGTATCCTTACGCCTGTTTGGTATCACGCTGTCCACTGACATTAGGTGGAATAAATACATTGAATCAATAGCTTCATCTACCGCAAGGATAGTTGGTTCTCTGTGTCGTGCCAGAAAGTTTTTTTCTCGTCTGAGTCCATCCTTCAAATCTATAAATCAACCATCCGTCTTTGCATGGAATATGGCTGTCATATATGGTCTGGTGCTCCCGCTGTACGTCTCGAGGTCCTCGACAGAATCCAGAGACTTTAATATGCAAGATGATAGGTCCTGATCTGGCATCTAGTTTACAATCGCTATCCCACAGACGTACCGTAACCCTACTCTGTCTTTTCTAAAAGTATTTTCACAGCAACTGTTCCGACGAGCTACTTTCGCTGGTTCCCGGACTACGTGAATTTAAGAGAGCTGGCATCTCAGTTTCACCCTTTCCCTGTCAAAATGGCTAAAAGTAACCGTCTTTTCTACTCAAACAGCTTCTTCTCCCACACTTTCCGTCTGTGGAACTCCCTTTCCTTTACTTGCTTCCACAATGACTATAATCTTCAAATATTCAAGTGTAATGTCAATCGACATCTGACACCCTGAGATTGTTCCCCGTCCTTCTTAGTATCCTTTCCTCAAACACGCCTCTTTACTCTTCTTCTCAATCCTCAGTAACCCCTTGCGTGCTAGTGGCACTCCCGCCTTGCTTGGGGTGAATTGCTTTAACAAAAAAAAAAAATAAATAAATAAAATAAAATAAACTGTTTCCGTAAGTTTATATGGAAGCTGTTTCCGTGAGTTCACATGGAAGCCGTTTCCGTAAAATCATATGAAAGCCGTTTCCGTAAGTTCATATGGAAGACGTTTCCGTAAATTCATAGGAAAGCCGATTCCATAATTTCAAATGGTAGCCGTTTCCGTAAGTTTCCGTAGGTTCATATGAAAGCAATTTCCGTCAGTGCCCGTAAGTTTCCGTAAGTTCATATGGAAGCCATTTTTCCAGGGTGGTCCGAAAGTCTTGTCAGCCCCTACCAAAAAGTAATGAGAACAATAGAAGAACAAGTAATACAAATCACATGTAGTGGATTCAGTTTATTCACTTTCACTGACGCGGTCACACATCGAGAATGTCTGTATGAACGCCATTTACGTGGAACAAAATGAGATGCCATATCCTGTGTGATATTTTACGAACCTGTGCTTTGTTGATTGTTGCAAAGACTTCCCGAGCTGTATCCTTCAACTGATGGGTATTCTGTTATCGTTCATGAGAAACTCTCTCCTTGATAATACCCCACAGTGTTAAAATAGAAAATTATATTACGTAGGGGGTGACAAGACTTCCGAATCACCCTGTACATTTGCGGATAGCTTTTAAAGGAAGTTCAACATTCCTCTGATTTTACAAGCTGAATAATCTTCAAAACCATTCAACTTTTAAAAACGTTGCTCAAAAGAAGGCGCTGGGATTTTTGTTTTACAGATAATGTTAACCTCGTCATTAAAAATTTTTAATAAAAATTATATTTGAGTAACGAGAAGTTAAATTCCTTTAATTTTATTTCTTTCCGGCAATGAAAACCTCACTACCATTGTTTACGTCATTGTTCCAAGGATCTGTATTTATAAAAAAAATAATTTGATTATAATGGCATGTGTACAAATAATAGCAGGATACCGAGTACGAGAAATCATCTTGCGAAATCGATCAAAATTTGAATATTGTCAAGCCTCCTCTGGCAGCGATCAATAGATAATTCAGATATTGATAGATGGGGTATCGATAGTCTATATATTGGAAACAGAGTTGTCCTTCTTGGGATTTTTGTTTAAAGGCGTTGCTTGTTTCTTATTGTACCGAAAAACGAGATGTTTGATTTTTAGTTACTATCAAATGCTGTTTGTTAAATATCTTTTGTTCAATTTATTGCGGTCTATTTTCATTTTTTAATAGTCCTTTCATTTATGATTACATGGAAAATACACCCTTGTGTAAATTAATTGAAACAATCGCTTTAGTTTCCTTTCTTTCACCATACGGTCAGTTTTAGACCCACTGGAGTGACAGTGTGTAATCGATTTCTATTTTTGCATCTGATTAGGTCATTTGCAATGGTGTGCAGTAATATGAATCTATTTTCGGTGTATTTGATGAAATTTGTTTAGCCTTGAAAAATATTGCGTCATCACTGATTGCATCAGATTTTCATCACGCTCAGACACTATTGTCTCGACAGTCGATTAGTTGTCCTACGGTCATTGTCTGAGATGGATGTTACGAAAATTTGTAACGCTGCACGAACACACTGGCAAGCTTTGCCAGTGAGGAAATCAAATTACTATAGACTGGCCTGGAAACTCTCCTGATTTAAATCCAATCGAGAATTTGTGGTCAGTCTGCAAGGAAAAATTTCGTGGAATGGACATACGAAGTACTAACATGTACACTGGATCATGTTTCAATAGAGAAATACGAAAAAAAAGTAAATAATAACGGAATTATTTGTTTTGTTTCAATTTGCACAAGGGTGTAGATATGTGAAAACAATCCGTCTGTGAAGGCATATTCAACTTAATTTGCCCCCAACTGATTATCTTTTTCGTTTGCTATAAAACACTTTTATGAAGAAAAAACAACATCTCTAATGAAACGGAATTTTACTTAAGTGGAAGCATGTCTGAAACCGCTCGGGTCGGGTTACAGTTGCTCTACATCGGCTTATATACTATTTACATTATTCGGACTATCATCTTCATCTTTGTCGCCATATTATTACAACGATTCGGCCTTCTTCAGGTGGTTGGAATGTCGAAACGAACCCTTTATTTCGCTCATTGGGGTAGACTGTTCTAGTTCCACGTGCCATGTCTAATGGATGTCAATTGTCAGTTATCTCCTGTTAATTCCCCTCTCAAAGTACTTCACCGCCTTAACCAGGTATTGAACTCACGCTCTTTATGTCCTGTCACTGGATCTAACTAACGCCTTATCCACAGTGCCATATGTCCTTGAGGACATCTGTGTATGAATTTCTGGGTATTATAAACCTAATGTTATAATCATTCTTTTACCAGAGCTCATATTGCAATTTGTGTTGTTATTATTGCTTTTCTCAGGCACTCCTTATTACTGATTCCTATATTGTATTCATTTCTATGCTTGGTCGACTCAGGAGATGTTGGTGGCTTGCATATGTGCTGATTCCTTAAGTTTACGATTTTTCCAATGATGTTCTGTGTCTATGACCTCAACCTAATCCCACAGATGGTGGTGATCTCCCTTTTTTCTTTATATGTGATCAGCCACGCCTGATTTTTCCACTTCACCTCGTATTACAGCTTTCTGGCATTCTTGAAGCCTTACCTTAAAGAGACGGCCTGTCTCTCTTTATATTTCCTCCCGCAGCTGCATGGGATAGCATACACACAGTCTTTAGTCATGTTCTCTTCTATGGGGGGTCTTACTCGGGAGACATATCTGCGAAGTGTCGTCCAGCTTTTGAAGACCCCCTCATAGAGGAGAACAAAGATAAGGACATTAGTCCGAATTATTTAAATAGTGTACATAATACCTCATCTCAGAAATATAGACAGATACTGAAATGCCGAAACGTTGTCATAAATATGGCAACAAAGATGAGGACAATAGTACGAATAATGTAAATAGTGTACATAATACCTCATCTCAGAAATATGGACAGATACTGAAAGGCCGAAACGTTGTAATAAATATGGCGACAAACATGAGAACAATAGTCCAAATAATGTAAATAGTGTACATAATACCTCATCTCAGAAATATGGACAGATACTGAAAGGCCGAAACGTTGTAATAAATATGGCGACAAAGATGAGGACAATAGTCCGAATAATGTAAATAGTGTACATAATACCTCATCTCAGAAATATGGACAGATACTGAAGGGCCGAAACGTTGTAATAAATATGGCGAAAAAGATGAGGACAAAGTCCGAATAATGTAAATAGTGTACATAATACCTCATCTCAGAAATATAGACAGATACTGAAAGGCCGAAACGTTGTAATAAATATGGCGACAAAGATGAGGACAATAGTCCAAATAATGTAAATAGTGTACATAATACCTCATCTCAGAAATATAGACAGATACTGAAAGGCCGAAACGTTGTAATAAATATGGCGACAAAGATGAGGACAATAGGCCGAATAATGTAAATAGTGTACATAATACCTCATCTCAGAAATATAGACAGATATTGAAGGGGCTAATATATATAAAAAATTTGAAAGAGATGATTCGAAATATAGAATAAATAAACTAAATAATCAGGATAAAAACACTTTAATTTGTCATTAATTACATTTTTATAAATGATAAATTGTTGTCCAAATACCTACTCCACACACACACACACACACACACACACACACACATATATATATATATATATATATATATATATATATATATATATGAAGACAATGAGATAGAAAGATGTATTGTTCAGTCAATATTTGACGTTTACTGCCCGCAAGCTCTGCCAAAATTTCCATTATGTTAATCCACATCAATTTGCTACAATGCAATTGAATCTATATTTAGCTTCGAATCTTCAAGCGAACATCCATTTTGTAAGGAATGTGTTGTAAAGCAAGTTGCTTCCGTTTAATTCTTTCAAATCTTTGTTCATTCATTTATCTGTGGATATTTGTTAATCAGAGCGCACATTTCTACTTAGCATTCGCGTTGATTGAAACATAAAATAGAAGTCATGATGAACTGGTTTCTTTACCCGTTTTTTGCTATGAAACACAACCTGGGAACAGACAAGCGTCAGAATCGTTTGCTTATCATTTTGGATGGAATCAAGTGAGAAAACTGAAGAATGCCTAGATAAAGAAAAGTTTTAAGTCCCCCAATGTAGAGGGTTACGGGGCGAGGTCGTTGGAAGAACGTCTCAAGAAGGGGCAAGTCATTATAAAGTTATGTAGTTAACGATTGACCCTAGAAGAAATTAAGTTTAAAGTAATCAAGGAAGCATCCTCTCGGAAGCCCGTCCCACGATGTTACAGTTCAGTGGAAGATGCTGTGTGACTGGAACTTTCTTCTTATATATGAAGTCAATGAGGACTTGTCGACCCAATGTGCTTTTCAATGCGGGTTCCTCTCTGAATCTTTTGAGTAAGTAATTGGGATTTTCTAAAGGTTGATTGATGTGGCACAAGGCCGAAATATTGACCGCCCAGTGAGGATCGAATTCAGTGGTCAGTCGTAATTGATCTAGTAAGACAAACTTGCTAACCATTACACCATGTTGAAGTGGCCAAATGATTTTCTAAGCGTAGCTTAGATGTGGCACAAGTCCAAAAGTGTGAGCATCTAGCGAGGATCGAACACACTACTCAGTCGTAACTGATCTAGCGAGATAAGCTTACTAGCCTTTGCACCAAGTCAAAGTGGTATCATTTTCTAAGAGTAGCTTAGATGAGGCACAAGGCAGAAAGTTTAGAAAAAACAGTGAAAAAAAGATGATTAATATAGACTAGCAAAAAACAAATTGTTACAATTCAAAACATGTTTCGGCTTTAAATAATCCCACAAACGGCTGATAAACCGTAAAAAACAGATTGTTCTCTTTTTATGGACAGTAGGCAGTTTAAAATATTGATAATAAATGTAAATTATATTGTTTTCTATTGTCTTATTCAACCAAACTTGTTATTTTTTGCTTTCCGTATTCTGAAACGGTTAAATAATTTTGTCAAAGCGAAAGACACATAGCTGGATATCTGTCTGAAGCATTTCTTTACAGATCTATTTTTAGTCATTTCATCTCAAATAAGACGATAAAAGCCACCAAGACGAGCTGAAATTTCAAAGGCTATCAAAAAGGGATGCTAGATGGAAATGTATGCAAAATTTCACATCTTGCATGCATTAATTTCAACTCTTCTTATTAATAACTGCTTTGTTTCTTTCCAAAACCGAGGATGGGCTGAAAAGTTCATAGGCTATCAAAGAGGGATGCTATAGATGTGAATTCTGGCATGTGTTAATTTCAACTTCATAGCCAGCCTATATAACTTTCAGCCCATCCTCGAATCCGAAAAGAAACAACGCAGTTATTAATAAGAAGATTTGAAATTAATGCATAGAAAATTTCATAGATCTAACATCAATTCTTAATATGAAGAGTTGAAATTAATGCGTGCAAGTTTTCACAGCTGTAGGTATTACTTTTTCATAAGTAGCCTTTGAACTTTTCAGCCCATCCTTGTACTTGGGAAGAAAAAAGTTTCAATAAGAAAAGTTGAAATTAATGCATGCCAAATTTTTTCCTCGGATCTGGAAAGAAACAAAGCAGTTATTAACAGGAAGAGTTTAAATTAATGCATGCCAAAATTCACAACACTAGCAACATTCTTTCAAAGTCAGCCGATGAACATTTCAGCCCATCCGCAGATCCGGAAAGAAACAACATAGTTATTATTAAGAAGAGTTGAAATTAATGCATGCCAAATTTCACAGTTCTAGCATGACTCCTTCATAGTCAGCCGATGAATTTTTCAGCCCATTCTCGGATTCGGGACGAAACAATACAGTTATTTATAAGAGTTGAAATTAATGCATGAAGTTTTCACAACTCTAGGCATTATTTCGTCATGAGCAGCATTTGAAATTTTCAGCCCATCATTGTACTTAAAAAGAAAATAATATTTTTAATAAGTAGAGTTGAAATTAATGCATGCCAAATTTCACAGTTCTAGCATGACTCCTTCTTAGTCAGCCGATGAATGTTTCAGCCCATTCTCGGATCCAGAAAGAAACAATGCAGTTATTTATAAGAAGATTTGAAATTAATGCATGCAAGTTTTCCCAACTCTAGGCATTACTTCTTCATAAGCAGCGTTTGAAATTTTCAGCCCATCCTTGTACTTCGAAAAAATAGTTTTAATAAGAAGAGTTAAAATTATTCATGCAAAATTTCACAGCTTTAACATCCCTCTTTGATAGTCTATGAAATTTTCAGTCCATCTTCGGATTTGGAAAATAACAAAGCAATTATTAATAAGAGTTGGAATTAAAGCGTGCAACATTTTACAGCTCTAGCGCCCCTCTTTGATAGCCTATGATCATTTCAGCCCATCCTTGGATCTGGAAAGTAACAAAGCATTTATTACTAAAAAGAGTTGAAATTAATACATGGAAAATTCCAGAACTCTAGCATCAATTGATCATAGTCAGCCTATAAACTGTACAGCCCATCCTCTTACCTGGAAAGAAACAATACAGTTATTAATAAGAAGAGCTGAAATAAATGCATGCAACATTTCACAGCTGTACCACCACTCCTTCATAGTCAGCCTATGAACTTTTCAGCCCATCCTCTTACCTGGAAAGAAACAATACAGTTATTAATAAGAAGAGCTGAAATAAATGCATGCAACATTTCACAGCTGTACCACCACTCCATCATAGTCAGCCTATGAACGTTTCAGCCTGTCCTCGCATATTATTATAAAAAAAACGCAGACGATCCCAAAAATCTTTCCTTTTGTGAACTTATGTATAAACACGAAATGTATTCTTAATTAATATCGGATTTTTGAACCTCCCCAACTTTTCCATGGCTAAATTTTATTGTTTCACTTATAATATTTGAAATATTTTAGTAATATTTGCGACATTCCGAAATTATATTTTCATAAGATCTGACATTTTCTGATAAAAATAAAACGCATGCTTGGTCAAAATTTGATGAATTTTCGAACCATCGGTTTTATAATTATTGACAGTTTATTGATTTGCTTATCATCTGTGAAAGCAGATAAAGCAAACCTAGCAAGTGGGATATAACGATGGCCTCACTCCACTTTCGATTGTGACAAATAGCTTCAAGCGTTAACATAGTGAGTTGACGAGCAATTATAAGATATATGGTTGCCAGTAAGAGGAATAGCCCAATACGTGAACTGTGAATTGGACAATCCTGGGTATGACGATGAACTGCATCCGGCAGCAAGGCCCCTGATCGGAAGATTAGGGGTTTTGAGGGGCGTGGAACCACCTCTTAATTTATATCCACACTGACCCGGGGTGGTAGAACCTTTTAGCGTCTCACAAAACATTATGAAGGTACAAAAACACGTTCTTATAATGAAATTACTGGCAATATATATATAAAATACCAATAATATCAATTTATAGTAAAATTACCAAAACTTTTATAGTAGCATAGTCATAGAATGAAATTACTGGCAATACATTTATTTATATATATATATATATATATATATATATATATATATGATTCCTTCGCATATTATATATATATATATATATATATATATAAAATGATTCCTTCGCATATATATATATATATATATATATATATATATATATATATATATATATAAAATACCAATAATACCAATTTATTGTATTGTAAAATTACCAAAACTTTTATAGTAGAATAGTCAGCAGTACCATTTATCTGTAGTTGAAGACATGCAATTACGTTCATAAGTGTGTTCAAAATATTTAGATTTTGGTATTAATCCATAGAGATTGATATACTGCTAAACAAAATCAACCAATTATTAAATAATAGTTTAGCAGACTATTACTTTTAGAGGAATTGTATCTCTGTTTCGACTTCCTGAGGTTGACCTTTGAGGTCAGATTGAAGCCATAATAAAGGAGTCGATTTTGATTGCTTGAGCAAGCGTGGGAATGATAGATATATAAAAGTTTTTCAGCGAGTTGGTTCTTATACGTCAAGCAATGTAGACGTGTCCACACTGGGGAGCCACCTCATTTGATAGTGCATGTCAACATTAATAAAGTAGTAAAGTTATAATTCACTGTGTTGGAGTTCTTACCTTGCTGAACCGAAACGATTGGCGATCCCCGGCCAAGAGAAGGCAAGATGAGACCACCCCCACCAAAGAGCTATGCACGACAAACAACACGATTTGGAGATGTCAAAATCAAGCAAGTACGGAAATTTAAATATCTTCAAAATGTTTAAATGACGATGGAAAATGTAACACCGAAATTTGAAGACGCATTCGAATATTGGAATATGTCTTTCAAAACCTAAGCAAAGTAAGAGATAAATTTCATTAGAAGAATGGAGTGCTCCATATCAGTTCTCCTAAAATGACGAGAATTAAAAAAAAAATTTTCTAGAAAAAATATTTCTAAAGTACACTCACTGTTATCGCTCTTTCCAGCATTGATGGTGGGGGCCTTCCTAAATTTTGTTCGTTGTTGTCTGGAAGGTCAGTATCTTGATTACTTTATTATCTTCTCTTCGACTTATATGTGATATCCTGTTCAGTAGCTACTGTAATTGTTAACAGTCCTCAAGTGATATTGTTTCTTTTATTTGCAACAGGTCTTTATGATAGTGGAACGCCGGTTCACGAAGTTCGAAATAGGATATTCCTCTCTAAGACATACATGCTTCATTCACTAGAAACTATTTTTCAATCAATGATCTTAGAAAGCGTTTGTATACAACTGACAGTTCAGCTATTTCTGAACCAGTTTGGCATCATCCATGACAGCGATATGAATGTCTCAATCTGACGAAACTATTTAAGAATATGCCTCGAGTTTCTCTCTATATTTCTGAGATGAGGTATTATGTACACTATTTACATTATTCGGACTATTGTCCTCATCTTTGTCGCCATATTTATTACAACGTTTCGGCCTTTCAGTATCTGTCTATATTTCTGAGATGAGGTATTATGTACACTATTTACATTATTCGGACTATTGTCCTCATCTTTGTCGCCATATTTATTACAACGTTTCGGCCTTTCAGTATCTGTCTATATTTCTGAGATGAGGTATTATGTACACTATTTACATTATTCGGACTATTGTGCTCATCTTTGTCGCCATATTTATTACAACGTTTCGGCCTTTCAGTATCTGTCTATATTTCTGAGATGAGGTATTATGTACACTATTTACATTATTCCGACTATTGTCCTCATCTTTGTCGCCATATTTATTACAACGTTTCGGCCTTTCAGTATCTGTCTATATTTCTGAGATGAGGCATTATGTACACTATTTACATTATTCGGACTATTGTCTTCATTTTTGTCGCCCTATTTATTACAACGTTTCTGCCGTGGTACGCTCCGGCCTTCTTCAGATGGTTGGAATGTCGAACAGCAAAATGAATAACAGCAAAAAATTGCTATATGAGCACTGGTAAAAAACTGGTTGCTGAAGACATTAGGTTTATAATACCCAGAAATTCATACACAGATGTGCTCAGGGACAGATGGCACAGTGGACAAAGGCGTTAGTTAGAACAAGTCACAGGACCCAAAGACCAGGATTCAATACCCGGTTAAGAACTTGGAGAGGGGAATTAACACGAGATAACTGACATCCAATAAAAACATGGCACGTGAAATTAGAACAGTGTACCCCAGTGAGCGAAATAATCCACCTGAAGTAGGCCGGAGCGTACAACGACCGAAACGTTGTAATAAATATGGTGACAAAGAGGACAATAGTCCGAATAATGTAAATAGTATGCCTCGAGTTTTTAGCTTTGTAGTATTTTCCGGCGTTGGGAAAAACTACTCTTGACCCTACGATGTCGTTTTTCGGATATTCTGTCGGCTCGATCTGTGTTTCACTTATTGATAATCCTTTGTGCTCTTTCGATTTTAATATTATTTGCAAGTGTATGAATATTCTGTCTCGTTTCGCTTTGTTTACGTTCATAACACCAGATTCTGGAAATATTTTATTGAAGGTAAAGTGAATTTTTTTCTTGCTTTTTAGACTAAAATGTTCTGAAATTCTTTTTTCTGACATTTTTCCAGCCATTTCCTATTTATCATGCTAATGTTTTCAATCCCGTTTTTTTTATTGCTTTATGATTTCTGTTCAAACTTTTCGCAATTTTTATCTTTTATCTACGTTATTTGTTTCGTCCGACACATGGCATTCTTTATATAATAGCAAATAAAAACATCAATATATGTATTTATATTTGTGTGTAAGTGTATATTTTTTAATCTGTTTCACCTCATGCAAGGTAGTAAAGCCACTAAGATACAAGATGTTGTTGGGTGTGGACTAATTAGGTACAGAAACAATAATAATAATCAGGAGGATAGTAGATAACGATTAACATTGCATTTAAATTTTTGCAGATTAAAATTGGCTGGGAGGCATGGAGTGAGAAGTGCGAGAAAAGAAACTGTTAGCATAGAATTTACGGTTACATCTAGACATATCAACTGTCAATTGATGACCTCTTACTTTTGAATCATTCCTAATGCTTTCAAACGTTTCGAATCTGTGTGTGATCAACTATTAATGATTCTGCAAGTTCAGCTTGCACCTTCATGAAGTAATGACTCCAATTCTTCGTTTTCAAACCTTTTCGGTACGCCATAGTATTCTTTATCTTCAACATCAAGATCATTATTTCTGAAGCGTCTAAACCTATCTCTGCATTTTGTTTACGACAGAGCATGGTCGTCGTAAGTCTTAACAAGAATTCTGTGCGCTTCAGCTGCAGATTTGTCCCCACAAATACACTTTTTGACAGGAAATTCGACATGTTTAACGCTATGAAAAACAAAATTGTTTACACTTCAACGAATTATAATACACTGAATTTCAAGCTGATATATAAATATCCCTGTTCAATCAGTTTGAGTTCCTAACCACCTCTGCCGACAAGGCTGAATGCTTTGCTCGGAAGTTTTCTTCCAATTCAACATTAGACTCTTCCGGGGTACCCATGCCCGATTTCCCTCCCAGAACCGAGGCCCTTCTGAGCGGATTGCACATATCCCCGTCGTTGGTATTGGGCATTATTTCTAACTTAGATTACCACAAGGGTACTGGTGGTGACGGGATACCAGCCACTGTCCCGAAGAAATGTGCGCCTGAACTGGCGCCTGCCCTCTCTAAATTATACAACCGCTGCCTCAAGGAGTCTTGCTTTCCTGACTGCTGGAAGTCCTCAACCATAGTTCCTGTCTTTAAGATTTCTGGTGACCTCTCCGACCCTTCTAATTACTGTCCTATCAGTCTCCTACCCCTCTTCGGCAAAGTATTCGAAGCCATTATCAACACCGATGTGATTAAACACCTGTTATCCCATGATCTTCTCTCAGACAAGCAATATGGTTTCCGTTTGCCCGATCTACAGCTGATGTGCTTACGGCCATCACTGAATTTGACTTCCAAGCTATTCATAATAACGGTGAAGCTCGTGCCGTGGCCCTTGACATCTCCATAGCGTTTGATAGAGTTTGGCATGCCGACCTTCTTCGCAAGCACCAGGGTTATGGCATCACAGGTCGATTGTTTGACCTAATACAATCATTCCTGTCAAACCTTGAATTGAAGGTCGTTCTCAATGGATTCATCTCCAGCTCCTATTCCATTAATGCAGGTGTTCCTCAAGGCTCCATCCTAGGCCCTACTCTGTTCCTCATATTCATAAACGACCTTCCTGACGCCATAGATCCCCAAGTCGGCATCTATGCGGACGACACTACAATTTACTCCTGCCTCAAACACAAATCCAGTGATGCTGAGAAAATTAACCTGGCATCTCGGATAGAAAAGGACCTCCAATCGGTTGTTAACTGGGGCAAGAAATGGATGGTTAACTTTAACGCCTCTAAAACTAAACTGCTCTCTATTAACCACCACAAGGATCCATCCCTGTATCCCATTAGAATGTCTGATGAACAACTTCTTGAGAGCTCCTCTCTGCGGCTGCTCGGTCTCACGCTGTCCGCTGATCTGAGATGGAACAAATACATCGAGTCAATTGCATCATCCACCGCAAGGAAAGTTGGCTCACTGTGCCGAGCCAGGAAAATTTTCTCCCCGGAATCTATCCTCCAAATCTATAAATCGACCATTCGCCCTTGCATGGAGTATTGCTGCCATATATGGTCTGGAGCCCCTGCTGTTTGCCTCGGGGTTCTTGATAAGATCCAGAGACGGATATGCAATGTAATTGGCCCCGATCTGTCATCTCGTCTGCAGTCTCTCTCTCACAGACGCGACGTTGCCTCGCTCTGTCTTTTTTATAAATACTTTCACTGTAATTGCTCTGAGGAGCTGCTTTCGCTGGTTCCTAGGCCTCATGAATTTAAACGTCCCACAAGGCTGGCATCCCGTTCCCACCCCTTCACCGTTGAAACTGTTAGATGTAGACGTCTCTTCTACTCCAATAGCTTCATGTCTCGCACATCTCGCACATTTCGCCTGTGGAACTCCCTTCCTTATTCCTGGTTCCCTGACAAATACAAGCTCCAACTATTTAAGTGTAACGTCAATCGACATCTCCAGCTGCCTTGATCTATCCTCTTCCCTTCTCCACATCCTTTCACCTTTCATTCCTATCTGCTCTCGCTCCAAATCTTCTGTAACCCCCGTGCCTTGATCGATCCACTATCTTTCTCCACCTCCTCTCCTTTACCACTCCTATCTGCTCTTCCTCCAAACCTTCTGTAACCCCCTGCGTACTAGTGGCTTCCAGCCTTGCTTGGGGTGATATGCTTAAAAAAAATATATATATAATAAATATATGTAATAAAATCTCACATCTGCAAAGATGTTATTGTGAATATTTCTCGTAAAATGAATATAAACTGAAATGGACGTGAGATATTTATCATACTTGAAAATAATTAACCACACATGTTTATATAATTTTTTAAATTTATTATTGATACCTTGATTTTTATAATAAAATCTGAAACAAACGTTAAAATTTTGTCCGACCTTAATTTTTAAAAGAACGGAAACGCAACCACAGTCGGGATCATAGGATCGTTGTGGACTCCACGATTCTTTTCTTAGCTGCATAATATGTTCTTTGTCAGGACTACATACAGATTTAAATTTAGTGTTGTCCTTCTCTTAGACTGGCTGTCAGCCAAGACTGAAGTTCCCACACCGAAGTTGACGCTATTTAACTGTTGTGGAGTTATTTCCACAGTAGAATTTGTAGTCGGACTAAATGGGTCCTAAATGGTGTAAACGTACAGAAACGTTAGGAACTTGTAAATAAGTGTTACGCAGAGTAATCGAGTTGTGGTCGCTGATAACTACTCTTCCCTCTCGACTACCTACTGACTCCTATTTATAATAGGTGGGAGAGTCTATTACCTAGACAAGGTGTCTTTCACTATAACATTAACCCAGAGCACGGGGGTGGGGGGAGAAGAGGCAGAGTTATACCTTTCTCGAATCCAAGACCTTCTTCTTAGCTGCATCGTATGCTCATCACCAGAGCTGTCTTTTTTTTATTGAGAGTTGTCCCTTTCTTAGACTGGCTGCCAACCAAGGCTGAAGGACCCACTCTATCAACCTATAGCTAAGGAGAGAAGTGGTGGATCCATACCTTCCCCTGCACTATAATTCTTTCCTTATTTTCATAGAATGTTCTTCGCCAGGATTAGATACATTTTCCTTCTCCTAGACTTATTGCCAACCAAGGCTGAAGAAACAACTGTGACCTGTTATTTAACACAAGGCTTGGAGAAGAAGAGGTGGCTTTACACCTTTCTCGAAGGTATTTGCGCGTATGTGAATATAATGAACCAGACTGGAATTCGAACTCCGCTCTCCGATTTCTCATTCGCAGCCGCTACGCATGACATCACCTGCACCGCATTTTAAACTAAAAACCGATAAAATTGAATTTTGTTTGGTTTATTCGTTTTTTACAACTTGTCAACCTTGTCAAAAGTCAGAAATATTTTTAGATTGTAAAAAAATGTTTTGGTAGATAATAATCGTTTAATGATACATGTCTTGCTAATTAACCCAAAGCTGGGAGGGGAATAGGTGGATTCATGCCTTTCCTAAGGGTATATGCGTGTAAGGGAATATAACGAACCCAATTGGAATTGGAGCTCGGCTTTCCCGCACATCCAAGTTTACAGCACCTCATATTTCCAACCGTTCGCCCATCTAGGTACTGACCAGGATCAACGTTGCTTAATTTCGGTAGAGTACGAGAAACTGCGTTGCAATGTAGTGTGTCCGTAAAACGATAAATTAAAAGATCTGTCGGTTGAAGTAAAACAGTAGGCAAATTGACAGAAATGAATAAAAATGTCTCTGCAGTAAGCAAAGTAAATAGCTGCTCGTTTCCATCCATGACTGATAATCCCTTTTGCAGACACCAGCTCAGGTACATTTGTGTTTTTTTCAACACCCACAAAGCCAACATGAGTTTATACTACAATTTAGCTCAGCTTTACACTTAGTTACTGCTTCTGGGAGAGGGTGTATAATTTGGCTCAATCAACAGTTCTGGAAAGGTCTAGAACATTAAAACCCTCGGTTATGGTGGCTTGTGACTTTGTGCTAGTACTACCATCGACAGATTTCGTTTATTTAATTTCACTCACATAGCTTGTGTCAAATCCTGGGCTCGTTTTCAGGCACTATTGAATGGTGCTGTACGCTTTGATAATCTCCCCAGATTGATATTATCACCTTCTCACCTGGTTATCATGGTTGCAAGGTTAATGGTCTAACCACGCAAGCATTTGCTGGAGTATATCTGTTTTAACAGACACCATATACTTTATTTGTTCTTATGGTATATTATGAAAACGGAATCATGTAAAACAGAATCGTGCACCTGCATTGTTGATTGATTTGTACACGATCTAACAGGAACATGTCTCCGTAGAAACGTTCTTGAACATTCCGAAGGCAGTTCTTTTTTAAGCGCTTGAATGAAATACATTGAACGTGTGAATTAAAACATCTGCATTTCTCTCATGTACAGATGCTATGCATTTTTCAGTTTACAAGGAACATGTACAAGGCGCATTAAAAATATCATTTTTAACCTTTTTATTTATTCAATATTTATTTATTTTTTGTTTGTTTTTTATTTTACGGTTCTTTTTGTTGAGTATATATTTATTATTATATATTATTTGCTTCCCGTTTTGGTAAAAACTGAATCTTCAACACGAATGTAAAATCCAAATGGATTTTGGAATAGACACAATTTGCAAAATTTCTTCTAGAATTAAAAACTTTGATAACATAAGGAACAAACAGAAAAAAGTCGCTTTTAAAAGTTACCTATTTCTCTTAAAAAGCTTCATCTAAAATTGAGGGAAGACGAAGTATGTTTCGGTATTCGAATTTCATATTACTTATTTTCATTTTTTCAGACAGCTCTCTTGGTGGTATCTGTATGTGTGTCGAATTGTTGAAGATGGCAATGAGTAGAAATGGATGAGTAAATATGTATATATGTGTCAGTATCAAACTTCTAGTTGGGCGTGTGGTGGTTGCTGGTTGAATCAGTGCGTGTTTTAACCGTCGAATGAAATAACGTTAATAAATTTGGAGAAAATTCTATTATCATGTTTGCCTTTGTTATTAAGAAAAAAAAACGTGTACATCAGGAAATTTTAGGACTTTAGTACATTGATGTGTGTTAGAATTTTATTATTATTATTATTATTATTATTATTATTATTATTATTATTATTTCCTTTGATTTCTGGCGTTTACACATTTCTTTACGGGTCCCACCCAGGGACCTAAAGTTAGAAATCGCATCATTACTCTTTCTAGTGACAAAAAAATTGCATAGATAAAGCCCTTCGTAAAGTGTGGGCTGTACTTGTGAGAACAATTTTTTGTATCTCTTTGAGGCATGGACTTCCAGGAATCCCTTCAATTAGTCTACTGGAGTCTTTTCCAACCAATTCTAGGGCTCCAACTACAACAGGGATTGTTGATGTTCCCATATGCCACATTTGTGAGATTTCGATTTTAAGTATGTGTAACTTATATTTAGTCTTCGAAGTAATCGCAATCGGCATCCAGCACCTTCTGCCAACGTGTCTCCAGCTGTTCAATGCCTTTGCGGTAGAACTCGGGTGGGGGGGTTGACGCAAAGAAGTCCGTGAGGGATTTGCGCAAGGCTGCTTCATTGGTGAAGGATTTCCCACGAAGATGATTATCCAGGGAGTGGAAGAGGTGGTAATCGGATGGCGCAAGGTCAGGTGGATAAGGTGGATGGCACAAAGTCTCCCACCCAAGTTGCTGTATGGTATCCCTGACCACTCGCGCGACATGCGGCCTGGCGTTGTCATGGAGGAAAAGCACGCCTTTGCGATACACCAGTGCTGGCTCCTTCTGGCGCAATGCCTGTTGCACACGTTTCAATTGCTGCGAGTATAGGTCTCCAGTGAGCGTTTGGCCCGTTGGTAGCAGTTCATAATGAACTACTTGACGACCTGTCCACCAGACAAAGCATAATCTTGCGTGGGTGCATAGGCGGTTTTGCGGTGTGAGGGACAGCATCCTGAGGAGACAACCAATGTCTGGAACGCTTGGGAGTTTCGTACAGAACCCACTTTTCATCACTGGTAAGCACTCGATTGAATAAGGATGCGGTACGGTGGCGAGAAAGCAGCGATACGCAGGCTGCCACTCGTTGTTCTTTGTGGACCTCCAAAAGCGTTTGCGGAACCCATTTACTCAGTTTGTACGTCTTACCTAGGCGGTGCAGGTGAAGTCTAACTGTTTCATCGGAAACGCCGAACTGTCTTGAAAGTTCACCACATGTTAGACTACAGTCCTCTTCAATGGCCGCCTTCAGAACTCCGTCATTCAAGACCTGTGGTCGTCCACAAAGAGGCTCATCATGGAGAGACAAATCTCCTGACTTGAATTTTCGAAACCAACGCCTTGCAGTACGTTCATCCACAGCACTATCTCCAAACGCTTGACATGTGCGGCGACTTGATGCAGCTGCTGATAAGCCCACTATGTTGTCGTAAAGCAAACAGCCCCGAACGAGATCTCTAGATACTTCCATCCTTCTCACAGCTGTCCGGCTTATAACTGATGGCTGGGCACGGTGCGCGTGTTTTTTATAACGTCTGATGTTCCTACTTCCGGCTGTCCGAATTTGAAAACAATTGCTACACGCATTTCCTATATATTTCAACTTCATTCAATGACTAACCAAAAAACGGACAGAACTTTTTTGGTTACCTTGTAGTACTATTCTTATTAGAATGAGTAGTAGTTATATTACTCAAGCAGTCACGAGGGCTTTAAGTTTTGAACAATGATCCAGCATCGTGACTCGATACAAATATCAATGAGTTCGTCTTGTCTGTATTGTCTATTTCCAAATCAGTTATATATCGACTCTCTTTGTTCCTCCTAGGAATTTAGAGACCTTCTTTTGACCCACAGATATTTATCGACCCCTCTCCAGATGCTCACATCAACCCACAGGTGTTGATATCGACTAATTTTTGTACTCCTCATATAGAAATTGAATTAAAAGTGGATTTAGAAATTAGTTCAGCCCAGAAAATATTAAAGTAGCATTTGTTGTATGTTTATTTTTTTTTTAACTTTCTATATATATATATATATATATATATATATATATAAATGAACCTAGAAGTCAACACTTAGAGGCGACAGTCTGTTTCATGCTAGATGCAATCGTCAGGCCACCGACGATTGCATCTAGCATGAAACAGACTGTCGCCTCTAAGTGTTGACTTCTATATTTACACACGCTCTATCTCTGATATTGAGCACTTTATCCCATCAGTATAGCACTATTTAAGACTATATTTCTTTATATATATATATATAGAGAGAGAGAGAGTCAAAACCTACCAGATCTGCCTAAGTGAAACCTTGGTAGGTTTGTCTGGCTCATTAGGTTTTGACTAGGTCTGCTCTACGTTTGTATCGAGCTCTTTAGTTAGTTAGTGTTTACTCGTACGGGGTTTTTTTCTTTGGACCTTAAACCTGTATCTGTGCGATTATTTTCGACAGACTTTCATGTTCCTGGCTCTTTCTTTTTTAAAACCTTTTTTTCCCTTCGAGATTGATTTGGCTATTGTTAAATCAAGAATTCGAAGGTTTTTCGCCACGAGTATAGTCATATATATATATATATATATATATATATATATATATATATATATATATATATATCATATATATATATATTATTGAGCACTTTATCCCGTAAATATAGCACACCTCAAAACTATATTTCTTCTACAGAAAGCACAGGACGGCCGTTTCGTCCTATATTTGGGACTCATCAGCCGTGCGCATCCACTACCGAGAATTGAAACCCTGACAGTTAGGTTGTGAAGCAAACACCATACCAACTGTTCCAACG
Organism: Acanthosepion esculentum; assembly: GCA_964036315.1. Lineage (NCBI taxonomy): Eukaryota > Metazoa > Mollusca > Cephalopoda > Sepiida > Sepiidae > Acanthosepion > Acanthosepion esculentum. Next base: position 139,200,179 of record OZ038477.1, read on the forward strand.
GACCTCGGTGGTGAAGAGGTAGCAAATCAGACTCAATAAAGCGCCGCTCACTCACAAATTCCTTGGTGGAACTCTACTGAGATTCACTTTAACCATAGGACGGCGTCTCCCGGAGCCACGACTACTATCACCAATCCGCTCACTCCAGAGCTTTAGAAGCCGGTTCAAGCAATGATATACAATTTGAAATTATTAGGAGAAAGAATTAAAGAGAAAAGAAAGAAAAATAGGAAAGTAATTAAAGAAAGTAAAATGATAATTTTTGAAATAAATAAATAAAGAATAGCAGAGAACTGAAATTAAACAAAAGAAAGGGAAAAAGAAAAATTCATCTCTGAATGTAATAGACAGAAAAAGAAAAAAGAATGAAAAAAGAAAAAAGAAAGAAGAATAAATAGAAAAGAAAAAAGAAAGAGTATAATGAATGGAAAAAAAGTGAAAAGTTAATAAAAGAAAAACAAAATGCAATAAATATTGATAAAAAAATAAAAAACGGATAGTGAGTTTGTAAGCGAAGTTTAGATTTGACACGAGGCCGAAAATGTATGGCACTCAGTGACGATCAAACTCACCCTTAAGTCGTAATTGATCTAGCGAGACCAACTTGCTAACCATTACACCGTGTCGAAGTGCCAAAATAATATTTTAAGCGCAGCTTAGATGTAGGACAAGGACGAAAGTATGGGGTGCCCAATGAGGATCGACCTCACTACTCAGTTAATCTAGCGTGGTCAGCTTGCTAACCATTACACCACGTCGGAATGCCCGAAATGCGAAAACATGAACGGATAAAAAAACAGAATGGTCGGGACAATTAATTGTGAGTGACACAATAATTCCGAGTTCAATATCTGGTCCGGGCAGTATGTACTTAAAATTTGTGGAAACAGGGTAAGCAATAAATAAGCAGTACTAGCAGTAAGAACTGGATATATATATATATCAATAGACATAAGAAGTGGAAAGTTTACCTACGTAGATTAAGTAAAGTTTGAAATTCTCAGTAGATTAGCCTGATCGATATACACACCTGATGACTATTTTCTAGTTATTTAGGAATTAAACATTCGGAAAATGATGGAAATTTTATTGGCCAATCATTTTATCTCTATCTTGTTCGAATTATGTCGTACATTGAAAATGATGGCAAATGCTTTCATTGACGGCAAAATTATAGCAAAATACTTTATATGAATTACCATTCGTTCACTTTGTTTTCCGATAAAAGTTCAAGCCTATCAAGATATATATTTCATTAAGACTTTTTGACGTTGGGGAAAAAGCACTTGAAAAAGAGAATTCACGCCTTTTGCAAAGAGATTTGCGAGAAGTGAATATAGACAGTCTTAGCTGAGATTTTAAATCGATTCACCTATTCTTTTTTTTTTTTTTTGGTAATCTTTCTGTCCCCCAGAACAAATACATACTTTAGAACCGACAGTATGCTACTTTCGTATTGTTATCTTCCGCATTAGATAATCAGAGGCTTATCAGGTCGATAAAGGTGGCAGTGTACCGAAACAGACGAGAAAATCTCGTTCCTTCGAGATTTGAGGTGGCGAGATTTAAAATGTACTAATAATCTTTATCGTCAATTTGAAAGGGCTCACATTAAAGATGGCGAGCGCCATTACTGAACTGTTGTAAGGATCAATGGCTAGTTTGAAAGTGCGTGTCAGATGCGGGTATCTGTAGCCCGGAGCAGCTGAATAGGTGCAATGTTTTCTTAATTAAAGGTCATAGCAGAGTCAGAGGTTAAGTGATATCGGTGTTTTCTAAAATCATCTGATGAACTTTGCGCCACAAAAGTCGAAGACGCAAAATCAACATTTTCGAGGTCTGTTTGATATGATTCCAGGAACCTTAAAGATTTTTAGAACAGTGCTAAAGTTTATTTCTAATCTAAGGATTCTCTAAATGGTCGATACCGATCCTTGGGTGCGTCGGAAAGGTTCAAAGGAGGCGATGAGGAAAAAGAATGCTTGTAGAAAAAATTAGGTAGTAAGAGTCGGTACGGTTTCATTAGAACCAAATACTTTTTTATTTTTTTTATTCTAATAACATGTATATACAGGGTGACCTAAAAAATGGGAACTTTTTAACAATCCAATAAAACCAAAAGTGATGAAAGAAAAATATTTAATTCATAGTAATTGAAACCTTAAAACATGCCATTTAAGAAACAATGATGGAATTTTCATTTTTTAAAAATTACGTCCTGTAGATGGCGTCCTCCTGTACGAATGCATTCTTGAAATCTGCTGTTGAGATTCCTCATTGATTCCTGCAACATCTCAGCTGGGATACTGTGAATTTCATTCTCGTTACTAAAATGGCGAAATGTTTACTTGCTCAAGGTCACGGTCTCGCAGTGTTACCACTTGCTCATGTCTGCCAATACGCACTTAAACAATTCCCGTTTTTTTTTGGGTCACCCTATATTATTTGTTTCCTTATAAGGATGCCCGCGTTATGTAATGGATAGCTGCTTGAAATGAAATACTGGAGATCTGAGTTCGAAGTCGGTACATTCAGTTGCGCGCAAATACTCTTGGAAAAGGTACGAGTCAACCCCGCCAGCTATGGATTAAATCGTAGGACTTGTATCTGGAAAAATGGTGATTCTTGAAAAATGCTAATACAATATTCACTCGCAAAAAAAAAAGAATTATTCTAACAATCCAAAATATTCTTCGGTTTTAAACGACCGACAAAGGGTTGATAAGTTGTAAAAGAGAGAGTTACAAGACATCTAAACTGAACAATTTCGGTTTTTAAACGCCAGTTTATAAGCAGACTATCTCAGCGTTGGAATAAAATTAAAAAAAAAACTTTATGAAAATGTGACACAGAAATCCGAAGAATAGCGGAACATGCCTTCCAGAAACGAATTAAAATATTAAGAAACAGGAAAAATCTGTTGAAAACGAAAATAACTGAATAGCTGAATTGATAATGAATATCGATCCTCATATATGTCAGTGAATGCTGAAGAATTGCCCAATTTCAAAAATGAAGAAGAATCTTAAGGGAATAGAAATGTGGTTTTATAGAAGCATACTGAGAATACCATGGAGGAAACATGAGAGCAATGTGGAAGTTTTAAGAGAAAATGGAAAAGCAAAGGACGCATTTGTTTTGGATCAGGAGAAATTGATACTCACAGGATACATTAACGACAGATGGCAGCAGCAAGTATTATACCTAAAATATTAAACTAATAAATTTAATAAAAAAAGTGAAATCCCAGATACGATTAAGATGTGTACTTGAATGAAGCTTTAGAGTAGAAGTTTGTAAAAAACGAAATTACTTTGCAAACATTCTACTATTAAGTTTTGTTTAGTACCACACAAAACCAAATTTTAAAAAAGAAGAGGATTGTACAACACCTTGTTTTAAGTATAGGATAGGATTCCTGCTTAGAAATTCAGCATTAGACATCCTAGCTTTGTATATGAAGTCGAAAGCATTTTTTTTAAGCTTATCACCCCAAGCAAGGCTGGAAGCCACTAGCACGCAAGGGGTTACAGAAGGTTTGGAGGAAGAGCAGATAGGAGTGGTAAAGGAGAGGATGTGGAGAAAGATAGTGGATCGATCAAGGCAAGGGGGTTACAGAAGATTTGGAGCGAGAGCAGATAGGAATGAAAGGTGAAAGGATGTGGAGAAGGGAAGTGGATAGATCAAGGCAACTGGAGATGTCGATTGACGTTACACTTAAATAGTTGGAGATTTGTATTTGTCAGGGAAACATGAATAAGGAAGGGAGTTCCACAGGGGAGATGTGTGAGACATGAAACTATTGGAGTAGAAGAGACGTCTACATCTAACAGTTTCAACGGTGAAGGGGTGGGAACGTGATGCCAGCCTCGTGGGACGTTTAAATTCATGAGGCCTAAGAACCAGCGAAAGCAGCTCATCGGAGCAATTACCGTGAAAGTATTTGTAAAAAAGACAGAGCGAGGCAACGTCGCGTCTGTGAGAGAGCGACTGCAGACGAGATGACAGATCAGGGTCAATTACATTGCATATCCGTCTCTGGATCTTATCAAGAACCCTGAGGCAAACAGCAGGGGCTCCAGACCATATATGGCAGCAATACTCCATGCAAGGGCGAATGGTCGATTTATAGATTTGGAGGATCGATTACGGGGAGAAAAATTTCCTGGCTCGGCACAGGGAGCCAACTTTCCTTGCGGTGGATGATGCAATTGACTCGATGTATTTGTTCCATCTCAGGTCAGCGGACAGCGTGAGAACGAGCAGCCGCAGAGAGGAGCTCTCAAGAAGTTGGTCTTCAGACATTCTAATGGGATGCAGGGATGGATCCCTGTCCATCTAGTATTACTAACTGAAGCGAAAAATAGATGTTATAATCGAAGACAAGCCCTTTCAAATTTAGTATTTCATTTGTGAGATGATTAATTTTCAATATTCTTGTATTATTTTCAAATATTCTTCTCATCTTCGCTGACATTGATGTTATTATAGACACAACGTTTCGACCAAGTATCATCTGGCCATCATCAGGTATCCATTTATTGGCTGATATAGGATATGTGTTGTATCTATAATAACATCTATAACAACCAAGATGAGAACTGTAGTTCAAAATAGACTTCGTATTTCATTTCGGAGATAATTGTCAATATTCCTGTATTATTTCGAACCATTGTTCTCATCTTCGCTGATATAGATTTTTTTACACAACGTTTCGATCAAGTAACCTCTGGTCATCATCAGGAGTCCATTGATTGGGTTTATATGGGATATCTGTTGATTATTATGATGTCACTCCTCCTAAATTGGTGCTTCACTACTGAATCCAAGGATTAAATTCATGACCACAAAATAGCAGTAACACACGTATGTCTAACACCTATATCCACTATGCCACCATCTTGGGGTGGTGTATTTTGTATATTCAATGTCACATGGTTTTTGACATTTTGGTTATGATGGTGGACTCGATTTCATAATTTTAGTATTTCATTTTTTAGATGAGTAATTTTCAATTACCCGTTTTTATAGGCACAGCGTTTCGACCAAGTACCTTCTGGTCATCATCAGGCGTCCATTGATTCGTTGATATGGGATATCTGTGAGTTATTATTCGTTCCTGTTGAATTGGTGCTTCACTACCAGGCCCAAGGATTTAGCTCACGATAATCTTTGAACAGGTTAGAGTTTAATCATTTCTATATAACATTATTTCAAATAATAATTTCTAACTCATATTTCAACAAATATAATCTTTTGGGGGGCAAGCTTTTTTTTAATCATTTCAACCCGATCAAGGCAGTAAAGCCACTAACAAGCAAGAAGTAACTGCATTTTAGAATATATGAAAAGAAAAGAAAAACACTATTAAGAAGGAAATACAATAAAATACTGGAATTAAAAAGTCATGACATAACCATTGACATTACATTTAAATTTTTGAAGATCAAAGTAGACCGGGAAGCAAGAAGCCGAAACAGAAAAGAGAGTGAAGAAACAGTTAGCATAGAACTTACGGTTATATCTAGCCAATTCAACTTATCACGGTTAGAACGCTTTCTGCGTTGTGAAAATTTTGAGATTCTTCTGTCTTTGTCGCCAAATTGTTTAATGGATAACAGATACTTTAAGTTTTTAATTCTGTTACCATAGTCTCTAGCTTTTTCATCTTGGATGGGCGAAGTTTTACATACGTCTTCACCGGGATTGAAAATATGTTGTTTTTTTTTATTATTCCGGTTAATTCGTGAGTAGGGCTTCTGAGCCTTTTGTTTAGTGAAGGGGGCATTTCTGGGGTTTTAATGGGAGAAGGACTGGGGGTGTGGCGGTGTGTTTGTGTTTGCCTTAAAGGGCTGGGGACTCTACTGAGAGGCACTGAGGGATGGGAAGAAGATGAAGAGGCAGGTGAAGACTCCTCTCTACAAAGATGGGTTGAGGGATGGGAAGAAAGTGGCGTGTCAGAGGATGTAGAGGAAGTGGCCTTCTTTGAAGAGGCTGACTGGATGTAGAGAGCTGGGAGTCGAATATTTCAAAATTCATAGAAATTCTATTGGTCATTCATTTTATCCGTTTCTAGTTCGAAACCTGACAATGCTTACAATGATGGTAACAGCTATCAGATACTGCAGATACTTTTGGCTCGGCACAATGATAAAATGGTTTGTTTAAATTATCCCTCGTTCATTTTTTACTCCGTTAATCTTGTCTTCTAGGAATCTAATATTGAGAAAATTCACGGAGAGGCTTCTTGATTGATTTTTGTTTTACGGGTTATCAACCCTTTTTGCGTTATTTAAAGACCAAACATATTTTGGATTGTAAGAATGATCCGATATATACGAGTAAATATTGCATTAACAATTTTTTTTTAACGAATAAAAAGGATAATTTCCAGATACAAGTTTGACTATTTAACCCATAGTCAGAGGAAAATAATCATAGAATTCCCAAGGATAATTGAATTTAACGAAGCCCACTGGATTTCGAAATCCACTCTCTGACTTCTCATCCTCAGCCACTATCCAATACACAACTGCCAGGGAGAAATACATTCATACCTTTCGAAAGGTCATTGGAGGAAAGTGATTATCAGAAGCCTAAGCTTGGATTTGAAATCGATTTACCGATTCTATTTTTCTTGCTGACGAATGTTCTGCCATCCTGTACATCCACACATTTCTTAGCTTTAAACCGTCAGCATGCTGCCTTCGAATTCTCATCTTCTGCATTGAGTAATCTGAGGCTTATCCAGTCGATAAAGGTGACAGAGTACCGAAACAGACGAGCAAATCTCGTTCCTTCGAGATTTGCGGTCGACGTCTAAAATGTTCTAATAATCTTTTCTCGAAAGGGCAAGCAGTTAAGTGCACTCACGTTACAGATGCGGTACGCCATTACTGAAGAGTAGCAGGAATGGCTTGTGATCAGTTTGAATGAAGTCTCCAAAAGGACGTTCATGGGGCAAATAATTAATTTATCATTTCAGTATGTCTCCTTGCACCAGAATTCTTCGGTGATTGTTGGCACAAAATGACAACAAGTGTCTTTTAATTTCTCACCCAAGTCAGCAATATCTTTGTCACAGTTCTTTCAAGGATTTCTTTCCACTCTCTGTAAAGAGTTATTTGAGCGTTCTTAATAGGACACTCGCGAAATGCCTAATAGTTTAATCCTCAATTCGCGGCATTTGTGCAGTTTTTTCTTAACAAGAGACGTATTATTTTATTTATTATTCCACCTACCGTAAAATATGGTATTAATTTTAAAAAGTAAAATTAAAATGTTATATTAAATCTATTTAAATACTATTTACCTTCAGGATATAGATGGCATCTGTTATTCCAGATTGCATTTCTTTATTATCTGGATAAATAATAAACAAATTGGAATGGTTCCCCGTTGTCTTCTTTCGTATCTGTGAATTGCCAAGAAGAGGAAGTATAGTGGAGTGGTTTTCCAATGCCTTCTTCACCGATTCCTTTTCTTTGTTATCTGTGGATTGCAATGTGTTCTTGGGAAATATGGTGGAGTGGTTTTCCAAATGCCTTCTTCACGATTCCTTTTCTTTTATATCTGTGGATTGTCCTGTGTTCTTGGGAAATATAGTGTAGTGCTTATCCAATGGCTTCTTCACCGATTCTTTTTCTTTGTTATCTTTGGATTGCCATGTGTTCCTGGAAACACACACACACACACACACACACACACACACACACACACACACACACACACACATACACACACACACATATATATATATATATATATATAGATATTCAGACATGTTTTCATTGAATAATTTAGACAAGATTTGCAAGATTATTTTGAATTGGATCATTTCATATTCACGGATAGGCTTTTTGGTGTTATTATTAAACAAAGTGAGAAAGTTACCGTGTTCATACGTATTATTTTATTCCGAGTACTTTCGACATTAGCACAACCTCATCATCAGGGTGTTGTTTATTTCGAGACAAATATTGTAGTGTTCATCATTTTCAAAGACAAAATTACTGCGTTCAGCTGAAAGTTGAAATTTTCCACTTGTAGAATGAAAAACGCTGAATGAGTACTGTGATTGGCTTGACTAACGCTTCAGGGGAGGTAACTAACTATAGTGTTGTCGAGAGAATTAAGAAATAACTATTAAAACTATTAGTACAAACCTCGAAATTTTAAACAATCTACTGTAAACATTTTAAAACACTGCAGTATTCATAATTAATTTTATTAAGGTTTGGTTTCAATTTTTTAATATAGATAGCATCAAGAATTTTTAGTTTATGTTTATTATTTTCATGAAAAAATATAGATGTATTATCAACAAGAATTATTTTGAATTGCGAATTGGTAGCAGGTATGCTGCTGTTTAGAAATGCTGAACGTATCATTCAAATGAAAACTCTAATGAAATTTATATTCAGATCAAGATTGGCTGGACACAGCAAAATAATAAATGTCCGTCAGTTATAGAACAATAGAATACAGTGAATTGGATAAAAAAGGAGTACAAATTAGACATGACTGGGTGGAAACGGTAATTTACTTGCAATTGTGCAAACGACGAGGACTTACTAACAACTTATGGAAAAAGATAGAAACTTTTCTATGAAGGAAAAATACAAAATTACTCGGATTTTTAAATTTGGAACGGATAACCTGTTTCAGGCCAGGATATCAATGTTAGAAATTATAAATAAAAAAAGATGTCTCTCATGTTACTGCCTAAATCAGATACCTCCAGAAGGATCGAGACTTCAATGACGCAACCGTAGATGTGGATAAAATAAAGTATCATTATAAAAGAGATCAACAAAATTTTCATCAAGATTGACATGTTGTTAGCTGATTACACAGGGAAAGCTAATCAAATCCGTCTTCAACAACAAAGATCTGAACTTAACAAAAATTAATGTCTATAATTCTATTGTTATTTCAATTTTATTATACGGATGCGAGACGTGGACTCTATACTGTCGCCACATTTCAAAATTTAGAACTTCGTTTAACCTTGAACATCAAATAGAATTACTATATGACCATCAGCAAAGTCGTGGAAAGATTCAGCAGTCAAAGTATCGAATCACTGATCTTTAAACGTCGTCTTCGATAGTCAGGACATGTAGCAAGAATGGAAGATTGAATGTTTCCGTGTCAAAGAACAGCTCGACAAAATCGAGCATTACCATATATAGTCAATTCCACCGGCTCTTCCATGTAAGAATTGGTTTACTTAGTCATCAACTCTATCACGATAAAAGAAACGATCAGAAAGAAACAAATTCTTGGATACGAGATAAAACTGACGATGACAGTTGTTACAAAAACGCCCATGGATTTTCGGTGAGTTTAGCGGTATAAAAATAAAAATAAAAACAAAGAATACGACTTATTTGGGTATTTAGATTTCTGCTACAGAATCAGGAACTAAACGGCCCCACACCATCTTTTTCAATACATAGAGGCTTACAGACTAAAATTAAACTAGATATCTAGGGGTTTTTACAGAAGGAAGACACAGACCGAAGGGGATAACAGTTGGAAATATTCAGAAATATTTTCAGTATTATTATAGTGCTACTAAATGGTGCGTTTAGATTATTATGTTATTATTTATTTTACATTATTTTCTTGTGGTTATGTTTTAGAAACAATCTTCCCACTATTCATTTTAGGTCTATCTGTCCATATTACTGAGATGAGGTATTATGTACAGTATTTATATTATTCGGACTATTGGCCTCATCTTTGTCGCCATATTTATTACAAAGTTTCGGCCTTTCAGTATCTGTCTATATTTCTGAGATGAGGTATTATGTACACTATTTACATTATTCGGACTCATCTCAGAAATATACACAGATACTGGAAAGCCGAAAGGTTATAATAAATATGGCGACAAAGATGAGGACAATAGTCCGAATAATATAAATAGTGTCTTTTTAAGTCTATTGCTCACCCAAGACCATAGAGCCACTCAAGGTGGAGGGTTACTGAATGGGGTTGTTTTATCGACGCGATGATTGTAGATTACGAGAATATGTACGATAGAAAACGGCTGACCGTAGACTTGAAATGTTTACGATGTTAGTGAATAGGGAAATATCCTCATGTGAGTATGTTCCACAAAGAAACGTCTCTTTTGAAATGGAACTTCATTGTTGCCAATGGGATGAAAACAGGACGGGGATGTTTACCGCTGTGTACACGAAATCACGAATCATAGGTGTGAAGGAAGGAACTAGAGAATGTAGCATATCAGAACATTTTCCATAGAAATAGCGATAGAATAACGATAGGCTTTCCAACTCTAGAGTGTGGAAAGAGAAGGTTAAGCATCTCCAGAACAGATATGACAGTAAAACTCCATTTGTGATATGATCTGACACTGGTATAGCACTTGGGGTTAGGTACTTTCTGGAGCGGTATTTTGTTGATTTTGTTTAACGTCATATCAACCTTTGACGCCGAAATCTAAATATTTTGTACATAATTTTATACTTTCAGGGTAAAATGTAATGTTACTATAAAAATACATTAATCATTTTACTATAAAAATATTCTATTGATTTTTATTTGGGGGCTCGCTATTTGCCTATACCTGGGACCCTAACAGGTGCTACCACGCCGGGTCAAGGTGGATCTGGAAATAACAGCAGTTAATAGCTGGTTCCACACCCCTCAAAACCCCCAATCTTCTGAGTAGAGGCTTTGCTGCCGGATATAGTTTATCGTCATACCCAGGACAACTGGAGCGTTATAAAAAAAGGAGCATTATTTCATCGTCTTTAGCAATAGATCGTATATATGAAGTCCACTTGTAGTCTGGAACAAATAGTACAGTAGGCGCTTAAAGTAAGGAAACTTGTCAAGAGTGTAAAGATTTATCGTGATTGGTGAAAATACAGACTCAGTTCGGTGACGATGAAAAGTGAGTTGCTTGGCCTTTGAGTAAATGAAAGTTAGAAGACTGTTTTTTCCCTCATTGATTTGTTAGAGCTCGTCGGAGAGGAGATCAGCTGCCAGGCTCTGGCCAGCTAAATTTTTGGCGTGGTATCACTACTGTTTTTTTATTGTTTTAATACATCTTATTATCGTTGTCATTTAGATAAAATATTATCACTGTAATTATCATCGTTATTTTGAAACGAAACATTTTCACATGTATTATGCAGGGCGTCCTTAAAGTAATTATAGAGGCAATTGATGTGGCACCACAACTAGATGACCTTTCTTTCACCATCATTTTCCAGCAAGATGGTGCACCACCACATTGGGTACGGCATGTTCATGGGTTCCTAAATCAAACATTTCCAAACCGGAGGATTGGAAAGGATCGCCCAATTCTATGATCTCCTCGTTCATCAGATATCACTTCCCTGGTCAGCTTTCTATGGGTTCATGTTATAGAAATCGTGCATCGAACAAAGATTTAATTTTAAAAAAATATGTTACAATGTCAATTGATGAGATATTGTAATCAGAATTGTTCTATATACTCAGTAGTTATCAATGTTTTTCATCACATTTGTTTATTTCAGGTATCCTGTTGATGAAAGTGGTACTGTTATATGAACCCCTAAAAATGGCTACTCTTCAAGAATAGGCACAATTATGGTTTATTGAAACAAATTCGGATAGGAAGACTCAGCTAGAATTAAAATTAAAAGTAATATATATATATATATATATATATATATATATATATATATATATATATATATATATATATATATATATATGTCATCCACAGACAGACTGTTTCGCTGTATCACAGCTCTTCAGTGTGGATAGACGTCTGGTTGCCTTTAGCTAGGATCGAAATCCGACTGAATTGGCGTCAGTGGGAAATTCTACCACTAAAGCGTCGGCGCACGGTAGCGATGTAGGTGAATTTTAGCCTATTTATTTTTAGATAAACACACAGTGACCGACAGGACTCCATTCGCTTTTGCCGAAGAGTCACGCTATATTAACCTTAATAGTCACTGTTTAAAACCGAAATTAACTTTTGTACACAATCTGTCTAACAATTTTTGCCTATATATATATATATATATATATATATATATATATATATATATATATATATATATATATTATTGTCATCCACAAACAGACTGTTTCGCTGTATCACAACTCTTCAGTGTGGCTAGACGTCCGGTTGCCTTTAGCTAGGATCGAAATTGGCGTCAGTTGGAAATTCTACCACTAAGCCGTCGGCGCACGACAGGAATGAAGGTGAATTTTAGCATATATATGATTAAATAGATAAAAAAAAATAAAATGCGCCGAGACAGCATTGTGGAAAAGCGATTCTTCGTATTTACAATTGGAATGGATTGCGTTAAATCTTGTTGGGACATGGCACATAAAAAGGTAAGAAAGACGATTCAGCGAAACTAGAGAACATCTTTCTATGCGGTTATGTTAAAGATATCTTGTATGGACTAAAGATACTGACCTAAAGCGAAAGATCACTGATGCCATTACCGCCATTGATGAGGCTATGCTACAATGAACATGGCAAGAAACCCAGTAACGTCTTGGTGTGCTTCACTCAACTAATGGTGCCCATGAAGAGGTGTATTAAATTAAATTAGTTAAAAAATCTTCAATATCTACTCCTCATTTTGTAACAATTTCCACATATTTGTCTCTTCAGTTGAATTTGTGATTTTTTTTTTTAAATTGTAAAGAGACTTTATTGGACACCATTTTACCAGTATTACTTTTAGAGGAAACTTATTTGCAGTAGGACTACCTTTTCACTCGCTTTGTAGTATGACATTTAAATACATTTTTAATCATTTCACCTCAAGCAAGGCAATAAAGCCAGCAGGACGCAAGTTGTTGCTGGTTGTTACAGAATATGAGAAAAACTACTATTAAGGAGAGAGGGCGATAAAAAAAAAGAATTAAGAAGACAGATGACGATTAACACTGGATTTAATTTTTTGAAGATCAAAGTTGACTTGATGGCAAGATGCCCGAAGAGAGTTCCACAAGCGAGTAGTGCGATAGAAGAAACTGTTAGCATAGAACTTACGGTTATATTTAGCCATTTCAACTTTAGTATGATGAGGCGTTATTGCCAATCTGGTATTGCGGTTAAAGATTTGGTATCATAACGGAAAGTTAATCGGAACAATTTCCATGAATGTATTTATAGAAAAGGCACAGGGAAGATACGTTACGGCGGTTGGAAATCGACTGATGCCGAGTCAGGATCAACAACTTCTCGGATTCTTCTTTGAATTTTATCAAGAATCTCTCAATAAATAGCAGGAGCACCAAAGCAGATGGGGCAGCAATATTCAAATGGTAGACTTATAAATAGGTAATACATTTCCAGCCAAATTTAATCTACAAAAATTTAAACGAACACCAGGCGGCGGCCGGCTGGCGGAGGCTGTACGTTCCCGGCCCCGCCGAGGAGGTAGGGAAGCGCAAGACGCGCGTCCGGCGTCGGCGTTGGCGTCGGTGGGTCAGGTTCGTTCGGGTCGCGGGCCGTGCGTCGGCGGCCGATGCCTGCCTGCCTGCCTATCGACTCGCGCCCGGCCGGCTGCTGCCGGTCATGTATCGAAAGATACATGACCGCCTAAGCGTGTATCACGTATCGTACGGTTTGAATGGCAACTGGTCTAACGTAGAAAGAAATGGCAACCTACTATGGGAAAAATCTGCCTCGTCAGTCATGTATCGAAAGATACATGATCGCCTAAACGTGTACCACGTATGGTACATAACTGACTGACTATAATATAGCTTTGAATAGCAACTGGTCTACCGCAGAAAGAAATAGCAACCTACTGTGGCGCGAAAAAATCTGCCTCGTCAGTCATGTATCGAAAGATACATGATCGCCTAAGCGTGTATCACGTATGATACATAACTGACTGACTATAATATAGCCTTGAATGGCAACTGGTCTAACGCAGAAAGAAATGGCAACCTACTACGGGAAAAATCTACCCCGTCAGTCGTATATCGAAAGATACATGATCGTATAAGCGTGTAACACGCATGGCACATAACTGAATATATAATTTGTTTCATCCCAATTTATTGCCGTTGCATTCAATATGAGTCAATTTTTATCATTATTTTGAACCTTTTTACTGCTTCTTTTTGAGGACTTATGAATGTAATCCCATCTTGTTTTTTATTTGAATCGTTTTCATTATCATTATTTCATTTGTTTTACTCCATCTTATTTTTTGCCTTTTTACTGATATACTCGTATCTTTAGCTTCATTCAAATATGCTATTTGCTGTCGAGGTCAAATGGAAACGAAGGGAAAAAAGATTGATATCTGAGAGGTCATATTTTTCCATCGTTTCCCTTGTAATGGTATCCAAACATTTATCTGAAAGGAAAAAAAAAAGATTTCTTGATTGATATTCCCTGTTATATATCAACTCGTAACATTTGATAACAATGGCCACCCACAGCTTCTCTGAGAGCCTTTCAAATAACATGGAAGCAGATTCATTTCTAGCAGTGTTCTGAATATCTTACTCCAACTTATCATCTTACCGCATATACGGCATGATTAATTGATACATTATTTCTAAATAATCGTGTGAATGTGTCCAGAAATTAGTGCATGCAGGAAACATCTGCTTGTGAACAATGTAAGTGGAGACGTACAATTTACGAAGTCACTAAGATCATCCAAGAACATGCAAAGTGTTGGGAAATGTCAGGTGTACATCGAGGACAAACGAAATCAGTTATCCAGCACTAGCAGCATGGCCCGGCGTTGTCCGTGCTTGATTAAAAAATCATACGTCTCATACAGCAATCGCTATCACTTGACTTAAAATATTTTTGCCCTTCCTTGCCTTTAAAGAGTGCCCTTTGCCGTGCTTATGTTGCTACATGCCTTACTTCTTGCCTATCTCACACTGCGAATTTTTTCTAAGCTCTATACTAAACATTAAATCTGTCACGAAAAAAGAACTAAACAAAATGAACACAAAACGATCAGCTTTAAAAAAAGGACTCGTAACTGGAAAAACCGAATGAAAAAAGAATGTTAACAACAAATACTTTTCACACCCAACCCAGTTCTGCGGAATCAGAATCAACGTTGAGTTTAAGCAAGCGAATGAGCCAATTGGAGTAAAGTGCCATGCAGATTAAAATTTTTCCAATTTGTGACGAATGCATCTATTGATTACTTTTGCATGCTAGCATGCTAGTTAACATTCATGTCAGTCAGCTGTTGGCTCTCACGCTGGCCAATAGAATCTTCCTGCCTAATCGTGGCAGCCAGCTATAGGCTCTCACTCTGGCCAGTAGAAAATCGCCACAAACTACATGAAAACTGCCGTAGAAGCATGAAAATTGATTATTTCCACTATCGATGGGAGTTGGGAAATGCAAGGTGGGTCTTAGCTTTCCCACTAACTTGGAGCATGTGCATGTAAATTTTGGTGCAAATCCGTCGAAAATTGCGGTCGTGCATTCGTTACACACATACACACAGACACATACATCCTGCCTTTTATAGATAGAGATCACAACAATTTACATGTGATAAATGAGGTAGAATGTGTCTTTCCAAAACAGGTCACGATAGACATAAAAAAGAATCATATTGATTAAACAAAAGATTTTCCCGAAGTAGATTTTCATTTCTTTCTGCGGTAGACTTTTTGCTCATACTATTCAACCCATAACTGGTGCGAAGAGATAGATGCATACCTTTTCCAGGTGTATTTGTGCGTAAGTGAATACAACGAACCCGACCAGAATTCGAACTCGGTACTCCGATTTCTCAATAGCCGATGTCCATTACACCACAAGGCACATCCAACGCGCGAAGATGTTGCAAAAATATATGCACTTGACAAGCTCAAATTCAACTCAGGTTAAGTCAACGAGCGAGGGAAAAGATCGTGATAAAATCTACAAGGCAGCTAAAAGTCGTGGCTGGTTCGATGAAAACGACCAAGACATTACAGATTAATTTTACGAAATTTGCCAGACCTAATAGAGAGCAACGTGCACTAAAACTATGCATCTAACTTTTCAGCGATGGCTATACACATTTAAGGAGTCGACAGTCATCATGTATCTTTGGATGAAAAATTCTTCTTAATAAAGCAACTCTAAAGACATAGTTGTTCATTAATACTGTATTATATTCGCTCTTCAATAAGCATTGCAAGTCACTTGCTAGTTTCAAGAGCCATTGTCGTTATCATGGGAACTAAAACCATGAATCAAACTTGTCAGCGATGCCCATACACATTTAAGGAGTCGACAGTCATCATCTATAATTATTGCTTTTGATCCTCTGCCACTGTGTTTTTCTCCATTGTCTCTGTTCCCTGTCTTTCCTCACTCTAACTCTTCCATGCACAGGAATGGCTCCAAGTTGTAAGATCCTATTTAGCAATGGAGTATTAGTATTGTGCAATGATTATACACGATGACGAGGGTGTAGACATCATGTTATGTGAATAACGAAAACCGACGATGGCTTTAAGTGCACGAAGTCACAAGTCATTGTGGCAGTTTTTTCAATCTATGTATGACGATAACCTCCATCCAGGAGCATCTCACTGGGAGTTTGGAGATGTTGAGGAGCATGAAACCACCTCTTAATTGCTGTTGTTCCCAGATCCACTCTGAGGCGGGGTGTTGGCAACTGCTAGGGTCTCAGCTATGTGCAAATACTAAACTCACACACAAAACACTATGAAATTATAAAAAATACATTTTTATAGTAAAATTATCAACAATTCGTTTTTATATTAAAAAAATACCAAAAATACATTTTTAGTAAAATGACCAACAATACAATTTTATGGCAACGTGAACAGCAATACATTTTACAGTAGATATGCTAGCAATATATTTTATTGCAAAATGAGCAACAACACATTTTATCTCTTATTGACAGCATACAAAATGAAGTATTATGTACATTATTTACATTATTCGGACTATTGTCCAGCACATATGCTAGGCCACAAAAATCTCCTGAGCCGACCAAGCATAGAAATGAATAAAATATGGGAACTAGTAATAAGGAGTGCCAGAGAAAAGCGATAATAACAACAAAAATTGCAATATGAGCTCTGGTAAAAACATGTGGTTAACAGCAAAAATTGCAATATAAGCACTGGTAAAAAATGATTGCTGAAGACATTAGGTTTATAATACTCAGAATTTCATACACAGATGTCATACACAGATGTCCTCAAGGACACATGGCACAGTGGATAAAGGTGTTGGTTAGATCCAGTGACAGGACGAAGTTCAATACCTGGTTAAGGCAGTGGAGAACTTTCAGATGGGAAATTAACAGGAGATAACTGATAACTGACATCCATTAAATATGGCACGTGGAACTAGAACAGTAAATTCCAACTACCTGAAGATGTACAACGGCCGAAAAGTTGTAATAAATATGGCGACAAAGATGAGAACAATGGTCCGAATAATGTAAATAATATACAAAATGAAGGTTTAAAATATTTAGATTTCGGTATTAAATAACCCATAGAGGTGTTGATATGCCATTAAACAAATTCAACCAAGTTTCCAACCATGACAGATTAAATTAATTAAAGTCCCTTCAGCATATTTGCCATATAAACCACAATTTTGTTCTGTCGATATTGAAGAAACACTTACTTGTGGGTGACAAGGTGTCGTTATCTAATTAGCTCGTCCAGTATGTAATTTCTGATTTAAAATTATGCCATTTGAAGTAAAGTTTTCAAGCCATAACAGAAACGCCAATAGGATGCCAATATGAGTTCATAATCTGTAGACAAAATATCGATATATTTCTTTCTGAGGAGGGCCGGAACCGGCAATACAATCTATGCAATACTTTTGAAGAATCTCAAAACAACCATTCCTTCTCGTGGACAATAACAAGAAAAATTCATAAAATATATTAAAAGATTATTACTTGTCTGTCGTATTACTAATACATGAATTAGTAATCCGACAGACAAATACTAATACATATATCGCTCGTGAACCATTCATCATATATATATATATATATATATATATATATATATATATATATATATATATATATATATATATATATATATATATATAGGATGATGATGATGATGATGAATATGTAGATTTAATAGGCCGGTTAGTGAGATTCGAAAAAAAAAAAAGAAAATGTTAATACTATTGTTAATAAGACTAATAATATTTATTTTATACTAGTAGGCCTTTTGATGTCGTAATTTTCGGAAACGTCTGCGTCCCTTATCAAAGAGACAAGAAATAAACGAGGAAGTGGGACACTCTTTTCCGGGGTTTCCTTTTTCTTGTTTTGTTTTGTTTTATTTGATAGTTTTGATCCAATAGATTACTACGATTACTGGTTTATAAAAGGCTTTCTGTAAAAACCGTATTCATTGTCTTTGCTTAAATTCCTGTTAAATCCTAGAATATGTGAATCATAATTACCTTTTTTTTCCTTTGTTTCAAAAGAGAATATATATTAGAAATGTCACAAGTCAAAGTAGGAGGTCTGATTACTATGTGTAAAAGAGGTGGCACAAAAATACTATTAGTGATAATGAGTTTACAAACTTGGCATGACGTTACCTTGGTAAGTGGGTGATTTATGTTTTATAGATGTTGCTAGAAGTGTTTGTAGATTAGGTGGTTGTCGCCTGTAGTTAAGTGGGTTCTCACTAAATATCTTCTTAATTTTGTTTCATCTACTAGAAATCTTCCAGTAAGATATGAAATAGGTTGTGAATATTGAAATTGAAAAAAAACTGGAAGGTCTAGAATTTTTCTTTTCTGTTCATAGGATAGAAGAATACTTCTATTGTATCTGAATGGCATAGATATTGATTCCTTAAACATTTTAATTGGATAATTCCTACTGTAAAGCAATTGAATAGTTGTCCTATGTGTTTTTGTATGATGACCTCAATGTTTACATTATATAGACTCTTCGGCAGAATTGTGTCACTGTCAGTCACTGTGTGTTTATCTAAATCTAAAAATAAATACGCTAAAATTCATCTTCATCCCTGCCGTGCGCCGACGGCTTAGTGGTGGAATTTCCGACTGACGCCAATTCAGTCGGGTTTCGATACTAGCTAGAGGCAACCGGACGTCTAGCCACACTGAAGAGCTGTGATACAGCGAAACAGTCTGTCTGTGGATGACAATTATATATATATATATATACATAAAGTGAACATTGAGGTCAACATACAAAAACACATACGACAACTATTCAATTGCATGTATATATATATATATATATATATATATATATATATATATATATATATATATATAAACACACACACACACAGGGTGCAATGGGTAAATTGTCGCCAGTTTAAATTTGTAATTCTGCACGTTGTTCGTTTTTGTCGACTGCATAGTATAGTAGGGTCAGTTGGGCACCGTCTGTGAGAAAAAGAGCACCATGATGCAATTCACTCCACATTATATATATATATATATATATATATATATATATATATATATATATATATATATATATATATATATATATGTATGAAAAGATTTCTTTAATCATTTTGACCTAAGAAAGTCAATAAGGGATTCCTGAAAGTAAAAGAAACGAAGAGGACAATAAAATAACAGGGATGAAGGTAACAAATTAGGACTGGCATTGTAGCTCCATTTCTGAAGATCTTAGTTGATAAAAACATTAGGAAACCGGAAGACAATTCCACAATAGGGACGTGCAGGAGAAGAAACTGTTAGCATAGAATTTCAACAGTGAAATTATGTGAAAGATAGAGAGAGAAAGAGGGAAAAAGATATATATATATATGTATATATATATAGAGAGAGAGAGAGAGAAAGAGAGAGAGAGAGGGGGAGTGAGGGAGAGAGAGACATGGAGGAGGTAGAGTAAGATAAGGAAGTTGTTAAGAAATTGCCGACGGGTTTACCTTCTTTCACCGGATTTGACAAGTAAAAGAGAGTGAATTGGAATTATCCCTACTAATTATCGCAATATATATATATATATATATATATATATATATATATATATATATATATATATATATATATATATTATAATTTTATCATATAGACAAAACCATTTTACTCACTACAAAGATGCAACTTGGTTTCAGTGCATTTCAACTGCACATCGACGGATGAGAATCGAAAATGGTTATGAACAATCCTGCTTGTAGGCAAGCCGTATGTGAAACGTCACTTCCTTTATTCCATTTGTTTGAGAAGAAAAATATGCATACAAAAATATATATAAGTATCTGAGTGAAACAATAGTGCTTGTTGATAGCAGTTTGGTGATGGATGGACCGGGTGTTTAATGTTGATTGGTCTGTGGACATTTTTTCGCTGATAAACATCGGTCAAGAGTTTAGGCACATCATTTCACAAGCGTCCTTAGATTGAGAGGTAGGGGAGGGAAGATAGAGATAGGGGATAATATTACATTTGAGTAGGTAAAAGTTGTAGAGATAGCTTTAGTAGTAATTGGGAATGTTATTTTTTGGTTTTTCTCTAAGATTTCTAAAGTTGAATTGCATTTATTTATGTTGGGGTTATCACTATTTATTTTGTAATCAATGAACCTGTTTTGTGGATTAAAATTTAGGAGTGGTGATCTCCTCTAAGAAAAATAAGGGATGCTTTTATAATCAACTTTTTAGAATATTCCTGGATCGCAGAGTGTGTAGAATAAGCATGGATGTCAAACGATTTAAATGAAATTATTACCTGTAATATATATGGAAAAAAATTTACGGATCATAAATATATTAGTGGAGAAGTACATAAGAGGATAGGGATTACATCGAAGGAGGTGATATATAATTATAAAAAGTTTATACTTATGGAATTGAGAATTTAGCAAGATTGTAGTGTTAGATCCTTAGTATGTCTACAGAAAACGGTAGTCTCATATCTTTGGTTTAATAATTGGTTATTATTCAAGAGTTCAATGATACATATTTTATCCTGTAAACATAAGAAGCAAGGTTCGCTCAGCGAATTGCAGGTTCTGGCTTGTCTTATGATTTTCCATTTAACCTTAGGTGTTTTTCCTTCTTCCTTGAGTTTCCAAAAATATTTCGAAAGTGATGTCATATTTCGTTTGGCCGTATTTGTAAAGGAGTTCAAGTGATTGTAAAACCTATCCTTAAAAGGTCTGCTAGTGGACCCCACATACAGCTGTATAAAATATAATAAATGATAAAATTATAATAAATAAATAATTATCCTCTACTATCTGTATCGAGCTCTTTTTGGAATTAACGCTGCGAACGTTGGAATTTGTATATTACTTTCGTTCTCATCGCATCGGATATATATATATATATATATATATATATATATATATATATATATATATATTCCCCCAATCCACTTTGTCCATTTTTCTTTTTTTAAATAATTTACTTTATTAACCGCGATTTAGTTCTGTTGACCGAGGTTCGAAACCGGTTAGCTTGTTTTTTTTATTTTTACTTTTTATTATCATCATAAATAATAAAATTAATAATAATAATAAAATTAATTTTTGTCTGTTTATGGCAGTGATAAATTTTTGTACCACTAAACATATCTTTATATATATATATATATATATATATATATATATATATATATATATATGCGTTTAAAACTCAGTAAATTTAAAAAATAAGTTACTCCAAAATTCGCTTGAGGATGAAATGGAACTGATGTTTTTAATTTGATTACAAAATTAAATTTGATGCTTTTAGGTTCCATTTTTGAAACATGGTTATTACTGTGTAGTGAAAAAAACATTTTCAATCAGTTAATTTATAATATTAATGCTGTGTAAATTTACATTGAGCACTATTTTGTAAAAAATAAAAAAATATCAATAAGAACACCAGATTACATATCTTACTGTTCCTTCTTTTTATTTAAATATATATATATATATATATATATATATATATATATATATATATATATATATATATATATATATATACATGAATGACTGCGATTATTCGATACCAGACCCAAAAGCAGCTTGTTAAGCTATTTGTCTCGTTTTAAAATATCTTTCACTTCCAGGTTGCAATAAAAAAAAAAGTGATGGAACTATTAAGTTACAATAATTCGGGTGGACTTCAGTCTGGGAACAAAAAACGACAAAATGACGCTTTCCAGCGAAGGATCTGATTTGCTGAGTTTTTTTTAATACTCATTTACCGACTAAAAACGCAGCAGACATCATACTTATTTAACTTCGTTGCAACAATGGGAAGCTATTAAAAAAACGGAAAACGTTGGCTGCTTTAAGAAACACATTTTTAAAAAAAAAAAAAAAACAAAACAAACTATCTTTTTTTCTTTGTCTCTTATTTTTATCGGTCTATTTTTTCTTAATTTTTCCTCTTTTAAGCTATAGTTCTTTCCTTTCTTCATAAACACCTTCATTATTCTTCCCTTTGTCTCCTATCTTTTAAGCTATATTTCTTTCTTTCTTTTTGCTTTCTCTTTCTTTAAGTTATATTTCTTTCTTTCTTTTTTCTAGTTTCCCTATCTTTTAAGCTATTTTTCTTTATTCCCTTAGTCCTTCTTTCCTTCCTTCCTTCCTTCCTTGTTTTCATGGCTTTTAAGCTGTATTTCCTTCCTTCCTTCCCTCCTTCCTTCCTTCCTTCCTTCCTTGTTTTCCTGGCTTTTTGAGCTATATTTCCTTCCTTTCTTTCCTCCTTCCATTCTTCCTTCTTTCCATCCTATCTTCTGAGCTTTGTGCTTTCGTCCTTTCTTTCTTTCTTTCGTCCGATATTGTATTTAATATTTTATTTAAAGAATTCTGTTTTTTAATTCTTTTTTTACACATCCTTTTCTCCTTTTTTTTAAAATTAATTCTGCTTTTTTTTAATTTTTTAATTTTTCTTTATCATCTTTTTCTTTTTTCCTTGCTTTACCATTCTTATTTCCTTCTTTATTCCCTTCTCTTTCCTTTTCCCTTCTCTTTCCTTTTCCCTTCTCTTTCCTTTTCCCTTCTCTTTCCTTTTCCCTTCTCTTTCCTTTTCTCTTCTCTTTCCTTTTCCCTTCTCTTTCCCTTTTCTTTTCTTTTGCTCTCTTTCTATCGTTTCTCATTTTTGTTTTCACTCATTTTTCTTTCTTTCAAATCTTATTTCCTTCCTTGTCTTTTTGTTTTCACTCGTTTTTTTCTTCTTTCAAATCTTATTTCTTTCCTCGTCTTTCATTTCTAACCAATTCTTTTCATATCTACATCTTCTTGATACGATTATACTTCATTCGTCGATTTGGTCTCTTTACACACAAAGATAAGTCGGAGAAATCATTTTTTTTTGTAGACAGCCTGTAAAGTACAACGAAGAAGGTTTCAGGAGAAAAAAACTCACATCAACACAATAACAGCAGCAGCAGCAGCAGCTGTCACCATCGAGAAAGAAATTCCGCGTATATAGCTCATACGGAATGTTGCTGTTGTCGAACGTGTTGTCGTCTGTTATTTAATTATTGCTTCTAAGACTCTGTGTGTGCGCCTATCGAGTTGTCATCAGTTTCTTTTGTGAAGCTGTTTTTGGTCCACAAATAGTTTTATTTCCTGATTCGAACTTTTTATTTCCATTTTATATTGACTCATTCTTTCAGCTTCAACTCCTTCAAGAAAACGTACTTGATTCTAGGTTCAAGATATATGTACATAGAAATAGCGAACGCTGCAAAACAATAACCGGTTTATCTATATAGCAGAGGAAGGGACTGAAACACAGCAGAAAAGAAGGACCCTATCATAAAACCAGGACGGGGATTTATTATTATTTATATTGCATGACAACCTATTTTCACCAGGCGTTAGTTATTGTTGGGGTCGGGATAAAGCAAGTTACCTCAAATACCCAGTACCTCTTTCATCACAGACTTTAGCACCGTTATAATCTGGCCAGTCTTAAATTCTATTCAAATTTCGCATTCATCCAGTCACGATAACAGAACCTTTCCAAGATGGTCCGAATCTCAAATTGTTCTTTTTCTTTAGCATTCATCCTATGGTTTTCTAGCACAGTATATTATACTAACTAATCGTCCCTTCAATATAAGACGATGAAAAATAGGTAGCATACAACAATATTCAGCGTAAAAGGCAGTGAATTGACACGGATAAATCTTCACAGTTGACCCCCCAAAAAATGAACTTTTTGGAAGAAAGGTAATGTTGTGCGTGTAGTGAGATCGTCGGGTTATTATTCAATTAAATTTGTTTAAACGCAACGAAACCCTAAATACATGTTTATACGTCCGGTAGCTGCAAAGTGTCCATAAACGTTTGATCGAAAAGCGCCCTGCATTCATCATTAGAAATAACATTGTCCTCCACGAAACTCAAGGCTGCAAACGTCAAGAATAGCAGAGGAAAAAAACAACTTTGGAAGCACCCACCAAATTTGTCTAACTTTTCATCAACCGGTTATTACCTTTTCCGATGATAGTAAAGCACATTGATGGGGAAAACGTTCCTTGGATAATTCGTATATTCTGCCGGAGATTGCAGATGATATTTTTTTTAATTCCCTACACACCTCCGTATTTTTCTAGAAGATTCCCGTTGTTTTCCTAATGTACAAATAATTTTTTATTTAATTTTCTTCTTTTATTTTTTCTTGTTCTTGATCATTTCTTAATTGAATTTTTAAAAACTTTTGTACGACATTAATTTTTACATTATATGTTGTAAATAAGTATTGAAATGTTATAACTAGTTTATTTCCTATATTTCATCTATCTATCTATCTATCTATCTATCTATCTATCTATCTCGCTCTGTTTCACATCTATCTATCTATCTATTGTCTGTTCATATCTAACTCAGTTTGTTCATATCTTTCTAAACAAGTTTTTTCATAGGTATGTATGTATCTATCTAAACAAGTTTTTTCATATCTATCTATCTATCTATCTATCGCTTTCTTACAAAAAAATTTGTCTGTTCATATCTATCTATCTCAGTTTGTTCATATCTATCTAAACAAGTTTTTTCATAGGCATGTATGTATGTATGTATCTATCTATCTATCTATCTAAACAAGTCTTTTCCTATCTATCTATCTATCGCTTTCTTCCAAAAAATTTGTCTGTTCATATCTATCTATTTCAGTTTGTTCATATCTATCTAAACAAGTTTTTCATAGGTATCTATCTATCTATCTATCTATCTATCTATCTATCTATCTATCTATCTATCTATCTATCTATCTATCTAAACAAGTCTTTTCCTATCTATCTATCTATCTAAACAAGTCTTTTCATATCTATCTATCTATCTATCTATCTATCTATCTATCTATCTATCTAAACAAGTCTTTTCATATCTATCTATCTATCTATCTAAACAAGTGTTTTCATATCTATCTATCTATCTATCTAAACAAGTCTTTTCATATCTATCTATCTAAACAAGTCTTTTCATATCTATCTATCTATCTATCTATCTATCTATCTATCTATCTATCTATCTATCTATCTATCTATCTATCTCATTCTGTCCTGCTACGCGCGGTGCTGAAATATTTTGGCCGAAATGATCTTCCATGAGAATAAATTTGATTTTGAGCCATTTCTTCTGTTTTTTTACTTTGGGTCGAGACGATTTTAATATCTATTTTTAAAACAATGTCTCTCTTTTTTTAAACTTCTAGAGACCCTAATCAATGCAGAACGGGTTCATCATCTCTCATCGCAGAGCCCTTTCACAGAAAAGCAATATGGCCATCGTTTCTTAAGATCAATTGCTGCTGTAATAACGATACAGAAAGAGTTTATTGTGCTCTAGATAAAAATGTTGAAATCCGGGCTGTTGCATTGGGCATCTCGAAAGCCTTTGACAGGTTCTGACATTCAGGTCTTCTTCATAAGCTGAAAAGTTACGGTGTCCCAGGGCACACTTTTGAACTGATTTATAAAATCGTGAAATGAAAGTTATCCTGGACGGTCACTCGTCTAGATCCTTTTGTACTAACACAGAAGTCCCCCCAGGGCTCCATCCTTGGTTCTATTCTGTTTGTAATTTTCATTAATGATCTGCCTGATGACATCAGCTCTCAACTTCGTATCTACACTTATGACACAACAGTTTACTCCTGCCTCGGTAGTAAGCTTTAGTCAAAGGTCAAAATGACAGCCGATTTCCAAAACGACCTCAAGTTCGCAGTTAACTGGGGCAAAAGATGGCTTGTTAGTTTTAACGCCTCCAAAACTAAACTTCTCACCATTAATCATTGCTGCCTTCCATCAGTATGGCTGATGCTATCCTCCAGGAAAATGACTCGCTACATTTTCTCGGGCTCACATTCCCTGCTGATATGAAATTGAAAGACTATATTGAATCCATTGCTAGGTCAGCTGTTAAGAAAGTCCGTTCAAAATGTCGGGCGATGCAATTCTTCCCCTCAGAATCTGTTTTACATATCTATAAGTCTACCATTCGTCTAGGCTTAGAATATTGCTGCCATATATGGTACACAGCCCCTGCTATTTACCTTGAGCTCCTTGATAAAATCCAAAGAAGAATCTGCAATATTATTGGTCATGATCTGGCGGCTCGGCTCCAGTCATTTTCCTACCGACGTAAGGTTACCTCTCTATGTCTTTTCGATAAATAATTGATGGTAATTGTTCGAATGAGCTCTTCGCTATTGTAAAATGAATTGTAAATATGGGGACTAGTTAGAATTTACATGGAGACAGTGAGGTATTATGGTGGTTGTAGTAAGAAAGGTACGTATGAATGTGGTGTTTTGGTGTAAGGAATATTGTTTTACGATTGGGTCAGTGTTTGCGGCTAGCTAAGTTATAGTTAAGACAGAAGAAGACCGTCCTTTCCCCAATCCCCCCTTCGGCCTTGTGCCACATTTCTGTAATTTAAACAGAATAAATATCGCTCTTCACTATACTGAATATGGTGTTTTGGTGTAAGGAATATTGTTCGTACGATTGGGTCAGTGTTTGCGGCTAGCTAAGTTATAGTTAAGACAGAAGAAGACCGTCCTTTCCCCAATCCCCCCTTCGGCCTTGTGCCACATTTCTGTAATTTAAACAGAATAAATATCACTCTTCACTATAGTGAATGTGGTGTTTTGGTGTAAGGAATATTGTTCGTACGATTGGGTCAGTGTTTGCAGCTAGCTAAGTTATAGTTAAGAGAGAAGAAGACCGTCCTTTCCTCAATCCCCCTTCGGCCTTGTGCCATATTTCTGTAATTTAAACAGAATAAATATCACTCTTCACTATACTGAATATGGTGTTTTGGTGTAAGGAATATTGTTCGTACGATTGGGTCAGTGTTTGCAGCTAGCTAAGTAATAGTTAAGACAGAAGAAGACCGTCCTTTCCCCAATCCCCCCTTCGGCCTTGTGCCACATTTTTGTAATTTAAACAGAATAAATATCACTCTTCACTATACTGAAAATGGTGTTTTGGTGTAAGGAATATTGTTCGTACGATTGGGTCAGTGTTTGCAGCTAGCTAAGTTATAGTTAAGACAGAAGAAGACCGTCCTTTCCCCAATCCCCCCTTCGGCCTTGTGCCACATTTCTGTAATTTAAACAGAATAAATATCACTCTTCACTATAGTGAATGTGGTGATTTGGTGTAAGGAATATTGTTCGTACGATTGGGTCAGTGTTTGCGGCTAGCTAAGTTATAGTTAAGAGAGAAGAAGACCGTCCTTTCCCCAATCCCCCCTTCGGCCTTGTGCCACATTTCTGTAATTTAAACAGAATAAATATGACTCTTCACTATACTGAATATGGTGTTTTGGTGTAAGGAATATTGTTCGTACGATTGGGTCAGTGTTTGCAGCTAGCTAAGTTATAGTTAAGACAGAAGAAGACCGTCCTTTCCCCAATCCCCCCTTTGGCCTTGTGCCACATTTCTGTAATTTAAACAGAATAAATATCACTCTTCACTATAGTGAATGTGGTGTTTTGGTGTAAGGAATATTGTTCGTACGATTGGGTCAGTGTTTGCAGCTAGCTAAGTTATAGTTAAGAGAGAAGAAGACCGTCCTTTCCTCAATCCCCCTTCGGCCTTGTGCCATATTTCTGTAATTTAAACAGAATAAATATCTCTCTTCACTATACTGAATATGGTGTTTTGGTGTAAGGAATATTGTTCGTACGATTGGGTCAGTGTTTGCGGCTAGCTAAGTTATAGTTAAGAGAGAAGAAGACCGTCCTTTCCTCAATCCCCCTCCGGCCTTGTGCCATATTTCTGTAATTTAAACAGAATAAATATGACTCTTCACTATACTGAATATGGTGTTTTGGTGTAAGGAATATTGTTCGTACGATTGGGTCAGTGTTTGCAGCTAGCTAAGTTATAGTTAATAGAGAAGAAGACCGTCCTTTCCTCAACCCCCCTTCGGCCTTGTGCCATATTTCTGTAATTTAAACAGAATAAATATCGCTCTTCGCAATTTAGAGTTTTTTGAATTTAAGCGCAGCACTAGACTGGCGTTGATATCACATCAATTTACAAGTGAGCTGGTTAGATGTCGCCGTAAATTCTATGCTAACAGTTTGTTCTCTCTCCCTTCCGGCTACATTGTTTCCGGCCAATTATAATCTGCAAAAATTTTAATTCAATGTAATTCCATATCTAATGGCCACTTGATTATTCCCTTCTCTTTTCTGCTCATCATTAATGTTTCTGTTCTTAATTCTTTCATACCCTTTAACCCCTTGCATTTTAGTGGCATTACTACATTGCTTGCGGCGATTTCAATTACAAAACAAAAAAACAAAAAAAAGTAGGAATAAACATTCTCTAACGTAAATCACTTTCAAGAGTTAATCGAAAGCGTTTTTACGTCAAAAGCTGCGGTATTTTCTATAAAAGCGCTTCCTTGGAAGTAAGAACAAGTCATTGCAAATAAGTTTGGATATTGTTACGCAACACAAAATTTAAAAAGAAAAGATCAAAACACAACTGTAGTGGAAAGATCAATGAATTTATATAATAATCAATAAATACACAGGGGTTAATCATGAGGCCTGGTAATTTGCGTGTTACTTTTTTTCACAAACAATTTTTAAGGGAGAAATTGTTCAAATTATGCAACACCAAAACAAGAACAAATAATAACACAATTTACTGAACGAGGAAACAAATTGAATAATTATTATACATCTTATATACAAATTTTGTGATTTAGAATAGTTCGTTCGTATCAGGTAGATTCGGTTGAAGTTAATTGTTCGTACAGGATGTGTGTGTGTGCAATTAAAAGAAAAAGATAATTCGTACCTTTAAGTGGAATGAGACAATAGTTCGTTGGTAATAGATGAATGGGAAGAATTCAACTTTATATTATATTATCTCAGGTTTCTTTCGATGAGTTTGCTTATTCAGGTTAGCTGAGTTTCATAAGAGAGACTTGGAGACACATTTGCAGATCGACGAAACGTGTGTTTGTCGATTCAGACATTCGCGCAAAACTGATAGTTTCTAAGAAACAGCGCGTTCCTTTCCGTTTCGAAGTTCGTGCCCTGTCGGGAATATGTATCAACCGGCCTGATTGGTCGACTCTGTGTCAACGGACCCGATTTGCCAATCTTGCTACGAACGATTCATGTAATATTTTGGGGGTGTCCACGGTGTATGGACTATCCCAACACAACTTGTTGTCAAAGGAGATGACCACGTTTTACCATTTCGTAGCGGAAGGATTCTCTGATAACCGGATGAGGAGATACAATCAACAGTAACGAACAACAAGCGCAAATATATATAATTAAATAAGATTTAATTATAACAAGACGATACTTGAAAACATTAATAGGAACATGTTTGCTATACATTTCTCTGTGGAAAGATGTATGCGTTATATGACGCGTAGAGCGGACGAGGGTCAGATTCAACATTTGATAATTTTGCGGCAATACGTGCTTAAAGGTTTTAGACAGTTTTGATCAACATTTCTTTTCATGCTTATCCGTAAGAAATTGTCAATGTAGGACTACTTTATACTTAAGTAACATAATAAAAATACTAATATTTATTAAGTATTTATTGCAGGAAATATCAAGTTTTACGGAAACATTGTTGGCAATAACGTATTTAGTTACAAAACAAAAGAATAAAATTAATATAAATTTTGCTTCTATAATTGATTTGTTGTTAGGTATTTTTCATTTTCTACTTTTTTATAGGCAGCATTTTCGAATACTTTGGCTGCAAGTTGAGCAAAATGGAGCTATTTCGTTTACACCTTGTTAAACCTTTGTTAACTCATTTGTTAACTCGCTTTGTTCCATTGTTGTTTTTAGATCGCTTTCTTCCAATCATTTTGATGGGCAATAATGAAATTTTACTGTTTTCTACGCGTTTTCAATGTGTTTAATTTCCCCATATATTTCATCTATTTAGTGAGGCTACACACACATAACACAGACACACACACATTTATATATATATATATATATATATATATATATATATATATATATATATATATATATAGAAGTCAACACTTAGAGGCGACAGTCTTTTTCATGCTAGATGCAATCGTCAGGCCACGAGTGCTGTTATTTTTCTCGGATATTTATATATACGGGTCAGTGGTGCGTTGTGGGTAGTCTATTTTGGCAGATATTTTACCGGAAGTCGTTTATTTGTTTATTTATATATTTACACACGCTCTATCTCTGATATTGAGCACTTTATCCCATAAATATAGCACACTTTAAGACTATATTTCTTATATATATATATATATATATATATATATATATATATATCTGTCTCTTCATTATCTATCTATCGATCGATCTATCTATCTATCTATATATATATATATATATTTCAGTCTCTTCATTATCTATCTATCTATCTATCTACCTACCTACCTATATATATATATATATATATATATATATATATATATATATATAAATATCAGTCTCTTCATTATCTATCTATCTATCTATCTATCTATCTATATATATATATATATATATATATATATATATATATATATATATATATGAAGAAATATAGTCTTAAGATGTGCTATATTTATGGGATAAAGTGCTCAATTTCATAGATAGGGCGTGTGTAAATATAAAAGTGAACATAGAAGTCAACACTTAGAGGCGACAGTCTGTTTCATGCTAGACGCAATCGTCAGGCCACCGGTATTTGCGCCCCGGACAGTTGAGTACTGGACATTTGCGCCCCGGACAGTTGCGTACTAGATATTTGCACCCCGGACAATTGCGTACGGGACATTTGCTTACTGGACATTTTCGCCCCGGACAGTTGCGTACAGAACATTTGCGCCCCGGACAGTTGCGTACTGAACATTTGCACCCTGGTAGTTGCGTACTGGACATTTGCGCCCCGGACAATTGCGTACGGGACATTTGCGTCCCGGACAGTTGCATACTGGACAGTTACGTCTGGGACAGTTGCGTACTGGACAATTGCGTACTGGGTATTTGCGCCCCGGGAGTTGCGTACTGGATATTTGTGCCCAGGACAGTTGCGTACTGGACATTTGCGCCCCGGAAAATTGCGTACGGGATATTTGCGCACCGGTCAGTTGCGTACTGGACATTTGCGTCCCGGACAATTGCGTACTGGACATTTGCGCACCAGACAGTTACGTACTGGATATCTGCGTGCCTGGACATTTGCGATCCTAGACAAATGCGTCCCTGGATAATTGCTTACCTCTGATAATTTTTTTAAGTTACATTTTGTTTTTAAAGTGTTGTTTAATGTAGAAATTTGCACAACAATACCCTTAATTACTCTAAACTAGCAGAAAGTTATTTACCATAATTAAAAAAAGAGAATTATTTATCTTTTAAAACAAGATAAAATATCGTGAAAATCTCAACACAGAAAATTCACGAGACGGTTCAGGCCGAGGAAAAGGATCAAAAGCACTGGCCTTAAGTTGAGAAATAAGATTTATTTCTGCAACGTAATGTGACCGTATAAATAACATGCATTAAATAAATGTAAACACTGAAAAAATAACACTTCCCTTCCCTTATAACTACTTCAGGGATCACGTAGTAATAAAGTCACGTGACCCCCGTAACTATAAAATGGTAGTAAAAGCGTAACTACTTTTAGTTAGTAAGAATCAACAACCCAGGGAAGTACATCGCCTTTCTCCCGTCTCAACAAATTCTCCCCAAAAATCAAGTTAGCAGGTCCAGTTCACTACAATAGTGTGTTCCACAAACATCTTATAGATTCTGGATTTTATAGATTATATTTTTATTTGGGACCCATGGCTAAGTTCCGAAAATCAAACACTGGTGGGAAATATTTGTGAACGAGGAAAATCACAGCTACCATTATCACAAGAAAAATGCTGATGCAACAAAAACATACAGAAGATGTGTAGAGCGATCTGGAAATACTGTTAATCTGTCATTGCATTTTAAACAAAAATAAACTTTTAATTTTTTGTTTTATTTTATTTTATTTTTTTTTTTTTTTAAGATTACTATCTATGTTTTTTTTTAATTTATGATAATTGCCTTTAAAAGCTTTAAAAATTTATCAGAGGTACGCAATTATCCAGGGACTCATTTCTCTAGGATGGCAAATGTGCACGTATGCAATTGTCTGGTACGCGATTGTCCAGGACACAACTGGCCTAGAACCTCTTCTTTCGCACTTCTCCTTTGTGGAACTCTTTTTTTGGCTTCTTATTTTTCAGTCAACTTTGATATTTAGAAATTTAAATGCAATCATCTGTCTTCTTGAATCCTCTTTTTTTATTGTCCTCTCTCCTTAATGATTTTTCTCAGGGTCTTTCACTCTCAATAATTCCTTGCGTATTAGTGCCTTTATCGCCTTACTTGTGATTAGATGATTAAATAAAGCTATAATAAATATCAATATAATTAATCACTAACTTAGCCTCGTCTGATACGAGCGCTCAAAATTAACCTATTTAACCAGCTCAAAATGTGTCTATTTAACAATCATGGTAAGGGTCGAAAATAAATTTAAAATGTACTTATGGAATGAACTCGGTAAGGGCCACAAATTAACCTGTAGCGGCAAAACCACAATTTACACATAGTTATAGATACCAAATTAAAGCCATATTTATACAGTTATTAGAAAACTTATCTGTAATTACACACCAACTTTCGTCTAGGTGTGTCACACACACGCCGCACTCTTCTCTAAAAAAATTAAAAAAACAAACACAAATATACCAGAGTACCAAGTTCTGGCCATTATCGATGCAACTCGCGATTGCTACAGATTACTACAACTACGTCCGTGTTTTTCCTTTATATGGGCTATAAGAGAAGCTGGACAGCGGAGAGAGAGAGAGCAGAGAGAGAGACTTCAAACACACACACTAACCTTAAATGGTACCCAAGATCACGGCTGGCTGGCTGCTGGACAATTAGGCTGTGAAAACGACCTCCTGTGAACACAGAAAGAGAACAGACTCCACTATCAACGCGACAAGCCCAAACCGATAGACAACAAGCAATCAGCCGGAATAAGCATATTCTTTATTCACGCTCTCATTTCACACCTCGTACATCGTACATTCGAACGCTACACTATACGATTTACCAGAGACATTTTTTATATCTTGAAAATGAAAATAAATCTTTGGGCTTTTCTCCCAACCGGTGTCTAATTTGTTTCTTTAATCCAACCAACTTCCACCTGGGATCAAACGTATTTAACGAGCTCAAAATGAACCTATTCGGTAAGGGCCCAAAATGTACCTATTTATCGAGCTCGATAACTATTGCACCCAGTGATATTACTGAGTAGCTATCAACACATATATGCCACAGTCGAGGAAGTTCCATAATGTATAGTATTTTCAATTTATATCGAAACAGCCTACTGTCAACTATCAGGAAATTGTAAAACGCACTCGCCTAGACTACAGCCTCTGGGAAGTAAAACAGATTCGTGTAAAATATTAAGTTTGAAAGAAAGTCCTATCGCTTCTTTGTTGAAGCATAACTGATTTATATTTAATCATCAATTACAAATTCAATCAGGGTAAAAAATTTCCCTCCAGTTCCGATGACAAAAAAAAAAAAAGCGCAGGCAAGTGATTAATGCCTGGAGTCAAGATTTTCTTTGTGTTTTGCTGCAAAAACATCTCTTTGTCTTTTTTAACCTCTTTAAAATTGGAGAAGAGTTGACTGTCTAGGGAATTCTGGAAATATCTGGAAATGTGATGAGCCGAAGGTGCGATGTCAAGAGTGTTAAATGAATGAGGCAGAATTTTTATATTCAAAGACAAAGTCTGTTTCCTGTGTACGTTTTGCAACGTGTAGCCATGCAAGAATAACCTTAAATGGTACCCAAGATCACGGCTGACTGCCTGCTCGACAATTAGGCTGTGAAAAAGACCTCCTGTGAACACAGATAGAGAACAGACTCAACTATCAACGCGACAAGCCTAATTGTATTGAATGCTTTCATTAAAATTGAATGTTTCATTAAAATTCAAGATTTCATACTAGACAACAAACTTCATATCCAATCGAAGAGAGAACATTAGCTTGTCAGGGTGTAATCCTAGTATTTGTAGAGACCCGTCCACATTACTCCAAATAAATGGTTAGGAAGGAAACACCCATCAATACTGGAAAGAGCGATAACAGAGCGAATTGAGAACCTATTTTCCAGAGAAAAATTGTTTTAAGAAAAAGATTTTATAAATATCAACGGACAGTAGTTGAGGCTGCTCGGTAAATGAATGCCGAATGTTTGTTCATAAGGAAACGTCTAATATTACCATTACCATTAGAGATGAGGAGAACAGATGCTACACTTTGATCCCAGCCTGATGGCCAGAGAATGAAGAAAAGCGTAACAAGAAGCACTGGCTGCTCGATCTATGAATGCCAAATGTTTCCTTATAAGAAAACTGCTAATATTACCATTACCATTAGAGATGAGGAGAACAGATAAAACACTTTGATTGCAGCCCGGTGGCCCTGGAGTGAAGAAAAGTGTAACGAGAAGCACTGGCTGCTCGGTCAATGAATGCCGAATGTTTCCTTATAAGGAAACGGCTGGCCAGAGAGCATTCACTGCCATAGAGGAGGAATGATATTGCATAAATGTTTAGTTCTCTTTTCTTATCTATGTGGACGCGCTGTTCAGATTAACTGAGAGTCCCCCGGCTCTTTCTTTCTTTCTTTCTTTCTTTCTTCGTCACTGCTTCTTCTTCGCTACCGCTTCATTAATTCTTCGCTGTCGTCTTTCTTTCTTTCTTTCTTTCTTTCCCACTGTTTCTTTCATTTGTCTTCACTCTTATGTCTTCTTTCTTTTTCTATTTATTTATTTATTTATTTATTTATTTCTTCGTAGCTGCTTCTTCGCTACTGCTTCAGTAATTCTTCTTCGTTCTTATTCTTTCTTTCTTTCTTTCTTCTTCATCAGTACTTTTTTCTCATTCTTTTTCTTCAGAAATACATTCCTTCTTTTTACGTATTTCTTTCTTTCTTTCTTTCTGTCTTTCTTTCTTTCTTTCTTCTATTTCTTTACATTTTTCTTTTTTGAACAGCGCCCTCTATTTTAAAGTTTCTCTTAAATAACTCCAACTCACGCACACACCTGGTTCTTTTTTACTGACTGTCACGTACACAGCACTAAACAACCTGATGTCTCTTTGCCAAATATACAACCGCACAACGCTTCCTAAGCATTCTGTATTTCGGGTCTTCTTCTCTCAACATTGCTTTACAAGAAACCTTTTTGTTTTGGCATCTTTTTCTCTGATCCTTTTGTAACAGCTTCTGACCTTTACGGACATTCAGTCGATTCAAACTTCTTTCTATTCACCATTTGGGGTCACTCTTGCAATGCATGTCTCGAACATTGAACGGGTAGGTAAAGAGGTCAGAATTTAATCCCGGGTGCCATCTAAACGATGATCCTGGGAAGCATCCCACTCTTCTGTTCAATATCAAATCAACTTCAAATAATCGATTTTCCTGCATTAACCCTCAAGACTTATTTCGGCTTGAACAACAACAGCAACAACAACAAAAAAGCTAAAGAATTATCGCGCGCAACTTGCAATAGGTAAACTGTTGCCATTTTATATTTTAAATTCGCGCATGCGCGTTGTTTGTTTTTTATTCTGTCTACTGCATAATATATTAGGGCCGGTTGGGTACCGTCTGTGAGAAAAAGAGCACCATGACGCAATCCACTTCGCCAAAAATTTGGAAACGGCATGTTATACTGCTTGGTATTCGCACCAATACAAAATGCGTGGGTGTCAATCTGAGGACATTGCAGAGAATTCGGAAAGAGTTGGATGAGTCTAATGGTGATTACGAAGGTGTTTGGAGTAATCACTAGTGAAAGAGACGTTATGCCTCCAATCATCTTCCCTCAGGGCCTCCGACCCAACAGGGAGGTCTACATCAAATGCCTTGACGAGTTAGTTCTGTCTTGGGTCAAGAGGATGGCATTTCCCCCCTAGCAAGACGGGGGGGGGGCACTAGCACGGAAGGGTTTACAGAGAGTGATAGTAAGAGTAAAGAGGAAAGGATAAAGAGAAGTACAGGGATTAGGATCAAGCTATCTGAAGACGTCGATTGACATTACATTTGAATATTTGAAAATTATAGCTATCAGTGAAGCACTGGCGGGAATGCGAGAGAAGAAACTGTTGGAGGAGTTGAATTGAAAGGGTGGGACCGAGATGCCAACCTAGTAGCACGCTTAAATTCACACACTTGGGATACCAGTGACAATAGTTCTTCAGAGCTTTTATCACGAAAATGTTTGTAGGAAAGACAGAGGGGAGCGTGTCTGTGATAAAGTGTCTGTAGTCGAGATGCCAGGTCAGGACCTATCACATTGCATATCCGTCTCTGGATTTTGTCGAGAACCTCGAGATGAACAGCAGGAGCACCAGACCATATATGGCAACAGTATTCAATACAAGAACAAATAGTTGATTTGTAGATCTGAAGGATGGGGTCAGGCGAGAAAAACCTTTTGGCGCGACATCCAGAGTAGCTATTTGATGATGTCATTCAAAAATACATCTTAAAGGACTAAAAAGCTGGAAGAATTTCCTCAAACTTAATATTGAACTAAAAAAAACAAGCAGAATGTTTTCATATTTACTGGTTTTCTTGGATCGACACGACTGAAAATCGTACAAGAATTAAAACTATCAAAATGATACCTTTATTAAAATCATCATGAATATTAAAACACTAGAAAAATATTCCTTTATTGAGGACGCTTATAAAGCCACATGTAAGCACACATCAGCATATGCCTACCTACATCCAAACCTTTCTTTTGCATGCCTGAACCTGACACGAACTTTTCAGCAACTTTTCATCTCTGCTAAATAATGGCGTGTCTTTCAGCATTGACACTCGCAAGAATGTTGGCAGGTGTGCCCTCTTGTCTTCAAGATATTTCAGAGACAAGAACCGAGCAAGAATATATCCGCACGCATAAAAGACCAACGGATAAGCTGGCGTATGCGAATAACATAGGAACGCCAGCAGGCAATGATAAACACAGAAAGTAATACACATATTTATCTATTGAAGCAGAGAAAAAGAGGTTCGTATGATTTATTTATCATGGCTTAGTTTTGGGACAAGGCCAAATATAGCAAAATGACGGTTATAAGATTGTATGGCGACAATCTTCGAAGTGGAGATCTGTTGGCCTTCAAAATCAATATTCGAAATAATGGCTTTTAACTAGAATCAAACGTAAATCACAGACATCAGGGAGAAATAAGCAGCCCTCTAAACTAAAAGTCGAGTTTAGCTTAATCTAGCACAAAAGCCAAATGAAAAGAAATAAATTAAGGAATACTATTTTGTGCCAATTTCCCAGTATGGGATGACATGTTCTAAAGCATTATTCCCATAAACTTTCATCTCTTTATCTCGGCTCCAATATACAGCCGACAGAAAATAAACCAACAACTTTAGCATTTGTTTAATACCAACGGCTTCCCATACTTAATACTTCTCGTTTTTACTCTCGCGTGGTCATGTGTGACGTCACGAGCTGCGACGCGATTTTCGAGTTTGTCGTTGCTTTGAAATTTTTCATGCAACAAAAACAGACTAACATTATTGTTTCATCCGTGTATTGTTTGATATATTGAAATGTAATTGTCATCTTTGATAATGGCTTATGTAAGCCGAAAGTTTAGATTGGATTATATCAATATGGTGATTTCCTTTCGTCTTTCAATGATAATGTTATTAAGCTTATCAGACAATATGAAAGGAACTTACTTAAAATAAATAGACAACACTTGTCTATATTATTTAATGAAACTTACATCAATAAAAATTTATTTCGGTTGAACTCTCTGGGGAGGAAGTGTGGGTTTGTAAACAGTGACTATTACGGCTCATAATGCAAGACTCTTCGGTAAATCGAATCGAGTTCTCTCTGTCACTGTGTGTTTATCTAAAAATAAATTCGTGGCAATTACTTTTTTTTTTAAATCCAGAAAAATACCATATTTTTATTATAAAAGTTTATAATAAAAACGTGTTGAAATCGCTACACAAAAGATGTCATGTTTCAAAACTTTGATTGTACTTCTTCAGGCGATGGCAATTAACTGGTGATGAAGTAATTTTTAGGAAATTTTTCGAAAGTTAAAAGGCGGGAAACATAAGGTCAGAATTGAAATTCAACTTATGGGTATGTCTTGATTAACCAATTAAATGCCCGATCTACGCTCACCTGAAGAAGCCCAATCACATATTGAACCATGAAAGCTTTTGTGTAACGATTTAAAATGTTTTTATTATAATATCTTATAATATATACCAAGGATAGCTGGTGAATCTTTTAACAAGGATGGCTGCGAACAGTTTACGGTTCGATAGGATGGTTCTTGAATTTTGGGAAACATGATTGTACCTACGTGATTTTTATAGTCACACACATTGCTTACGCGACATTATGTAAACTCCCAGCATCAGTCAGCCATGATTCAATGAACAAAACGATACAAGTATAATTGGAATATTTTATCGTAAGAATACCTACGTATATATGTAAGTACAAGGGATGATGAAAAGTTCTAAGTTCCACCTACCTCTCAAATCATCAGAATATTTTTGGCCCTTTCGAGAAATTTCATGCACACATACTGATATATATATATGTATATATATATATATATATATATATGTGTGTGTGTGTGTGTGTGTGTGTGTGTGTGTGTGTGTGTGTGTGTGTGTGTGCAGGTATGCAGAAAAATAGGAAAGAACACGTTAGGTAAATAATCCGGAGTTCTTTAGTATTTTTGCTTTTATTTTTAAAAAGAGTGTGCTCCATACAGGAGTAGACGGTCTCGGCTCTCGCTTTTGAAACATGAGAACTCTTATGTAGCGAAGGAATCATCTTTTAAAAAAAAAATATTATAATATATAAAGACATTTTTATGTTTGTACATTTTTTTTATGGACACAAATATTTAAGTAAATGCTTTGTTTTATAATAAACAGTATTAACAACATTTATTGGCTTGAACGTCCGAGAAATTGTCATAGAAAATATGTGTCCTCCGACAGGAATCGAACCTGCGTCCTATACGGAACCGTCATATAGCCTGACGTGCTTTTACCGATTTCACCGCAGGGGATCATTCGGTTAGGAAGGTCGAATTTACTGCTTTTAAACTACAATCTTCCATGATTCTCTCACGTACATCCATATCTGTTCGATGTATAAATGTATAAACATAAAAATGTCTTAAAATAATTGTCGGACGTTATCCATTTCATAATGTGTGACGTCATTTGTTTACATATTTATTTATACATATATATATATATATATGTGTGAGTGTGTGTGTGTGTGTTTGTGTGTGTGTGTTTATGTGTGCGTACGTGCGCGCGCGTGTGTGTGTGTGTGTGTGTGTGTGTAAGCTTTTCACTCCAAGCAAGGCGGGAGTGCCACTAACACGCAAAGGGTTACAGAGAATGCGATCAAGAGTAAAGAGGGGTGATAGAGGAAAGGACGAAGAGAAAGACTGGAATTAGATCAAGGCATCAGATGTCGATTGACATTGCATTTGAATAATTGAAGATTATAGCTATCAGGGAAGCAAGAGGGGGGAAGGGAATTCCACAGATGGGAAGGTGCGGGACATAGAGCTATTAGAGTAGAAATGACGGCTACACCGACAGTGAAACGGTGGGACCGAGATGCCAACCTAGTAGCACGTTTGAATTTCATGCAGTCTTTGGGAACTAGCGAAAGTAGCTCATTAGAGCAGAAAAGGCAGAGGGTAGCGACAGCACGTCTGTGAGAAAGTGACTGTAGACGAGATGACAGATCAGGACCTATCACATTGCATATCCGTCTCTGGATTTTGCCGAGGACCTTAAGACGAAGAGCGTGGGCTCCAGGCCATATATTGTAGCAGTATTCCATGTAAGGTTGAGTGTGTGTGTGTGTGTGTGTGTGTGTGTGTGTGTGTGTGTTTCTGTGTATATGTGTGTGGTATATTTTATGTTTATACGCTATTTTTATAGATATAATTTAAGTAAATGCTCTGTTTTTATTTTAATTAAACACTATTAATTACATTTACCGGCCCGAATTTTCGAGAGATTTTGTAGAAAATCGAATACAGGAATCGAACGTGTATTCCTATACGGATACTGTCATTTGATCGGACGTGCTATACTATTTAGCTACAGAGAAGCGTCTGGTTAACAAAGTCCAAATTACTGATTATAAACACACAATCTTCGACGACGTTTCTCGATTGATCATATCTGCTCACAAAACGTATCTTAATGTAAACAATGACAACATATAATGAAATGTATAATTGTCGGACTTAATAAATTTCATTATTTATATATATATATATATATATATATATATATATATATATATATATATATTACCAACAACATTGGACCTCAAAAGTACCATCTATGTAAAAACAATGCTGGAAAGATAACATTAAGTTCTTACATCAGTACACATGCAACAATCTTTTTAGCTTGTTGACTTGCCAGCTGTCAAAAGCCAGTGCAATTTGCACACATATCGACTAGCATATCACAAACAACCAAAATAAATGTATCTGCATGAGAGAATACTAGCATGTTGGAAACGGAACCTTTCCTATTACACAAAATCAGATGGCTTTTTAAAATAACTGAGTTAGTTAAAAGTACTTGAACTAAGCAACAGATGTCAACTTCGGGGAGGTTATCTAAAATTTCGATCCTAATATACAACATCTACTTCGGAAATTAGAAAACATGCAATGACATTGAATAGGCAGACATGCTATGTTAAATTCACCGGACAAGATCTATTTAATTTTTATTATATTTTTCCACTTAAAGAATGATATGTGTATTAGGACTGAAATTATGAATAAACTGTCCAAAGTTCATGTTACACACACACACACACACACACACACACACACACACACACACACACACATATATATATATATATAAATATATATTATAAATTAAGTGATTTAAAATATGATTTTTTTCGCTACACAGTAATAACCATGTTTCAAAAATGGAAGCTAAAAGCTTCGAATTTAATTTTGTTATTAAATAAAAGACATTATTTCCATTTCCTCGTCAAGCGAATTTCGGACTCCAAAATTCGCTTGACGAGGAAATGTAAATAATGTCTTTTATTTAATAACAAAATTAAATTCGAAGCTTTTAGCTTCCATTTTTGAAACATGGTTATTACTGTGTAGCGAAAAAAAACATATTGTAAATCAGTTAATTCATAATATTAATGCTCTGTAAATTTACATTGAGCCCTATTGTATAAAAATAAAAATATCTCTAAGAACACCGGATTATATATCTTACTGTTCTTTCTTTTTATTTATATATACATATATATATACAGTGTAACCCGGATATAAGTGAGTTGTCGGGACCGGATAAGAAGTCTCTTATATACGGGTTTCTATTTTGTTTTATTAACACAGGCTCTAATTTGGGACCAGAGACAATCTCTCTTATATCCGGGTTTCTCTTATATCAGGGTCTCTTATATCCGGGTTACACTGTATATATATATATATATGTGTGTGTGTGTGTGTATACATGTAGTTTTGTTAAATTCACCGGACAAGATTTATGTAATTTTTTGTTATATTTTTCCAATTTCCAAATTATATGTGTATCAGGACTGAAATTATGGATAAACTGTCCAAAGTTCATTTTTTTCTATTTTGTTCAAGTACTTACGACTATGCCCATATCTCTGAGATGAAGGATTACGATTACTTGCATCATCATCATTGTTATATTCACAACGTTTCGGCTGTTGTACGCTCCGGTCTTCTTCAGGCGACTGGAATTTCCAACCGAACACTTTATTTCATCCACCTTGGTAGATTGTGCTAGTTTCATGTGCCATGCCTTTTCCGGCTGTCTCTGTTATTTCCCTTTAACTCAACTCTCCGAAATTCGTTCACTGCAGCGGCCTGGTATTGAACTCACAACTCTTTGGGGCTAGTCACTGGATCTAACGTCTTTATCCACAGAGCCATGTGTCCTTGAGGGTCGTGTTCGCAATTAGCAAAGTCAAATTGCTGTTTTTAAAATCATGGAAAATTAGTTGTTTAAAAACAGTAATTTAACTTTGCTAACCAGACGCTTCCTCTGTTGCTAAATAGTATAGCACGTCTGGCCAAATTACGGTTTCCTTGTGGGATACAGGTTTGATTCCTGTCGGAGGACACATATTTTCTATGAAATTTCTCGGGCATTTAGGACGGTAAATGTCGTTAATACTGTTTATTATAAACAGAGCATTTACTTAAATATTTGTATCTATAAAAATAACGTATAAACACACACACACACACACACACATATATATATATATATATATATATATATATATATATATATATATATATATATATATATATATATATATATAATTTACAATGTGTGGGTTTATGTGAGTACATGTCATTAAAGCCGAATGCCATCTTATCGGATTTTTTTTCAGATTCCCAGAGTCTTCGCGCTTTAAACCTTGTATGAGACTAAAAGTGACGTTTGAACTTATCTACAGAAGGAGGAATCTTTTTCGCTCTTTTTCAATGGTGTTTACGGAAGTCCGCTTTTGTTCTTTAACTGTTTAAAAAGAAACAAAAACAATCACGCCAATATATACATACATACATAAATACATATAAAAAAGTATTATATATATATATATATATAAATTAATATATATATATATATATATATATATATATATATATATATATATATATATATATATATATATATATATATATAATACTTTCGGTCTCGTTCGATGTACTGCGTTCCGATCTGGTACGGTAAGTTGTAAGGACATATTGCCAGAAAGAGTTAGGTCTAGAAAAAAAAGAAAAAAAAAGACAAAACAAAAACGAATGAGAAAGGAAGTGTAAAAGAAAGAAAAGAGAGAATGGATTTCGATTCACCAGCACGAACGTTGTATGGAAGAGAAAGAATTAGATCTGCTTTTGTCTATCGTCACGCGTTCAGAATGCGTGTGAGCAGGCCAGATAAGATTCAAAGAAAAAGAACAAGATAGGCGTAATGAAAGAAACGAGAGAAAGAGAAAAGAAGAATAACAGTGAAGGAAAAAGAGAGCGAGAGAAAGACAGGGAAAAAAGGTAGGGAGTAGATTTATCGAAAGAAGCGAGAAAAGAAAATGTACGAAAGAGAATGAGGATTGGAAAGAGCAGAGCAAGAAAAAGATAGAAGATGGGCTGCCGGATGAGAGGAAGTCCGATCGGAAGAAGGTTAACCTTATGTTGAATATACAAAAAATATAAATAAAAAGACTGATAAATAAAGGCTTGTAAATAAAAACTGGTAAATAAAAACTGGTAAATGAAGACTTGTCAAAAGGACTGGTAAATGAAGACTGGTAAATGAAGACTGGTAAATAAAGACTGGTAAATAAAGACTGGTAAATAAAGACTGGTAAATAAAGCATGATAAACATGAGCTAGAACATAAAGACCATTAAATAAGACTGGTAAATAAAGACAGACAAAGAAGGGCTGGTAAATAAAAGATGGTAAATAAAGACTATTAAAAAGATGGGGAAAGAAAGGCTGGTAAATACAGACTGGTAAAAAAACTGGTAAATAAATGCAGGTAAATTGAAATTAGTAAATAACGACTGGTAAATAAAGACTGGCAAATAAGAGCTGGTAAACAAAAACTGGTAAATAAAGACTAGCAAAAAGACGGGTAAAGAAAGGCTGGTAAATACAGACAGTCAAATAAAGGCTGGTAAATAAAAACTGGTAAATAAAAACTGGTAAATAAAAACTGATAAATGAAGGCTTGTCAAAAGAACAGGTAAATGAAGGCTGGTAAATAAAGACTGGTAAATAAAGACTGGTAAATAAAGCATGATAAATAAAATCTAGTACATAAAGACCATTAAATAAGACTGGTAAATACAGACTGGCAAATAAACGCTGGTAAACAAAAACTGGTAAATAAAGACTACCAAAAAGATGGGTAAAGAAAAGCTGGTAAATACAGACTGGTAAAAATCATGGTAAATAAATGAAGGTAAATAGAAATTAGTAAATAAAGACTGGCAAATAAAGGCTGGTAAACAAAAACTGGTAAATAAAGACTAGTAAATAGAGCATGGTAAATATAAGCTAGTATATAAAGACTGTTAAATAAGACTGCTAAATAAAGACAGGGAAATAAAGGGTGATAAATAAAATATATTAAATAAAGACTAGCAAAAATACGGGTAAATAAAGGCTGGTAAATACAGAGTGGTAAAAAACCTCGTA
Organism: Acanthosepion esculentum; assembly: GCA_964036315.1. NCBI lineage: Eukaryota > Metazoa > Mollusca > Cephalopoda > Sepiida > Sepiidae > Acanthosepion > Acanthosepion esculentum. Next base: position 139,245,025 of record OZ038477.1, read on the forward strand.
AACAAATGCAGGTAAATAGAAATTAGTAAATAAAGACTGGTAAATAGAGACAGGCAAACGAAGTCTAGTAAATAAAAATTGGTAAATAAAGACTGATGAATAAAATATGGTAAATGAAATCTAGTACATAAAGACCGTTAAATAAGACTCGTAAATAAAGACAGGTAAATAAAGACTAGTATATAAAAAATGGTAAATAAATACTAGCAAAATGATGGGTATAGAAAGGCTGGTAAATACAGACTGGTAAAAATCCTGGTAAACAAATGCAGGTAAATTGAAATAAAAACTGGTAAATAAAGACTGGTAAATAAAAGATAGTAGATAAAGACCGTTAAATAACACTGGTAAATAAAGACTACCAAAAAGAAGGATAAAGAAAGGCTGGTAAATACAGACTGGTAAAAATCCTGGAAAACAAAAGCACGTAAATTGAAATTAGTAAATAAAAACTGGTAAATAAAGCATGGTAAATAAAAGAAAGTACATAAAGACCATTAAATAAGACTGGTAAATAAAGACTGGCAAATAAGGGCTGGTAAATAAAAACTGTTGAATAAAGACTAGCAAAAAGACGGGTAAAGAAAGGCTGGTAAATACAGACTGGTAAAAATCCTGGTAAATAAATGCAGGTAAATTGAAATTAGTAAATAAAGACTGGTAAATAAAGACAGGCAAATAAAGGCTGGTAAATAAAAACTGGTAAATAAAGTCAGGGAAATAAAGTCTGGTAAATAAAGACTAATAAAAAGACTGGTAAATAAAGTCTGGTAAATAAAGTCTGGTAAATAAAGACTGATAAAGCGACTGGTAAGTAAAGACTGCTAAATAAAGAAAAGGACTGGTAAATAATGAGAAGTAGAGAATAGATTTTTTCTTAATATATTTGCATCGGAGAATCGGGACCTAAATGCGATAGTTTACAACATTGTCTTGTTCCGCTCTTGTGGGGAATTTCATTCTTTTCTTATCTCCTCTTATTCTATTCTCCAATATTTTTTTGTTTCTTTATTGCTTTTTTTTACTCTCTTCTTTTCACTTCTATATATTCCTTCTTCCTTTCTTTCCTTCTAAATATGCCTAGTCGTATTCAAGTGATCTTTATTTTATCTATTAAGCATAGCATAATTTTCTAACAAGGCCACAACTATGAGACACCCACTACTCCCTATTAATGATCCACAACTCCAGCTTGCAACCAGATGGCGCAACAACGAGACGTTATCTTGATGGGGACAGCCACTCGGTGGAAAAACGAGGTTGATGAAAAAGAACACAGCGCCATCTGTTGAATGCTGGCTTTCTAAGCGTAGCTTAGATGTGACACAACATCAAAAGTATGGAGCACCAATTGGGCATCGAGATCACTGATCAGTCCTAATTGATCTAGCGTGTTAAGCTTGTTAACCATTGTACCACATCGAATTTCCCTTCTACCTGTTGAATGTTAGAACTAATTTTCTAGTTTTCATACATTTTCAGAATTACTTGTGATAATCATACTTGTCTGAAAATGATAGCTGAATATAAAATGTAAAATCATTAGTGTTTTCACGAAAATGCTTCTAAAATAATAACGCAGTACGTGCAAGCATTTAGTAGGAATTTTCATTATTGGAATTTGTTAAGTTTTAGAATGTGCGGCTGGGGTTAAATATTGGTTTGTCTGGTAAGTATGTAATATAAATGTAATATAGAAAAGATTTTAGGACAGTGGGATTATTAAATAAATAATATTGTATTTATTGCCTGTCTATATATATATTATGTATTGAAATGGAGCAACCATTATGGGACAGAATTAGCATTAAGTTTATTATATGGCCATTGTCCCATCACAATCGGTACATATACTGTGCATATTATGTATTGACATGTAACAACCATTATGGGACAGAATTAGCATTAAATTTATTATATTACATTTGTCCCATAACAATTGGTACATTTAGTGTGCATATTATGTATTGAAATGTAGCAACCATTATGGGACAGATTTAGCATTAAATTTATTATATTAAATTCGTCCCATAAAAATCGGTACATTTAGTGTGCATATTATGTATTGAAATGTAGCAACCATTATGGGACAGATTTAGCATTAATTTTATTATATTACATTTGTCCCATAACAATTGGTACATTTAGTGTGCATATTATGTATTGAAATGTAGCAACCATTATGGGACAGAATTAGATTTAATTTTATTATATTAAATTCGTCCCATAAAAATTGGTACATTTAGTGTGCATATTATGTATTCAAATGTAGCAACCATTATGGGACAGAATTAGCATTAATTTTATTATATTACATTCGTCCCATAAAAATCGGTACATTTGTGTGCATATTATGTATTGAAATGTAGCAACCATTATGGGACAGAATTAGATTTAATTTTATTATATTAAATTCGTCCCATAAAAATCGGTACATTTAGTGTGCATATTATGTATTCAAATGTAGCAACCATTATGGGACAGAATTTGCATTAAATTTAAATAAAACTCGTAAAAGATAGCAAAAAGACAAAACTTATTCAGAGCTACACAAGACAAGAATCTGTGGAGAGCCATTATCGCCCACGTCCTGAAAGGAAAGAATGAATATATAAGACGAATACCAGCTTAAAATGTAGCTCAACGGTGTCCCGTGGGCATGTAAGTATAAACTCTGTAAATACTGATAATAAGAAAAAAAAAGAACTTATAAATATAGCATCAGTAGTTGGACAGTTGAAGTATAAACCTGACAACTTCACAAAATCCATCCAAAGTACACGACCTGTCTTCATGATAAAAGAATTATTTCTAAACCCGTCGGCTTCTAAATGTCGAACAGTTGAACAATATTGGAAAGCTAGAAGACGTACAACTGAATCGAGGAATACTGCGTAAAAAGTGAAATCTCTTGCGCAGTGTCTGTCTTCTCAATCAAGTTATTTTGATGCTATATAGGGTGAGTGCTTGATTCTTGGGTAGCATATCCCGATAACATTAAAGTATTCGGGTTAAGAGACACGCTTTGATATCTGCATAAAAACAAGCCGAACTTTTATCATACTCACCACACATCGGAACAAGAGCTGGTTTCTCCTACAAAATGTAGCGCGGGTCCCAAACCATATTCCTTATTAATATTTCATGAGTGCGCAGGACTGTAGACATAATACAGTTAGTTATGTGCCATGCTTAGGCGATCATCTATCTTTTGATACATGACTGACGAGGCAGATTTTTTTCCTACAATAGGTTGCCATTTCTTTCTGCGGTAGACCAGTTGCTATCTACTTACCCACAGTTGGTTGAAGAAGAAGAGGATTCATACCTTTCCCAATGGTATTAGCACGTCAGTCAGAAATTTAGCGTGTATATATATATATATATATATATTTTTATATCGATTTTCTTTCTCCGAGAGAGACTGTCTACACTAAAACTAAGGAGCATAATCTGCTCCATATTTTCGCCGCAGGGCAGCAGCAGTTTGAAATTAGTTGAGATCTTTCTTTCTGTTCGATGAACTAGCCTCCCAGGCTAATGACTTCTCCCTTCCAGATTAACGCTTAAGACACCTGCTTTTCCCAATTCCGACGCTGTTTAACTTCTTATTTATATATTATATATGCGCAGTACTTATTGGAAAGCTCTCAATATTAGTGATAGTGCTAACATATTTAGTTGGATTGATGTGAGTTTGTGATCCTGGGTTTCACGCCTTTTACGATCTTCAAATTGATTGCCTGACGATCGCAAAGGGCATGAAACCCCGGGTTACAAACTCACATCAACGCAACTATATATATATATATATATATATATATATATATATATATATATATATATATATATATATATATAAATTATACATACCAAAATTTTCTTTCGAATAGTTTTTGGCAAAATAAAATTTTTTCGAAAGTATTAGTTATTTACTATTCAGTATTTTTCTTATTCAAGTTTCTAAATCTACCAAAAAATTAATCCGAGAACTTTAAAACGATCACAACGAAAACTGATGGACATGTCTAAATTATTTCGCCAAACCTGTTTGAATGAAAATGTGCAGCCTAAGTATACGCAATATATATATATATATATATATATATATATATATATATATATATATATATATATATATATATATATATATATATATATATATATTTATATATATATATATATCTGGTGTGCTTTAACGAACACGACCACAGACACAGAGTAGAATTGCCGATCAAGCAAAATGTAAAAAGTGCCTTTCAGCGAAATTATTCCCGTCTGTTGAGTTTCGTATCCAAACTTAAACAAATTTTCTGAGGTAATGATTTTTTATTTATCAATTGCAACGGATTTTTATAACTTTAAACGTTACTTTTAGTGGATACTCATATTTGAATAGATGCTCCATTTAGTTATTAAACAGTATATTTATTTATTTTCACCTACTGCCTGAATATTTGAAAAATCTTATTCAAGAAAAACATGCGATCTCTTCCGTTCGCTGAATCTATGGAAAGATGTCGGGAAACATCGTTTGGGGTGTTACACTCACAGTCTTCATTTCCTGTCTGTATTCCCCTCTCTCTCTCTCTCTCTCTATCTATCTATCTATCTATCTATCTATTACAGTATTTTCATCTATCTATCTATCTATCTATCTATCTATCTATCTATCTATCTATCCTTTACAGTCTTTACATCTATCTATCGATATATATATATATATATATATATATATATATATATATATATATATATATATATATATATGTAAGCAAATGTGTGGATGTAGATCCGACGGTATGATGAAAATGTGGAAAAGACAAAGCAAAATCCGAATGTGTGAGTTTACTGTTTTTATTTTGTTTTTGTTTTTGTTATTCTGTCGACGTCAGACGTTTCGGTCAAATAGACCTTCTTCAGGACATGGTTAATGGAGACATATTTATATTAGATTTAAGTTAGATGAAGAGACGATATATACACGACTGGTCAGAAACAGAAAATATTCAGAAATATTCAAGAAAAATATGCATCGTATATATATATATATATATATTTTTCTTTTACTATGAAATTATTTATTATTTGTATAAAGGTTATGTTTAATGCGTATTTGTGTAGATATACCCGTATTTTTCAAATAGTGTAATTAATGCCTACGGGCCTGAGGACCGAAAGTCTTGTAAAAGGAAACAAGTAATATATGTTGTTTTACTTGGCCTGCAATTAAAACAGAACAAAAAAGCAAAAAAAAAACTCACTAGAGAGCCTAATCTGGCCCACTTCCCAAATAGTTTTCCGACCCATGACCTCGAACATCGAAGCGATGAAGAATGTGTGATGCAAATTAGGGATGAAGGTTGTAATTACACAAAGAACAACACGCATCACTCATAGAAACAAATGAAGTCTTAAAAAAAAGGTACAACAAATGGATACCGTAGCCACCTCGATAAGCAGTACTTATCTCGCCATAAGTGCTGAATGAAATCAAGAAGATCTATGAACGAATCGCAAAACTCTCATTTTTCATCACTTTTAAAGTGGGACGGCGACGAATTACGTGAAGCACTCCCCCACTCACACACACACATTCAGACATACAGACAGACACACAAGCACATATAGCGAGAATTGCGTGCCGATAAACCGGATATACATACATAAATAACTTTAGAGGATATTTACTTAATATTATACCTGTAACTAGATGTTTACGAAAATTAGGTCGTTTTACACAAAGGTAAAAACGAATTGAATAGGAACTATGAGAAGAATATGTTACGCCAATCCTCAAAATACTGAAAGATTACTTTTAAAATCCTTGGTTTCATCAGGCTTGAACTCCAAGCATTGTTGGCTGCAATAAACCCTCTACAACTACACTTACATATATGAGAGGGATGCTTAAAGGTTATCGGTCCGAGAATATATATATATATATATATATATATATATATATATATATATATATATATATATATATATATGAAGAAATATAGTCTTAAAGTGTGCTAAATTTATGGGATAAAGTGCTCAATATCAGAGATAGAGCGTGTGTAAATATAAAAGTGAACATAGAAGTCAACACTTAGAGGCGACAGTCTGTTTCATGCTAGATGCAATCATCGGGCCGATATATATATATATATATATATATATATATATATATATATATATATATATATATATATATATATATATATGTATGTATATATATAGAGAGAGGTAATTCCATATCAACGCATTTTCAGAAATTCCTGTAATGTAATCGGTCATGATCAGTTATCTGGACATCAGTCACATTCTCACCGTGGTGACGTGGCTTCCCTCTGCCTTTTCTACAAATATTTCCATGGCAACTGCTCTGGCTTGCTTTCTCCCCTGATGTCCCGAATACATAAAGCGTGCTACTAGATTGGTAACTAGGTCCCACCCTTTTAGTATTGATATAGCTAAAAGCAATCTTCACTTCTACACCAATACTTTCTTCTGTCGCACTTTCCGCCTTTGGAAGTCACCTCCGTTGACTTGCTTCCTATCTTCAAAAATTTGACTGCAACGTCAATAGCCATCTTCTGTCTTCTGGAAATCTGTATAGATTTTGTCCTTTCCTGAATCCTCCCTAAACTAAGTGATCTCTTTCACCTTCACTTCCTGTAACTCCTGCGTAATAGTGACATTACCGCCTTGCTCGGGGTAAGACGATTAATAATAAAAAACAATCACCAGCTCATATTTTGATGAAAATGTTTTGCCTCAAGTCTTTTCTTCATCTGTGAGGTGATTGTCCAGCATTCATTGTCCTATAAATATTTTTTCTCAAGACTTTTCTTCATCTGTGAGGCGATTGTTCAGTATTCATACCCCTATAAATTTTTGCCTCAAGTCTTTATCTGTGAGGCGATTGTCCAGCATTCATTGCCCTATAAATGTTTTGCCTCAAGTCTTTTCTTTATCTGTGAGGCGATTGTCCAGCATTCATTGCCTCAAGACCTTTCTTCATTTGTGAGGCGATTGTCCAGCATTCATTGCCCTATAAATGTTTTGCCTCAAGTCTTTTCTTTATCTGTGATGAGATTGTCCAGCATTCATTGCCCTATAGAAGAACTGATATTACATTGCAATTCCGTCGCATATTTGCACGTACAAAAAAAGCGATTACTTGCGCATGCGTCGGGATTTCAGTCTCGGTGCGCGCTGTGCCGCGAAATCAATGAATCGATTCTCCAAACTTTGCATAGGATCAGAGTGTAGTATCTATACATTCTAAGAGCTTCATTGTGTTTATTTATTTGCATTCATTATTAATTATGAAAAATATTTAATTAAATTTCCGGTTATGACAACAAGTAATGACTCATATTATTCATTTCCTAACAAATTACGTTAAAAAAATTTCAACAATCAGACACCGGAACAAACTCGATAAGCAATACTTATCTCGCCATAAGTGTTGAATGAAATTAAAAAGAACTAAGAAAAAAAAACGCATTTTTCATCACTTTTAAAGTGGGACGGTGACAGCAAAGCACAGCCCTCCCCACCTACACGCACATACAGGTATACACGTAGGCATGTATAGCGAGAATCTTTTGTGCTGATAAAGCGTATACAGATATATGATTAACTTTACGTGAGATATGCTTACTATTATACCTATGTTTACGTAAATTAGCTCTTTGTGCACAAAAGTAAAATTGGAATGAATATGAACTAAAAGAAGAATATGTTACGCCAATCCTCAAAGTATTGAAAGATGATTTTTAAAATCCTGAGTTTCATCAGGCTCGAACTCCAAGCATTGTTGGCTGCCATAACCCCTCTACAACAGCACTTGCATATACGAGGAAGATGCTTAAAGAGAATATATATATGCTGCTAGGATATATATATATATATATATATATATATATATATATATATATATATATATATATATATATACTAGCAGCATGGTCAGGCGTTGCCCGTGCTTGATTCAAACATACAGCAATCGCTATCACTTGACTTAAAATATTTTTGGCCTTCTTTGCCTTTAAAGGAGTGCCCTTTGCCGTGCTGATGTTGCTACATGCCTTACTTCTTGCCTATCACACACTGCGAAGTTTTAAGCTCTATACTAAACTAAACATTAAATCTGTTACGAAAAAAGAACTAAACAAAATGAACACAAAACGATCAGCTTTAAAAAAGGACTCGTAACTGGAAAAACCGAATGAAAAAAGAATGTTAACGACAAATACTTTTTCACACCCAACCCAGTTCTGCGGAATCAGAATCAACGTTGGGTTTCAACATGCGAATGAGCCAATTGGAGTAAAGTGGCATGCAGATTTACATTTTTGCCACTTGCGATGAATGCAGCTATCGATTTTTTTGCATGCTAGCATGCTAGTTAACATTCGTGTCAGTCAGCTGTTTGGCTTCTCACGCTGGCCAATAGAATCTTGCTGCCTATTCGTGATAGCCAGCTGTAGGCTCTCACTCTGGCCAGTAGAAAATGGCCACAAACTACATGAAAACTACCGTAGAAGCATGAAAAATTCGATTATTTCCACTATCGATGGGAGTTGGGAAACTTGGAGCTAACTTGGAGCATGTGTATGTAAATTTCGGGGCAAATCTGTCGAAAATTGCGACCGTGCATTCGTTAAACACACACACGCATCCTGCTTTTCATATATATATATATATATATATATATATATATAAACATTTCACCCCAAGCAAGGCGGGAGTGCCACTAGCACGCAGGGGTTACATAGAGTGTGAGCAAGAGTAAAAAGGGGTGTTTGAGGAAAGGATAAAGAGAAGGACGGGGATTAAGATCAAGGCATCAGAAGATGTCGATTGACATTACGTTTGAATATTTGAAGATTATAGCGATCAGGGAAGCAAGTAAAAGGAAGGGAGTTCCACTGTCGGGAAGTGCGAGTAGAAGAGACAGCTATATTTAACTGTTTCTACAGAGAATGTGTGGGATCGAGATGCCAACCTAGTAGCACGCTTAAATTCATTCCGTTTGGGTACCAGTGAAAGTAGGTCGTCAGAGCAATTGCCGTGAAAATATTTGTAGAAAAGACAGAGGGAAGCCATAGCACGTCTGTGAGAAAGTTACTACAGACGAGATGCCAGATCAGGACATATAACCTTGTATATCAGTCTCTAGATTTGGCCGAGTACCTCGAGATGAACAGCGAGGGCAACAGACCATATATGACAACATTATTCAATGCAAGGACGAATGGTACATATATATATATATATATATATATATATATATATATATATATATATATATATATATGGGGGGCGGTAATTCCACATCAACAAATGTTCGGAAAGTCAATAACTTTACAGTGTCTGGTTTCTCCTTCAAGGTTATATTTTTCTTATAACCCATGATAATGGTAAAAGTAGTCGTTTCCTTATAATTTAATCGAGCAGCCAGAGCTAGAATTTGTTGGAATTAATAAAAATATTTCTACTAAAGCAATTTTGAGGAAAATAGGTTTCTCCAGTCCAATGCCTGTTATTGCTCTTTCCGGTATTGTGTCAAACTCCCTTCCTTAACATCCTGTTTAGTGTGGAACGTCTACATATTGATCATTTAATTATTTTTTCTTCTAGTTATATGCTCAATCCATTTTAATTGTTGCTATTGCCGAAAGTTCTCAAGTGATGTAGTTTCTGTTATTTGCTACAGTTCTTTGTTCGTGATTCTGTAGCGACGAGGTTCGAAGAAGGAAAAGCCATTGCGAGGATCTATACTATATATATATATATATATATATATATATATATATATATATATATATACACACACACACATACACGAAATGAACAAAAACCGACAATTATTTTAATGTTATTTATATAGACACAAATATTTAAGTAAATCTTCTGTTTATAATAAACAGTATTAACAACATTTACCGGCTTGAACGTCTTACAAATTTCATATAAAATATTCGTCCTCGGACAGGAATCGAACCTGTATCCTATACGGAACCGTCAAATAGCCTGACGTGCTTTTACCGATTTCGCCACAGGGGTGCGTTTGGTTAGCAAGGTCGATTTTATTGTTTTTAAACAACAATTTTCCAAGATTATCTCACGTACATTCATACCTGCTCGATGCGTATCCAAATGTAAATAAATGACGTTACACATTATGAAATGGACAAAGTCTGACAATTATTTTAAGACATTTTTATGTTTCTATGACAATTTCTCGGACATTCAGGCCGGTAACTGTCGTTAATACTGTTTATTATAAACAGAGCATTCACAGAGCAGTGTGTGTGTGTGTGTGTGTGTGTATTATAAATATTTTAAAAAAAATATGTCTCCATCGCGACATAGAAAATACTATGTTTCGAAGCTGAAGCTTACATGTTAAAATTTAACTTTAATGGAGTTTGGTTCCATTCTCAAAAGATGCTAACTTATTTTTTAACTTATAAAATTTTATTTTTTAACTTATAAAAAATTGAATTTACTCTATTTTTAATTTAAGTTGGTAGTATTAAGAGAATTACCATTTTTTATTAAGGGGGTGTTTTTCTTCCAGTATAGTGGCAAATTTAAAGTCCGTTAAGGTTGCCAACAAAGACATTAACCCTGTACAGGATTCAGAAGCCACTGGCTGTACAGGGTTATAGAATACGAGTAACGATTTATGGAGATATCTGGGGCATATAACGATCGATCCTAGACTTGAGCAGGGCAAGATTTTATGGATTGGGGAGGCATCCTGTTGGGAGTCGGTTCTACAAAGCAATGGCTCATGGGAAGAAGCTGCTCGAGCGGAACTTAGTTCTCACCAATGGAATACCGCGGAAATGAATGTGGTTCGCGTGGCATGGCGGGTCTTAGCCGTGAAGGTTAGAACTGGTGAAACTAAGGAATAGAAATAGCGATAGATCAGGGAGAGGCTTGCAACGTTTTGTCTGTGGGGAAAGGGGTTGTAGGGTGGAAAATAATTTGTCACCCACAAGCACGCGGAGACACTGCTTTAGAATAACATTGAAACCCCCTAGCTAGTTTCTTTTTATTCTTTTATGTGCCATGTCCCTTCAGAATATAGGCGATCATGGCTCTCCCTATCTTCTTTTGTAGCTCTAAAGCAATGTTTGTCCCTTCACTATCTCTCATAGTTCATGTTCTACTACCCATTTACCGCAATTCGTTCAGTAGGTTTGTAAAACCGCATTCTCATCCCACTGGACCCGCGCACTCCACAAGACCGGCCGTTGGTCTGCTATGGTCCAATATTACAGGTTAGACACAAGTCTCCGGTTCCCAATGTCAATTCGAAGCCACCCTCCAGCCACGTTGTGACTGTTTTGAGCCTGGAGAGGGGTCATCCGATCGTAGAAATCCGGAAGCACCCCTCTGGTCCACCTGCGAGTTCGTCGGGTGAGAATCGGGTTATATATATATATATAACCAAGTCAATTCGATTTTGAAAGGACAAAAGTTTATATATATTTTGAGCGATTGGAAAGGGAAGCTCTTGCCAATATATGAGAGCAGTACTCCATTTTTGACATGGTCTGGCTCATGTAACGGTAGAAGATAGCAGGGGAGTCACGTATTTACTGGAGTAGTACAGGGAACCGATCATTTTTATTGCATCTTTAACGATGGATGGTATATACGAGCTCCACTTGAGGTCTGGGTTGAGCTGAAGTCCCAATAGGCACTCAATGTACGGGATATCTCTGAAAGAGTTTTATTTATAATTTGATGCACAAGCATTTAGTTGTATGATGTTAAGTTGAGTCATAAATAATTTCCGTTTTTGTCTATAAAATTGAAGGACAATTACATTTTATCCAATTACATATTCCTCGTTATTTGTAATGAATTGTTGATGTTTATTAGGCAGCTTACCGATATATGTTGAATGAACTTCTGCAGGTTCTGATGTGAATCTGGTTTTCATGACTTTCTCCATCAAAGAATTATGCAGTGATCGAAATCTATAATAATCATTTGGTTCAAGGTCTGCTGAATATGGCGGGTCAGGTAGAAAAAGCAAACCGAGTTCCAAAATTTTGACCTGTGTTGCTCTTGGTGTATGCGGTCTAGCGTTGTCATGGTGAAGAACGACACATTCCATACTGATAAGCGGGGGACGCTTTTCAGCCAAACTTTTTTGTTTGTATGTTTGTTTAGGTTTGAGTCATATTTAATGCCAACAAGATTTTTATTGCTGGTAAAAAAAATTTTCAAAAAGAAAGAGAAAGAGAGAGAGAGAGAGAGAGAGAGAGAGAGAGAGAGAGAGAGAGAGAGAGAGAGAGTTTGGTTTGATTAGTTTAGTTTTGTTTTTACGGTATATCAACCTTAATGGGTTATTTATTACCGACAAGATTTTTAGTGCCAGCAACATTTTTTTTCAAAAATGTATTGTAGATAATTTAAAAAACCAAATGAATTCCTGGTAATTTCATTTTTCTTGCTGGTAAAATGTTTTCTAAAAATGTATTGGTGGTATTAAAACCTATTTGTATACTTTCATAGTGTTTTGACCTTTTTTTAGTGGTGGGGTGTAAAAATTTGCCCCTATCTAGAACCCTGACAGGTGCTACCACCCCCAGTCAGGGTGGACCTGTGAACACCAGCAATTAAGAGGTGGTTCTACGCTCCTCAAAACTTTCTGATCAAAGACCTTACTATCGAATGTAGTTTATCGTCCTACCCAGGACACGAAACTTTTATGGACATGTTGCAGCTGCTAGACGTATAGATGTGCATTTAGTCTTTCATTGCGTTCGAAGAACTCTAAAGGAATAGTAGTCCAACTATCCCGCCATACGCACAACATTATTAATTTTAAAGTTTATTCTGGAGATTTATTTTTGTAAATCCACTGCCTTTTGCGCCTGAACATTTCCGTATATACCCCCCTTTTCATCACCAATTATGTACCCACTTTTTCATCACCCGTCATATACCCTCTTTTTCATCACCAATTATGTACCCCTTTTTCATCACCTATTATGTACCCCTTTTTCATCACCCGTCATGTACCCCCTTTTTCATCACCTATTATGTACCCCTTTTTCCTCACCTATTATGTACCCCTTTTTCATCACCCGTTATGTACCCCCTTTTTCATCACCTATTATGTACCCCTTTTTCATCACCCGTCATGTACCCCCTTTTTCATCACCTATTATGTACCCCTTTTTCATCACCTATTATGTACCCCTTTTTCATCACCCGTCATATACCCTCTTTTCATCACCAATTATGTACCCCTTTTTCATCACCTATTATGTACCCCCTTTTTCATCACCTATTATGTACACTTTTTCATCACCTATTATGTACCCCTTTTTCATCACCCGTTATGTACCCCCTTTTTCATCACCAATTATGTACCCCTTTTTCATCACCTATTATGTACCCCTTTTTCATCACCCGTTATGTACCCCCTTTTTCATCAACAATTATGTACCCCTTTTTCATCACCTATTATGTACCCCTTTTTCATCACCCGTTATGTACCCCCTTTTTCATCACCTATTATGTACCCCTTTTTCATCACCCGTCATGTACCCCCTTTTTCATCACCAATTATGTACCCCTTTTTCATCACCTATTATGTACCCCTTTTTCATCACCCGTCATATACCCTCTTTTCATCACCAATTATGTACCCCTTTTTCATCACCTATTATGTACCCCCTTTTTCATCACCTATTATGTACACTTTTTCATCACCTATTATGTACCCCTTTTTCATCACCCGTTATGTACCCCCTTTTTCATCACCAATTATGTACCCCTTTTTCATCACCTATTATGTACCCCTTTTTCATCACCCGTTATGTACCCCCTTTTTCATCACCAATTATGTACCCCTTTTTCATCACCTATTATGTACCCCTTTTTCATCACCCGTCATATACCCTCTTTTTCATCACCAATTATGTACCCCTTTTTCATCACCTATTATGTACCCCCTTTTTCATCACCCGTCATGTACCCCCTTTTTCATTACCCGTCATGTACCCCCTTTTTCATCACCAATTATGTACCCCTTTTTCATCACCTATTATGTACCCCCTTTTTCATCACCCGTTATGTACCCTCTTTTTCATCACCAATTATGTACCCCTTTTTCATCACCTATTATGTACCCCCTTTTTCATCACCTATTATGTACCCCTTTTTCATCACCTATTATGTACCCCTTTTTCATCACCCGTCATGTACCCTCTTTTTCATCAGCAATTATGTACCCCTTTTTCATCACCTATTATGTACCCCTTTTTCATCACCTATTATGTACCCCTTTTCATCACCTATTATGTACCCCCTTTTTCATCACCCGTTATGTACCCTCTTTTTCATCACCAATTATGTACCCCTTTTTCATCACCTATTATGTACCCCCATTTTCATCACCTATTATGTACCCCTTTTTCATCACCTATTATGTACCCCTTTTTCATCACCCGTCATGTACCCCCTTTTTCATCACTCGTTATGTACCCCCTTTTTCATCACCAATTATGTACCCCTTTTTCATCACCTGTTATGTACCCCTTTTTCAGCACCCGTCATATACCCTCTTTTTCATCACCAATTATGTACCTTTTTTCATCACCTATTATGTACCCCCTTTTTCATCACCTATTATGTACCCCTTTTTCATCAACTATTATGTACCCCTTTTTCATCACCCGTCATGTACCCGCTTTTTCATCACCTATTATGTATCCCTTTTTCATCACCTATTATGTACCCCTTTTTCATCACCCGTTATGTACCCCCTTTTTCATCACCAATTATGTACCCCTTTTTCATCACCTATTATGTACCCCTTTTTCATCACCCGTCATGTACCCCCTTTTTCATCACCTATTATGTACCCCTTTTTCATCACCTATTATGTACCCCTTTTTCATCACCCGTTATGTACCCCCTTTTTCATCACCAATTATGTACCCCTTTTTCATCACCTATTATGTACCCCTTTTTCATCACCTATTATGTACCCCCTTTTTCATCACCCGTCATGTACCCTCTTTTTCATCACCAATTATGTACCCCTTTTTAATCACCTATTATGTACCCCTATTTCATCACCTATTATGTACCCCCTTTTTCATCACCCGTTATGTACCCTCTTTTTCATCACCAATTATGTACCCCTTTTTCATCACCTATTATGTACCCCTATTTCATCACCTATTATGTACCCCCTTTTTCATCACCCGTTATGTACCCCCTTTTTCATCACCAATTATGTACCCCTTTTTCATCACCTATTATGTACCCCTATTTCATCATCCGTTATGTACCCTCTTTTTCATCACCAATTATGTACCCCTTTTTCATCACCTATTATGTACCCCTATTTCATCACCCGTCATGTACCCTCTTTTTCATCACCTATTATGTACCCCTTTTTCATCACCTATTATGTACCTCTATTTCATCACCCGTCATGTACCCTCTTTTTCATCACCTGTTATGAACACTTTTTTTCCTCACCTGATAAAACATATTTAAGGAACGCGTTTTTAGGATGATACATTCTTTATTTCAATTGGTTTTCCAAAAACTTAAATTACCAATGACCCATCTCAATTCAATCTCATACAACCAAAAATAATAACTATTTCTAATAAAACGGATATTATAATGTGAAATTCCCATGGAATTTTTATCAGACTAATATAATTTCTTATCTTGAAAATATTTTTTTAAAAATATGATGAAGTGGAATTAGATAAAATCCCGTGAAGATATATTCTATCGAATGAATTCAAAACTCGATCAATAATTTTGTCGTTCATTTTTTTCTATATTTTGTAAATTATTTTGGAATGTTAAAATCCTAAAAAGAAAATAATATAAACAATAAATTGCTTTAAACGGTGGAAATACACAAAAGCTTAATGGACTTTTTTTTTCTTTCCATTTAGGAGGTGTTCACTATTTATTTATTTTTTAAAAAATGTTTCAAGTGTACTTATTAATTTCATTCTTCATTTCTTGGTGTTCATGATATCACTTTACTTTTTTGCTTATGCACATGTAAGTAAATATAGACCTATATCAAAGACTCATATTTCCAACCTTTTAAAATCTATTTTCGATTAATAATATTTTTCTCTCACTACGTTCTTTCCACTAATAGGCACCTAATATATATATATATATATATATATATATATATATATATATATATATATATATATATATATATATATATATATAGGGTGCGATGGTTAGATTTTCGCCATTTTATATTTTTAATTTTGCGCATGCGCGTTGTTTGGTTTTGGTTTTGTCGACTGCACAGTTTAGTAGGGTCAGTTGGGCACCGTCTGTAAGAAAAAGAACATCATGACGCAATTTACTCCGCCAGAAAGTTGGGAATAGCATACCGTAATACATCACATTCGACATGAGAGCTTTAATACGAACATTTCAAACTATTGGAGGACGATGTAGAGGATTCGGAAATATTTGGCTTCAGTCTAATGGTGATTACGAAGGTACAGCAGCTCGAAAAAAACTCACTCTGATCGTTCTGATAAGAAAAGAACTCAAGAATTTGTTGGTGAATGCCTCAGACTCAATATGGAGGCCTACATCAAGTACCTTAAAGATCACCCCTTACATCTGGCTGCCGAACTCCCCAAACTGAAAACCCCTTGATTATTATGTGTGTGGTGCAGCTGAACGAGAAACCAAAACATCCTTGTGACACCAAAGATGAAATGAAGGCAAACATTATGGTAGCATTCACCAATTTAAACAAGGAGACGGTCCAGAAGAGGTGCTGGAAATTCCGAAATTGTCTGGAGGCCGTAATCGAAGCCAATGATGATTTTATTGAATAAATTTCCTATTTAGAATTTCAAGATATCTTTGCGTAATTTTGGTAAATATATCTGTTAAAATTAGATGTCAGTGTCATTTTCGTTTTTGCGTAATTTAGGTGACAATTTATCCATCGCACCCGTATATATATATATATATATATATATATATAGAGAGAGAGAGAGAGAGAGATGAAGGCTGAAAAGAGATATGAAAAATATGAACAGACTGAGGATTGAGATATGATTAGATAATTCGTTAGATATGAAAAGTTAAATGATAATGATATGAGTGAAATAGGTAGTTAGACAGACATCTAATATTTATTGATACGCACCTAATATATATATATATATATATATATATATATATATATATATATATATATATATATATATATATATAAAAGTGAACATAGAAGTTAGACAGACGTCTAATATTTATTGATACGCACCTAATATATATATATATATATATATATAAGTAAACTTAGAAGTCAACTCTTAGAGGCAACAGTCTGTTTCATGCTAGATGTAATCGTCAGGTCTGACGATTGCATCTAGCATGAAACAGACTTCTATGTTCACTTTTATATTTACACACGCTCTATCTCTGATATTGAGCACTTTATCCCATGAATATAGCACATCTTAAGACTATATTTCTTATATATATATATATATATATATATATAATACCTAAAGAGCCATAACCTATCTATCTATGTTTCACCTACCGTATCATCAGGATAATTATGACAAAAGAGGGTTGGCCCAAACGACATTTTATTGATAAATCGACCACCAGAATGAATAAAATATAGTATAAACAAAAAAAAGACAAATTCTATTAGTCAAGTAACCAGGCTTTTTTTATGCTTACGACCATTAAGAATTTCAGATCTCTGGTTGAGTAATTCATTATTATAAGAAGCTATAGATAAATATTCCTCTATACAAAGGAGGAGGCAACATCTATCACCACCTTTATATTTACGGCATTTTTTTTACTATCTCCATACCTTGTTTCTTTTTCATTTCCCACACATAGATAAACTCGTCCGGTGCCAGTACATTTCGTGTGCGAAACTGCTTCTATGGTTGTAATATTTTTTTGAAAGCCTTTTGGTTAGAACCCACGTATACTTTTTTTAAACACTAATCCTACAATTATGATTAGTATTATTGTGTTTGTTGCTATACACTATGCATTCATATTAGCATTTGCACTTAAGGGAGCAGGCGGCCTTATTAATCCAATTGCATTTGGGGGACTAAATAATTTGTTTATTTTTTAGGTTTTCACTGTTGCTTTTATTGATCAAATTTGCAAAGTTAGACATGCAAGTATAGCTTAATTTAACGGTATTTTTGTTAAATATTTTGTATAGGTTGTTCGGCAGAGGGAAAGTCTTCTTTAATAATCTAAAGGATTCCTTCTCTAATTTATTAGCTACGGCCGTATTGTATGACGTATAAAATTTCCCTTGCCCTATACTTCCTCCTATTACGTACATCGGATGTTTCATCTGTGGTTTTATAAACAAACTTGGTTTTATAACCACAATTTTTTTAGCGCCAGATCATGCTTACTTTGAGTAAAGATATTGACTTTAGAAGAATAAGTAGATATTCTAAACATAATGCCATTAGGGATATGTAGGGAAATTTGTCTAGTGTGGTTAGAACCTGCATTGTTATAACATTAGTATTACATTGGTACTAGTCAGAGTTATGCTGATTACCCGCTAGGCGAAACATAGGTAGATAGGATCTGGCTCTTGAGGGATTCTAATTTTGTTCGACTTAGTGTATTGAGCACTTTTACCTATCAACTTAGGTAACACTGTCAGTGTTTTTTCTTTTGACTAGACATTGCAGTGCTGCTTGATTATTTTCAAGCAGTACGGATGTTTTTAATCTTTTCTTTTTTTGTTGATTTTTTTCCAAAATATCAGTTTGTATAATATTTATTTTATTTACAAATTGCATTCTTCAGGTGGTTGGAATGTCGAACTGAACCCTTTATTTCGCTCACTGGGGTAGACTTTTCTAGTTTCACGTGCCATATTTAATGGTTGTCAGTTATCAGTTATCTCCTGTTAATTCCCCCCTCCAAGTTCTCCACTGCCTTAACCAGGTATTGATCTCACACTCTTTTGTCACTGGATCTAACTAACACCTTTATCCACTGTGCCATGTGCCCTTGAGGAAATAAAGGGTTTAGTTCGACATTCCAACCACCTGAAGAAGGCCGGAGCGTATAACGGCTGAAACGTTGTAATAAATATGGCGACAAAGATAAGGACAATAGTCCAAATAATGTAAATAGTCTACATAATACCTCATCTCAGAAATATAGACAGATACAAATTGCATTATCTGTTTTATTCTCACCGCTATAGTTATAGTATAGGTTAAAATAATATATATATATATATATATATATATATATATATATATATATATATATGAAGAAATATACTCTTAAGGTGTGCTATATTTATGGGATAAATTGCTCAATATCAGAGATAGAGCGTGTGTAAATATAAAAGTGAACATTGAAGTCAACACTTAGAGGCGACAGTCTGTTTCATGCTAGATGCAATCGTCAAGCCTGACGATTTCGTCGAGCATGAAACAGACTGTGGCCTCTAAGTTCACTTATATATATATATATATATATATATATATATATATATAAATACTCACACACACAAACACGAACACACACACACACACACATATACATATATATATATATATGCACGTGTGTGAGTATATATATATATATATATATATATATATATATATATATATATATTAGGGTAGGTCGATTTTGGAACTGTAAAGGAATCACTCGAGAAAAGTTGCAAAATAACGTCAAAAATTACCACAAAAATATTTTTCTTCAAAATTTCGTATTTATTTGAGGAATCGAACTTAAAGACAATAGAAATTGCGATTTTTATCATCGTATCGTTGTCACCAAAAACATGTGTATATTAAATTAAAACCGAGTCTTAACGAAAAGAAAAGAAGAAAAAAACGCTTAATAATGGATATTTTTGAGTTTATTATCTGTTCTCTCAATAAATTAAATGAAATTACTAAAAATAAAAAAATAATACACACTAAAATATTTAGTCTAAAATACAAATAACTACTTATTAACGGCGTTTTTTTTTTTACTGGATATTTTTGGTATTTACTGGCAGTAATTACTTCCTCTTGTAAGTTCGTTTTATTTTTGTTTAAAACTTCGGGGATAATTATTAAATGGTACGAAGCTTGACTTGCCAGATTTGCCCTCACACCCTCAAGGCGTGGAACGAGCAGTCAAGTTAACAACAGAAGCTTCCCAATCTGTGTATGGCTTTGAAGCAAGGCACCATCACATAATAGCAAAACCTTTGTGTCAGAAATTGAGAAAATCAATTTAATCTGAGGGCTCTTATATGGAGCTATTTGACTCTATATATTAAGCCCTATTAAACTATTCTTTATTTTTCCATATTTGTTTGTTTGTTGTATTTTCATTCAAAACAGAAAAAAATCAATTTTTTAATGTATTCAACTCATACTGCTTAATTCATGAGGTAACAAACAGCATTTCAAAGTCGTCATTGATTTGGGGGGGGGGATTTTCAATTTGAAGGTTACTTATAATTTCTACTTTTTATTTCATTTTGATAAAACAAAATAACAACATTCCTGATTTAAACAGTGAAATTGTTTTTTGTTTTTTTTATCAATATGTAGTTCAAATCTAGAAAAATCGTGGATATTTCAATGCATTTTTGTCTACGATTTTTGATGTCAAATGCTAAAAAAAAACGTTTAAGTGTCAGATCTAATTTTTTGTATCAGTACTTAATAGGTCTATACACAACTGACGGTACATTATTCTTTTTGATATTTTTTAAAAAAGTGAAAAATCAACCTGCCATAATATATATATATATATATGTAAATGAATAAGCAAAAGTGTGTGAAAAACGAAAACAAATTTTAAACACAGCTCTACAAATTTTAATATTTTTTTGAGTATGAAAATAATCCTTTTCTTTTAATTTGAAGGAAACAAGTTATAAAGTTCCTCGTAAACAAAGTTCATACGAAAAACAGAAAAGAAATGAGTTGTGTTAGAATTGGGTAACAAGTATATGTAATTTCTTAATGCGACAATTCACTATTTGCGCTATTTATGCGTGCATATGATGTAATTCAAGCATTTAGATCACAAAAGCTGTGCTACTGTTGCTGATAAAATTATGTATTGTTTATGTCTCGCAGTAATTTAAATTGCAAACTGGTTTATGAAAATACTTTCAAAGAGAAAATTAATTTGCAGTAAAAGGAACTTAAAACTCAATAAATTTGAGAATTGTGTATTTTTTACAATCCCTCGATCGAATTATTCTGAAGACTGAAGAATATTAATTTGCGTTACGCTATTTATATGAAAAAATTGTATCACAGGAAGTAAACAGTTAAATTTATTAAACGCAGAAATTTTATTGGTTAATAAATAAATTTCCCAATTTGTAATGTCTATTTTTAGGAGGGAAAAGAGCGTTAATCATTTTCTGGCTGTGAGACTTCAACTTTTTCGTAGCAAACGATAAGAATGCTCTCTGCTTATTGGTCAAGCTTGAGTGGCGTTTGAGAAAACTTCACTGACTGGTTAATAAATGCTAATGTGAGAGTTTGAATTTGAAGTTCGTGTGAGCCTACTTTTGCACAGAATAGAGGTGATGCTTGTGTGATAGTACTTTTGCGCAGAATTGAGATTTTAGTGACGGTACTTACATGTATTGAGTTTTTCTGCAATCTTTAGAAAGGTTCCACACACACACACACACACACACACAGAAAGAGTGAAATCTATAGATAGGTATATATCTAAACTGAGATAGATAGATAGATAGATAGATAGATAGATAGATAGATAGATAGATAGATATGAATAGCAAAATAGATAAATACATGTGAAAAGTTAAAAAGGTAGATAGATAGTGATGAGTGAAATAGATTGATATATAGATATGAATGGTTGAAATAGATACTGCACCCATGCGTTAAAAAGCAGGGTGGACTGAACCATTTAGCCGTGTTTGGCATCCAGTCTAACGAAAAAAATGTTGAATTCAAAATGAAGCTATATATATATATATATATATATATATATATATATATATATATATATGAAGAAATATAGTCTTAAAGTGTGCTATATTTATGGGATAAAGTGTTCAATATCACAGATAGAGCGTGTGTAAATATAAAAGTGAACATTGAAGTCAACACTTACAGGCGACAGTCTGTTTCATGCTAGATGCAATCATCGGGCCACCTAGCATGAAACAGACTGTCGCCTCTAAGTGTTGACTTCTATGTTCACTTTTATATATATATATATATATATATATATATATATATATATATATATATATAGCATCATTTTAAACTAGTATATATATATATATATATGTGTGTGTGTGTGTGTCTGTGTGTGTGTGTGTATTTAGGCAGCAATCCTTCTTTCATGCACATTTCATTGATTATGACAGATCAGGTGCTTTTATTTAGTTTTTTAATACAATTTCTCATGCGATCTAATATTTTCTTTTCTTTTCGGATGATAATTTATATAAAAACTGTCCGAATGTTCTTTTTATCCGAACGCTTTCGGCTATACATTTATCAATTTTCAAAGTTTAAATATTTTACACCTTTCTGACCATAGCTCATTTAGATCTGATTTAAATATTCATGGAAACCTACCGGACACTATTCGTAAGATACTTGTTTACAACACTAATATAATAGCATCATCTACATGCAAAAAAAAAAAAACGGCTAAAACTTAAAGAAGCCTTATTAATACAAACAAAATACAAACAAAAAACCAACACTTAATAATATAAACTGGACATAATATCTTCACCATGTTTTGAAAAATGAAAACATTTTATAAAACATACATACAACAAACTATTTCTTATTTAACAATAAAAATATTTTATCCTTGAAAATGGCCAAATGTATAGCCGAAAGCCCTCGGATAAAAAGAACATTCGGACAGTTTTTATATAATTTATCACCCGAAAAGAAAAAAATTATTAGATCGCATGAGAAATTGTATAAAAAACTAATTAAAAGCACCTTGTCAGTCGTTTTTAATGAAATGTGCATGAAAGAAGGATTGCTGCCTAAATACACACACGCGCGCGCGCGCACACACACACACACACACACATATATATATATATATATATATATATATATATATATATATATATATATAATATTATAAATTAATAGATTTAAAATATGGTTTTACAGCTACACAGTGATAACCATGTTTCAGAAATGGAAGCTAAAGCCCCTGAATTTAATTTTGTTATTAAACCAAAGACATTAGTTCCATTTCCTCATCAAGCGAATTTTGGAGTCTGTAAATTTAAATTTACATTGAGCACTATTGTGTAAAAATAAAAATATCTATAAGAACACCGGATTTTATATCTTACTGTTCTTTCCTTTTTATTTATATATACATATATATATATATATATATATATATATATATATATATATGAGAGAGAGAGAGAGAGAGAGAGAGAGAGAGAGAGAGAGAGCATCCACCCGGTCAGTTATAAACTGCTTGGCAAGAAAGCACAGCGCATGCATCATAAGTATGTACATACATACATACATACATACATACATACATAAATAATAGCCGACCACACGTATTCGAGGATACCTATCTATCTACCTATCTATCTATCTATCTATCTACATATATATATATATATATATATATATATATATATATATATATATATATTAGTTTAAAATCCGCCCTATCGGACGGTATTTATACTAGCTCCTGCGGAGGGCTCGTGATTAGAGCTTCATCAAAATGGTTAGGGAGGAGGAAATTTAATAGGCAACAATAAACTACAGAACTCAAAATTGATCGCTGCATTTAAGATTTGCATTAATATATAAGCTTGTCTTTTAAAAGTTCCACGATAATTCTTCTCAAGTCATTATTTAAAGAGTGTGTACAAATGAAAATATTGGAAATAGAAAAGTTTTTCTCTTTCAGTAAAAAAGACGTTATACAAATAGGAACGTTATCCCTTTTTTCTTTTTTCTTTCTTTTAAAAAACCAATCAGCGTCTCTGGTATGTCTTTTTCGTCTTTCCTCAAAACCAAAATAGTGCATTATTTATGAAGTAGTGGCAGGTTGTAAGATTCCTGTTAAATAACTAAGGAACAAATGAACAAGATTGTAATATGATGGAGAATGTTGTGTTCTTTGAACACAGAATATAATCTTGCATGAGATTTTCCTACAACTGACAAAGTTGAAACGATTACAGAACTGTCTGACGTAGGTTTAGGACAGATTTGCAGGATGTTTATATAGAATTGTATGATAAAAACAATACGTGACATTAATCAGTCGAACATATTGTCGTATGTGAAGCCTTTTCTATTACCCACAAGAAGCGATAAGCATCGACATTTGACATAGACGCAGGCAGGCATACAAGTTTAATTTTTAGGTCTAGAAATGGTTAGAATTTCCTAACTGCAACGCCAATCGGCATCTTCTGTCTTTCTGAGCCCTGTTTATTTCTTTCCTTCTCTCCCCACTAAAGTCTTCCCATTCTCTTTCGCTCACAGTAATTCCTTGCGTCTTAGTGACATTATCGCCTTGCTTTGGGGTGAAATTATTAAATATATATGATTTAATGGGAATTTCTTCTTTACACCAATCCGAATAGCAGGGCAAACCTGCATTAATATCGGTCTCTTGTAAATCGAAGTAGTGTAAAACAAACTTTCGTATAGCTACAGGTACACCCATACAGCACCATATATATATATATATATATATATATATATATATATATATAGAGAGAGAGAGAGAGAGAGAGAGAGAGAGAGAGACAGACAGACAGACAGACAGAGACAGAGAGACAGAGAGAAAGACAGAGAGCGAGCCAGTGAGAGAGGGGGACAGATAGATAGATATGTGTGTGTGTGTGTGTGTGTGTGTGTGTGTGTGTGTGTGTGTGTGTGTGGATAAATAAGTTTACTTTTCTGTTAAATATCTCGACTGAGTTTCATGGAATCACGTGCACTCTTCAGGACATTTGCTAGTGAAATTATATATACAGTTTCTTGAGGATGTATTTGCGCAGCAAGTATTCAATGAAACAAGTTTAATTTGGATTAATTTGAAATCTAGCGCTCCCAAAAATATCAGGAAGTAGCCAACAAAATCTTGTCTACCACACTGACAACACTCAGTTTTTAATAATGACTGAAACGAACGAAAATACTTGAGCAACAAACAGGGGAATAAATAAACTTTGGAATTTTCCACAATTTTGATTCGTGTGCATATCATCTCCTCATTTTAAAATACTTATAATTTATTTATTAACTATAAAAATAAAACAAAGAATTAACTAGACAGAACTCGTCGGTTGAATTTAATAAAACTTATAAAATATATGTTTGCATATGGGTTTGTTTCTTCATCTGAGGACTTCGTAACTATTCAAATCCACATAAACATTTTCAACGTGAAGACGTAAATTAAGAAATCCTGCTTCAGCTCGAAGAATTATCTCACAAAATTCATTATAATTTATGTCATCAATTTTGCAATTCTCTGTCTATGCAGATGACACAACTATTTAATTTTGTTTGAATAATAAGTCTGATCGGTTTGATGAGCTGAAATTGGCAACTGATCTCTAAAATGGCCTACAATCTGTTATTAACTGGGGCAAGAAATAACTAAAATTTCAATGTCTTCAAAACAAAACTACTCTCTTTTGATTGTCTAAGAGAACCCTTTTTTTGCCTTCCATGCAAGTAATCATAATACCTCATCACAGAGATATAGAGGCTGAAACGTTGTGAGTATGGCAATGAAGATGGGGATAATGGTCTGAATAATGTAAATAATGAAAGTAATCAAAATACCTCATCTCAGAGATGTAGACTGATATTGAGGTGGTAGCAGTACACCATTTTGGGCCCTTATGAGGCTTTTGTAAATGTAGTAGATAGCAGGAAGAATCAAGCACTAGCTGGAGCGGTACAGGGATTTTTCTTAGCATCTTTAGTGATGGATCATATGTATGAGTTCCACTTGAGGTCTGGGTTGATTTTAAGCCTCAATAGGTGTTCAAGGCAAGGAGCCACCCTGAAAGAATTGATGAAAGCTCTGAGTCCGATAGGCAATGAGGGAACGTCACTTGTTTGGTTTTCGAGGCACTGTATGCGAGCAGCCAGTGTTCCCCCCACAGGTGTTAGAGCTAGGGCAGAGGAGAGATCAGCTGGCACGCTCTGGTCATGGAGCATTTTGGAGGTGCACCGATATGTCTTTGTATTATCAGTATAGATATTCACAAGTGAACTTAGGGAGATCATTTATGCTGAGTGGGAAGAGGTGTGGTCCGAGCAGCGACCCCTGAGGGACACCTGCATCGTTCAGTAACCCTCTATCTTCTGCCTTCCTGACCTTGTTCAGTTATTGTATTCTCTCCTCATTAAAGTCTTCCCATTCTGTTCCACTCCCAGTAACATCAATTCGAATAGCAGGGGGAATCTGTATTAATATAGGCCTTTGGTAAATCAAAGTAGTGTAAAACAAACTTACGTATAGCTGCAGGTACGCACACACACATACCCCCGTATATATATAATTATGTATATTGTGTATATTTAGGCAGCAATTTTTCATTGATGCATGTTTCATTAAATAATATAGACAGGTTTTGTCTATTTATTTTAAGTAAATTCCCTTCATATTGTCTGACAAGCTTAATAACATTATCATTGAAAGACGAAAGGAAATCACCATATTGATACATGTTTAAATCCTATCTAAGCTTTCGGCTTACGTAAGCCATTATCAAAGATGACAATTACATTTCAATATATCAAACAATACACGGACGAAACAATAATGATAGTCTGTTTTTGTTGCATGAAAAATTTCAATGCAACGCCAAATTCGTGTATACGTGACGCGGATTTTTCTTCCGCGTCTCGTATACACGAGTTT
This sequence comes from Acanthosepion esculentum, assembly GCA_964036315.1. Lineage (NCBI taxonomy): Eukaryota > Metazoa > Mollusca > Cephalopoda > Sepiida > Sepiidae > Acanthosepion > Acanthosepion esculentum. Next base: position 139,271,986 of record OZ038477.1, read on the forward strand.
GTCGTTGATTTGAAATTTTTTGATATATTGAAAATGTAATTGTCATCTTTGATAATGGCTTATGTAAGCCGAAAGATTAGATAGGATTAAAACATGTATCAATATGGTGATTTCCTTTCGTCTTTCAATGATAATATTATTAAGCTTATCAGACAATATGAAAGGAACTTACTTAAAATAAATAGACAAAACTTGTCTATATTATTTAATGAAACATGCATCAATATATATATATATATATATATATATATATATATGTGTGTGTGTGTGTGCGTGTGTGTGTGTGTGTGTAAAGGAAAAAAGACAATAAGAAAACTGTAGTTTTAGCCGACGCGTTTCGTTCAATGTGGACTTTTTCAAGGCCAAAAAAACAAAATGAATTTATTGAAAAGAAATATCTATAAACAACAAACAAAATGTCGTTAGCAACTAGAAGAATTTTGAAACGCTATTGTATATTCATATGGCCAGCTGAAAAATTACGTCAATACTTTATGTATGAAGAGAATATTTTCAGGTGTAGAAATATTTTTTCCCAATATCACCTTTCCAAACAGAATCGCTACTCTATGCCAAGAAATCAAAAGAAAACGGTCGAATCCGCCAACGCAACAATACAAGCCCGTTATGGCACACCTTGTCAAAAGCGTTTAAAATAGTTAATGCGACCATCCTAATAATAGTATTTGTTGTCACGTGACTCACAAATTCTGTGAGGAATAGCAGTATCAACAAAGAGCCGGGAAGATCGAAATCCGCACTGTTTGTCGCTAGAGAGTTTGTTCCTGCTGAGGTGATCAGCAACCTTCTTGTTGATTATAGATTCAAATAAACTCTTAATAACAATGGGAAGTCTGATGGGTCTATACCGTGAGGCGAATGAGCACTTACCCGCATTCTTGAAAACCCGACATACGCTTGACACCTTGCACACACTTGCGAAGGATTTCTCCGTCGAGTAGAGGTTAAATAATTTCGCTAAGATTGGGGATAACTTTAAGAGTTAATATTCATAAGGACAACCACTGGCTGGTGGCTTTCTTAGGCTCAAGAGTTTTGATAATTCTTGAGACTTCCTATTCTGTAATGAAAATATTACTAAGATTGTGCTCAGTGATACGTGGGAATTTGGGATGGCCTTTGTTCTCTAACGTTGAATTCAAGGTCAGGATCAAGGCAAAGAGTCTCGCCTTGTTTGACGGAGATGAGATGCCCTCGGGTCTTTTATAATAGTAGGCACTGATGCTTTGCCTCTATTCAGAATTTGGTTAGAGATCTTCCGGACCATCCGTGACCAATTTGTTTGCTTTTAACATTGGCCTAAACAGCTTGAGCATAGCTACATTTTGCATTTTCTAGAACTCACTTCCAACGATCACGGTCAGTCCTGCTACACCGCTCCCTGTGATAGGTACTGTAGTAGTTTTTAAGATGAGATATGGCTGCATCACATTCGGGGGGTGAACCATGGAGGCTGTTCGGTTTCCGTTGGCATTTTTCCAGGGTATAAAACTCTACATTACAGTAAGGATCCATTCTGATACGAGGGTAATCGCAGTACAAGATTGGCGGCAAGGACTCATCATTTTATAGTTTAAGTGATTGGGTGTAATCATAAGATCTATGCTAGCACTTTCTTCTTTCGCACCTCTCGGTGGTGGAGCTGTTTCGGCTTCTTGCTTTCCAGTCAACTTTGATCTTCAAAAATGCAAATGTCAATCGTCATCGTCTGTCTTCTTAATTCTTGTTCTTTTATTGATCTCTCTCCTTAACAGTGTTTTTTTCTCATATACATTCACACTCAGTAACCCCCTTGCGTCTTAGTGGCTTTATTGCCTTGCTTGGGATGAAACGTTTAAGTCTAAGATCTGAGAAATTATCATTACTCTATGCCTCTCTATTTAAGCTAACATACTTATTTCGGCCGCTATAACCTTCGGAGGATGTCGTATTCTGTAAACACCTGAGAAAGGGTTCGCTTCAGCGTTCCGTGTGGTTTACCGAGTACGAAACACACCTGATGAAGACCGGAGAGTACAAAGTCGAAACGATCTGTGTTTAACAAACAATATCGGTTTCTTGGTTTGAATGAAAATACTTATAAAATAAATTATGTATATTTATAATATCCGTGCTGTTGGCTTGTTAATTTTATATCGGAGCTACGAAAGTAAAATGTTCTTCATGGAATGAGTCAATCAAGGTGAGATATTTGGCAGTGCCCATCTCCTCTCCGCTGCCACGTGGGACAGACTCCAGAGAGGATGCTCTACCAACCTTTATCTATCCTACATATCCTCATAAACTGTAATTCTTACCGCCTCCTCTTATGTCCATGAAACAGCTCTCGTTCAATAACCCTCTACCTTGAGCGGCTCTTGCGCTTGTATTGGGTGAACAATAGTGTATGTCAGTAACACGTAGCTCCATTCGGAATTCGAACTGTTGCACCAGGTGCTACACAATCGTTCGGTGAATTTGACCATGTGAAGATAATTACTTTCACTAAAACCTGCTTTCCGCTGTCTTTGTCGGTGTCGTGGCCTTGGGCAGGCATACAACTATTTCACAAAAGGGAAATACCCACAAAGACTGGGGACCAATGTGTGTATTCGATTCATTCACGCTCTTCAAATTATCCGGACTTTGCCATAATACCTTCAGCAATTCCGTTTTATGGACCAATAACTGTTACCGCAAACCTTCGCATGAAGAGATACGTTTATTATTTAGCAATTTTCGATCAGAAAAGGAGATTCTGCTTGATATTGTTAATATTTAAATATTTTTGTCATATTCATTTTATATAAGCCATAATAGATATCCATATAAAATATAGTTAATCATAATAATAATAATAATAATAATAATAATAATAATATATTTTATTGTTTTATTATTAATTTTGTTATTTTTATTATATTTTACTTCATTATTGTTATTTATTATTATTTTATTTATTATTTTAATATTATTTTATTATTATTTTATTTATATTGATTTATTTATTATTTAATTTATTATTATTTTTATTTATTATTTTATTATTAATTTATTATTAAACAATATTCTATCAGAAAAGAAGAGTTTACTCGACATTGTTAATATTTAGATATTTTTGTCATATTCATGTTATATATAAGCCGTAACAGATAACCATATATAATAATAATAATAATAATAATAATAATAATAATAATAATATATAGAATTCAAATCACCTGAAGACCCCATGAGCATGAAACTCGGGTTACGACTAGGGCTAACCTTTCACAGGATTCAACGCTATTAAGCATTTTTTGGTCTGTCTCGCAATCTACTCTTCCAGAACTTTACTATACTGAGTAGGTAGGCTTTTTTTTCTTTCTTCGAGACTGTATCTGGATAAAAGTTTAGGTTTTTGCAATTTGTCCGTTGGTTCCATGAATAGTTTAGTTTTTTCTTTATATATATATATATATATATATATATATATATATATATATATATATATATATATATATATATATATATATATATATATATATATATATATATAGATAGATAGATATGCCCCCTTTTGAGTACTTGGGAAGAAAGGGAAATTGTTGGATGCTGCTGATGATTAATGCTAAGCTCTTCGGTATGGTTATATCTCGCATATAATGCGTTAAAAAAATTCTCCCCCTAACCTGCGCTGATGTTCTAGGAGTGAGAGTTCCGGTTTCGAACCCGGCTTGTCTAGCCACACTGAAGAACTGCGAAACAGCCTGCGAAATATTCTGTGTATATATATATATATATATATATATATATATATGTATGTGTGTGTGTGTATATGTATATATATATATTGTCATCCACAAACAGACTCTTTCGCTGTATCACAGCTCATCAGTGTGGCTAGACGTTGGTTACCCCCAGCTTGGATCGAAACCCGACTGAATTAGCGTCAGTCAGGGATTCTACCGCTAAGCCGTTGGCGCGCGGCAGGGATGAAGGTGAATTTAAGCGTGTTTATTTTTAGAAAAACACACAGTGACTGAGAGAACTCGATTTGATATACCGAAGTGTCCTGCATTATTAGCCGTAATAGTCACTGTTTGCAAACCCACACTTCCTCGCCAGAGAGCTAAAGTGAAATAAATTTTTCAGGAGCATATATATTGTCATCCACACAGACTATTTCGCTGTATCACAGCTCATCAGTGTGGCTAGACGTCCGGTTGATTATTATAAAAATTATTTTATATAGATGTATTTATATGATTGTTGATCATGCTAGATAACACACTCTCTCCCGGAAACTGTAACTAAGGTCTGCTCAGCATAGTTGCAGTATAAACCACAGGTGGGCTCTGTGGGTGCTGAACAAACACAAATGTGCCGGAGTATATATGTGTGTGTATATATATATATATATATATATATATATATATATATATATATATATATATATATATATATATATTATTGTTATTATTATTATTAATCAATATATATATATATGTATATATGAATATATATATACATAAATTAATACATACACACACACACACACACACACACACACACATATATATATATATATATATATATATATATATATAAGTATTTCACCCCAAGCAAGGCGGTAATGCCATTAGTACGCAAGGGGTTACCTAGAGTGAATGTGAAAGAAAAGACTGGATAGTGGGAGGGACTGAGAAAAGGATAAAAGATGAACAGGGTTCAAGACAATAGAAGATTGCGATTGACGTTGAATTTAAATTTTTGACGATTGTATTTTTCAGGGAAGCAAGTAAACGGAAGGGTATTCCTCTGTCGGGAAGTGCAAGAAAAGAAACTATTGGAGTAGAAATGGTAGTTACATTTAACTATTTCAACAGTAAAAGTGTGAGACCTAAATGCTAATCTAGCAGCAGTCGGGGCACCAGGAGAAAAAAGCTCCTCAGAGTAGTTGCCATGAAAATATTTGAAGAAAAGTCAGAGGGAAGCGTTTGTGAGAAACTGACTGGTGTCGAGATGCCAGGTCAGGATCGATTACATTGCAGACCCTTCTTTGAATTTATCAAGAACATCGAGATGAATAAATCTAAGGGCACCAGACCAGATATGGCAACAGTTTTCAAAGCACGGACTAATGGTAGATTCGTAAATGTGCAAGATGAATTCTGACGAGAAAATCCTTCTGGCACGACATTATTATTATTATTATTGTTATTATTATTATTATTATTATTATTATTATTACGAAAAACGTATTTGTTAGAAGACACATGTGTGTGAGCCGACACATCTATTATTTGTTAATAGGGAAATTAATGTCAACCGGCCTAGATCTAGAAGTCCTTCTCAAGAATAATGTATCATTCGCAGGTGTCGAACTTGTATTCCCCTTTTCAAATCAGAGAAAATATTTTTTAGCCTAAGTGTGCCCCACAATTTGTTAACTGATGGAAAAGGTGAATATAAATATTGACGGCTACAAATTCGTGCTACTCTTATATATATACATACATATATATATATATATATATATATATATATATATATATATATATATATATATATATAATAAAAATATAAATATAAATTGTTATACTCGTCTGGAAAAACCTCAGGTATTTTGGCTTGTAAATGAACAAACCAATGCCAAAGGAAAAATAAGGAATAAAAAAGAAAGAACTAAGAACATGAAATTGAGGTGAAAGCAATTATCCAGAATCCAAGCTCAGAGTTAAAAAAAAAACAAAAAACAAAACGAGTAAAGCAAAAGTAACTATGTATAGTGCTCAATACACTAAGTAGAGGAAACCTAAATATGAACCTAAAGAGCCAGATAAACCTATTTAGGTTTCAGCTACGCGGATCATCAGGGTAAGCAGGTTCATAGTTATATATATATATATATATATATATATATATATATATATATATATATATATATATATATATATATATATAAAGAGAGAGAGGGAGAAGGAGGTAGAGAATCAGAGATATAGACAGAGGGAGAGACAGAGAGAGAGGACAGACACAGACAGAGAGAGCGAGAGAGAGAGATAAAAAGAGAGAGACAGAGATACATCAAAAAGTTTGTGAAATTTAACCAGATTGAGCGATCCCTTCAAGAGTCAATGTCTCGCTTTATATTCCCTGAACTTTTGGGTAGTGCATTTTATAATTATGATACGGATTTCGTTTGATATGCGTACGAATTCCGCTACGTACGAATTCAGATTCACACACACACAGCATAAAAATTAAAAGCATAAAAAAAAGTGTGCTTGGATCATTCTGTTTTTAGTGGAAGCAATTGAAAAGGAAACCAAACGAATACTGCATCAGAAATGAATTGAAGTTCAGACACACACACACACGCACGCACGCACACACACACACATGCGCGCACGCACGCACGGACACACACGCACGCACACACACGCACGCGCGCACACCACCTTTACGCATAATATTCAATATTTGGAGTCCACGTGTGCACATTCTGATAGCGTCGATTCTCCCTTCCCATCATTCTCTTCGTTTCGCGTTGCTCCGACTATAGCAATCGCAAGAGGCTCTTCATTCTTCTTCGCACATAAATCCAATCGATTCACGTCCTGACTTGCATTTCCTTTACCGTACGCGATCCACCTAACTCGGAATTAAACGAAACGAAAAGAAAAAAGAACACTTTCAAATTGAGTAAGCTAACATTTTTTATTTATCTGTACGTACTGTTGGGTAGTATTTATTTATATTTATTTATTTTTTCAGGAATTGAATTTAACTTGGAATTGTTATGATGACAGCTTTTTTTTGTTTTGTTTTTTACTTTTTAAAATACTTTTGACATTCTTGTTCTTTCTTTTTAATTTTTGACTGACAACTTGGGCTTATCAAAAGTGTTTTTATAACCTCTGAAATTTTTTTATAAACAGTTTTTTTAAACAGTTTTTATAAACAGTTTTTATAAACAGTTTTTATAAACACTTTAATGTCTAAACATATCCTTACCAAAAACTGATAACCACTATACTTCTGTTTTGTTTATATTTCCTCAAAGCTATAAGTTGAAAATTCATTATCTTATAAAAGCCAGTCTTAAAGACTGCATTGTGTGTGTGTGTGTGTGTCTGTATGTGAACGTGTGCGTGTGTGCATAATATCTATCTATCTACCTATCTATCTATCTATCTATATA
>OZ038477.1:139281671-139294171 GCA_964036315.1 Acanthosepion esculentum
ATGTGTGTGTGTGTGTGTGTGTATAAGTGAAAGGGAGAGAGAAAAAGAGAGAGAGAGGAGTTATTGGGCAGCAATAATTCTTGAATGTATATTTCGTTAAACATGGCCCACAATGTTTGTTTATTTTTTTATTATATTTTTTTGCGGGCTGGATATATATATATATATGTGTGTGTGTGTGTGTGTGTGTGTGTGTGTGTGTGTGCGTGTGTGCATATATAAAAAATATATATATATATATAAAATTGGAGGCAATCTTCAAGCCATTTTCATTATATTTTTTCTTGTTTGTCTGAAGGTGTTCTCTATTTCTGAGTATAACGTGGCTAAAAATGGCCTGATGATTGCGAATAAGCATGAAACAGACGATCGCCACTTTGATGTTGACCTCAGTGTCCACTTTTATATTCGCATGGGCTTTATACTTGATATCTTCACATGAATATGGCATACCTTAAAACTATATTTTTATCATCTAATATACATTATATGTATATATATATATATATATATATATATATATATATATAATGTATATTTTTAATATATATATAATATATATTTATAATATATAATTTTTAGCTCTGGTATTTTGCATCGAGCAAGATATATATTTGTGTGTGTGTGTGTGTGTGTGTGTGTGTGTGTGTGTGTGTGTGTGCGTGTGTGTGTATACATCAAGGAAAACCTTACCACAACACGAATATATATATATATATATATGTATATATATATATATATATATATATATATATATGTATATATATATATAAATATAAAAGTGAACATAGAAGTCAACACTTAGAGGCGACAGTCTGTTTCATGCTAGATGCATCTAGCATGAAACAGACTGTCGCCTCTAAGTGTTGACATGTTCACTTTTATATTTACACGCGCTCTATCTCTGATATTGAGCACTTTATCCCAGCACACTTTAAGACTATATTTCTTCATATATATATATATATATATATATATATATATATATATATATATATATATATATATATATATATATATAAATATATATACATATATATATATATATATTTCACAAAATCTGCGCATGTTTTTATGTTAAACGTATATCTGTTAATTATTTCAATTTTCGATAAATTGTTAAGTATTCTGCTCGATGTTGTGAATATACGGTGTGTTATTTTTTCTCACATCACATCAGTTCTAGATAATGAATGCGAAAATCGAAAGTACTAGTACAATACTAATATGAGCTCCAGACTGTTTACCCACACCTTCGAGCACAATACTAAACCCCTTAATAATTTCACCCCAGTAAATAAAGTCATTAGCTTAGCACAACAAACTTACAATGATGGAAGGCGTTACTGGGACAATATGTAAAAAAAAACAATGCACATATATATATATATTAAGGTAATAATCCGATTGTATATAATCCAAGTTTGATCCTAGTAATATAAAATATTAAAAAAGAGCTCAATGTATTTATTATTACAGAGCAAATGTGGTACACGATAAAATCCAAAATTACCTCATATGGGGAATATATATATATATATATATATATATATATATATATATATGTGTGTGTGTGTGTGTGTGTGTGTGTGTGTGTGTGTGTGTGTGTGTGTGTGTGTGTGTGTGTGTGTGTGTACAATACTCCAGAAAACATACATATGTCTAAAAAAGGCCACACTTATACGGATGCAAGGAAAACAATAAAAACTAAACAAAAGTACCGTTAAAGGAACTATGTATTTAAGAAGGATTGCTGCCTAAATACACTACTTTAGTCGCTTAATATCTATCTATCTATCTCAGTTTATCTATCTATCTATCTATCTATCTATCTATCTATCTATCTATCTATCCCTGTCTGTCTCTGCCTGTATCTATCTATCTATCTATCTCAGTTCATATATATCTATCTGTCTGTCTGTCTATCTATCTATCTATCTATCTATCTATCTATCTATCTATCTATGTCAGTCTCTGTTTATATCTATATATCTATCTCAGTCTCTGTTCATATCTATCTATCTATCTATCTGAGTTCATATCTATCTATCTATCTATCTATCTATCTATCTCAGTCTCTGTTCATATCTATCTATCTATCTATCTATCTATCTATCTATCTATCTCAGTCTCTGTTCACATCTATCTATCTATCTATCTATCTATCTATCTATCTATCTATCTATCTCAGTCTCTGTTCACATCTATCTATCTATCTATCTATCTATCTATCTATCTCAGTTTATATCTATCTGTCTGTCTATCTATCTATCTATCTCAGTCTGTCTCTGCCTGTGTCTACCTAACTATCTATCTCAGTTCATATATATCTGTCTGTCTATCTATCTATCTATCTATCTATCTATCTATCTATCTATCTATCTATCTATCTCAGTCTCTGTTTATATCTATATATCTATCTCAGTCTCTGTTCATATCTATCTATCTATCTATCTATCTCAGTTCATATCTATCTATCTATCTATCTATCTATCTATCTATCTATCTATCTATCTATCTATCTATCTCAGTCTCTGTTCACATCTATCTATCTATCTATCTATCTATCTATCTCATATTGTGTGTTTATGGTGTGCGTACACTTGCAATTAAATACTTTTCTGCGTTATATATTTTTGTAAGTCAGTGCGAGTATGTATATGTGTCTGGATATATGTAAGTGCGCGTATTTGTTTGTGAGTGTGTCACGGTGTGTATGCATGTGTGTTTGTGCGTGTGTGGGAATGTGTAGGCATATATAATGTTAATGGTCAAAGTTTTAGACTACCACAGTATCGGATAGGTGTTTCTTACTAACGAAATATCTGTGTCTCCTTACACACACAGAAGTCTTGAAGTGTAAATGAAGAGACATTTCTGCCCAAACCATGTCTGCGTATGTAACGGTCGTATTGGACGGTGCAGACGATCGTTGTTGATTCAGTGAATATTTACTGCTTCAAATCTTCCGTTGTTCTGTTTGTAACTTTCGCGTGATAGTTATCGAGCGAGAACCTACAACTTAATCAAAGAATTTAGCAACATACAGTTTGTCAAGTACGGCAGCATTTTAAGTTTAGATATTCTAATGAATAACTGCAGTAAGATTTCCAAGATTTAATTACCAAATATAATATCATGAAAGATCAAAGTCGCATTGACACAATCAGTCATAGATCTATCTATCTATCTATCTATCTATCTATCTATCTATCTATCTATCTATCTATCTATCTGTCTGTCTGTCTGTCTCTCTCAGTTTGTTCATATCTATCTATCTATCTATCTATCTATCTATCTATCTATCTCAGTTTGTTTATATCTATCTATCTATCTATCTATCTATCTATCTATCTATCTATCTATCTCAGTTTGTTTATATCTATCTATCTATCTATCTATCTATCTATCTATCTATCTATCTCAGTCTATTCATATCTATCTAAACAAGTTGTTTCATATGTGAGTATGTATGTATCTATCTATCTGAACAAGTCTTTTCATATCTATCTATCTATCTATCTATCTATCTATCTATCTATTTATCTCAGTTTGTTCATATCTATCTAAACAAGTATTTTCATTTGTATGTATGTATGCATGTATGTATCTATCTGTCTATCTAAACAAGTCTTTTCATATCTATCTATCTATCTATCTATCTATCTATCTATCTATCTATCTATCTATCTATCTCTCTCTCTCTCAGTTTGTTCATATGTATCTATCTATCTCAGTTTGTTTATATCTATCTCAAACCTAATCTACTCATATTTATATATGAAAGTATACTTGATGACTGAAATAGCAGTGTGTACTTCCGGCATATGGGGTCAGTTTTTGCTCACACACACACACACATACATACATATATATATATATATATATATATATATATATATATATATATATATATATATATATATATATATATATACACACAATGTGTGTGTTTGTGTCCATATGCATAGAATTCTTTATTTACAGCATGAAAACCTACCTGTTTGGCTTTATTGCTGCAACATCTGTTCTGGTGCTTTTGCATTTTTCTGATTCTTCATAAAATCCACAGATTCTGCAATGTTATTGATTCTTCCCTGGCATCTTGGCTTCACTTATTCCCACGGTCGTAATGTAGTTTTCCTGTGCCATTTCTATAAATATTCTTATCAAAGTTATTTTCTTCAGCTTCCCCCTTTGGTACATCGGCTTTACGAATTTAAGTGCATTAATAGTTTAACGGCAAGGTTTCAAAATAACTAAATGTAACACTATTTACACTATTCGGACTAGTGTCTTCATCTTTGTCGCCATATTTATTACAACGTTTCGACCGTTGTACGCTCCGGCCTTCTTCAGCTGGTTGGAATGTCGACACGAACCCTTTATTTCGCTCACTGGGGTATACTGTTTTAGCTCCACGTGCCATGTCTAATGGATGTCAGTTATCAGTTATCTCCTGTTAGTTCCCCTCTCCAAGTGCATAAAGGTGTTAGTTAGATCCAGTGACAGGACCCAAAGAGTGTCAGTTCAATACCTGGTCAAGGCGGTGGAGAACTTGGCTAGGGGAAACGTTGTAATAAATATGGCGACAAAAATGAAGGACAATAGTCCGAATAATGTAAATAGTGTAAATAATACCTCATCTCAGAAATATAGACAGATACTGAAAGGTCGAAACGTAATAAATATGGCGACAAAGATGAGGACAATAGTCCGAATAATGTAAATAGTGTACCTCATCTCAGAAATATAGACAGATACTAAAAGGCCGAAACTTTGTAAGAAATATGGCGACAAAAGTGAGGACAATGGTCCGAATAATGTAAATAGTGTACATTATAACTCATCTCAGAAATATAGACATAGTATGAATGTTGGTACCATTACTGAAGGCCTGAACCATGTCTTTCCTCTCACAGTTGGTCAGTTGGGAAGACATAGTGGGGCTGAGAGAAAACGATTTTAACGTGTTCTCTTTCTATCTAAATAAAGGGTGTTTCAGTTATTCTTACGACAAATGGTGTCAAGATGGCTAAACGTCTTATATAAAGACCTGGAAAAAAGAAACTCAATTAGTTTAGTTGTTTTTAGATATTAAACATTTTGTGGGATGAAGAATTATCGCATGCTGTTACACGATTTGGACAATGTTGCTGTTATACTCGGTGTATACATATATATATATATATATATATATATATATATATATATATATAAATGTTTTAAAATAATTGTCGGACTTTGTCCATTTCATAATGTGTGACGTCATTTGTATACATGTACGTGAGAGAATCAGGGAAGATTAAAGTTTAAAGACAGTAAAATCGACCGTGACAGCCGAATGCTCCTCAGTGGCCGAAACAGTTAAGGCACGACAGGCTATATGACGGTTTCGTATAGGATGCAGGTTCGATTCCTGTCGGGGGGCGAAAATTTTCTATGAAAATTTCTCGGACATTCAGGCCGGCAAATGTTGTTTAATACTGTTTATTGTCGGACCATGTCCATTTCATAATGTTTGTGTATATATATGTATACGCATTCGCATATTAAATTATCAATATATTAGTCGTAGCAATAGTGGAATGTCTGTTTTTTAGATTTTAAAAATATTTTGCAGCGTATAGAAAACAGATTTTTTCTCCGTGTCATTCGGGTTAAGGATTTTTGTTCCCATTTCTCAAAGGATTCAGTGAAACTTTTCCGTATTTTTAGCAACAGCGAATTTTTCATCGGGTCGAAGTGCTGCAATGATGCGCAAACGGACTCTCCTGAAAGTGTTATTATATATTTAGCTGGGAACAGGGAAATGAATTCATGCCTTCCTCAAGAGGATTAGTGCAAACAGAAAACTGTGCCAGCCATGGTTAGAGCTTCGTTTGTCGGTTCCATTTTAACTGTTAGGCCAATCCCAATTCCGACTATAATGAAGCAGAAAGGGAAAAAGATTATTAAAAATAAATGTATTAAAAAAAATTATTAAAGAATATATATATATATATATATATATATATATATATATATATATATATATATATATATATATATATATATATATATATATATATATATATATAAAATATACGCACAATAATACACAACAAACAATAGCCTTTTTATTCTTCTTATTTAAGCTTCTGATTATTTGCCAAAATTAACGTAATCCGGCAAAAGGTCATTCTTAGTATGTCTGTTGGCGAGGATCGAACTCAACACTCGAGTTTACAAGAATAAGTTGCTAACCAGTGCACTTCAACAAATTTCCAACAGTAAGATGTGCGTATAATTATACTTTGTCTGGCATAAGGACATCGAATTTGAGAACCGTATTGAGATACTGAAAAGAATACTGAGCTCTCCTGTCCTTCTTTACGGCAGCGAATGTTGGGCAATTTCCTCAAAGATGAAGAAAAGACTCGAGGCGACGGAGATGTGTTTCTACAGTAGGATGCTAAGGATAGCATGGACCGAGCACGTGAGCAACGATGAGGTCTTAGAGAGGATGCAAACAAGGAGGAGGCTTATAGGAAGAGGTAGCTAAAGTTCCCGAGACACATAATGAGGAGGAACGGCCTGGAGAATCTGATACTCACGGGTCGAATAGAGGGAAAGAGAGACAAGGGAAAACAAAGCGTGACAAAGCTTGCGGGCTTAAGCAAGTGGGTGACAACGTGGTCTGGGCGAGGAAGCAGAAGAAAGGAAATTGTTGAGAGCTGCAAGGGATAGAGAAAGGTGGAGAGCCATGATCACCTACGTCCTGAAAGGACATGGCACATAAAAAGAAAGATTGACATCGAACACATTGACAAAACTTTTTTTGGAGCGGGGGAGGGGTAATTCAAATCATTAGTAACTGCCGGTTTACATTGGAGTTTCAGGGCAGCAAATAGCCCCAATACTCGATCCTCCCCACTTGTAAATATCCTCGCGGTTTGGTCAATGTTACCATGTGGATGTTTCCGAAACGTCCCTTAATTTAGAATTCCTCCAGTCTTTCCCATTATTTTAAGGACAGTTGCCAGTGATCAGATAATAACTGGAACCACTGTCACCTTCATATTACACAACTTTCCTTTGTCCCTTGACAAGATCGAGATTATTTTTATTCTTAATTCCATCTCTCATACGTTCATGACTCTCCACGGTATCCCTGTCTTTATTATCTGTAAGTTGTCATACATTTTCTAGAAATAGAGTAGAATGATTTCATATTCCTTTCTCCACTTTTTTTTTTAGAATTCCCAGTCTCTTTTCGCGAAGGCTAGTTGCCATCTAAAACTAGAGCCCAGTGTACTTTGCTATTTAACCCGTAACTGGGGGAGGAAAAGATTGCCTTCTTCAATGTTTAGAATTATGAGTCTCCTTTCTCAAAGGCTAGTTGCCACCTAAAACTGAGGAGACCAGTATACATTGCTATTTAACACGTGACAGGGGGAAGGAGAAGAATGCCTTCTCCACTTTTTTATGAGTCTCCTTACTTCAAGGTTAGTTGCCACCTAAAACTGAAGAGACCAGTGTACTTTGCTATTTAACCCATAACAGGGGGAGGGAGAAGATTGCCTTCTCCACTTTTTATAATTCCTTGCCCTCTTTCCTGAAGGTTAGTTGCCACCAAAAACTAGAGAGCTCTGTGTACGTTGCTATTTAACCCATAAGTGATGGAGGGGGAAGATTGCTTTCTCCAATTTTTAGAATACCGAGTCTTTTTTCGCCAGGGTTAGTTGCCACCTAAAACTGGAGAGCCCAATGTATTTTCCTATTTAACCCATAACTTGCGGATGGAGAAGATTGCTTTTTTCGTTTTTTAGAATTCCAAGTTTTCTTTCTCCAAGGCTAGTTGCCATCTAAAACTAGAGAGAGCCAAGTGTAACTTGCTATTTAACCCATAAGTGAGGGAGGGATAATATGGTCTTTTCCGCTTTAATTCCAAGTCTCCTTTCTCCAAGGCTAGTTGCCACCTGAAAGTAGGGAACCCAATGTTCCTTATTATTTAACTCATAATTATTCTTTAACGCTTTCATGCGAAAATGAAAGATTTATCCTGAATTTGAACTCTACTCGCCGATTCTACTTTCCACATTGATATCTGTTACATTAAGCGACATTTCTTTTCCTTCTACTCTGTGGCGCACCAGAACAAGAAAAAAACATTCCCTTGCATGTCAGGTAACCAGGTCCGTACAGATGCCCTCCGAAATAGGACGTTCCCAATTACCTGGATGTGACCGCGTCGTCACATTGTCTGCCTTAATTTCAACTTAAAAAATAAACACCCTCTTGACTCCTGGCCGTAACACACCCTCACCCACCTACGCCCGCCCATGATCAGAGGTATACAGTGCGCACCCCCTAATGGACATTGACAGGAAGAGGAATAAGTGGGTTTAGGCAGCTCACAAGTAAATCTATGATACTGAACGCGGTCGGGGTAGGGTTATTACCATTTTAATTCACCAAGGCAAAAAATGTAGATTTTAACATCTCCGATGAAATAAGATCAGAAGCTATGTGATTTCTTCATTGTATGTCTACCAGCAGATCGACTCCTTAGAGGAGACACGGTGGAGTAAATGGATAGCGACGTGGATTGAGGAATCACAGAGCCGAGTCTGAATTCCAGTCGAATCCAATACATTCAATTGCGTGCTAATAAACTTGTGAACGGTATGAATCTTCCTCTTCTTCCCCAGCTATGGCTAAATATATATACAGCGTGTTTCAGCAAAATCCGACACTTGACAAAAAGAAAACGAAATAGGCAATAAAACCAAAAGTTGTATATGCAGAGACCCGACAGTTTATTTAGCAACAGTTAGAGTTACATACTTCATTATTTTTCACTGTAACCGCCGCCGGCGGCGACTACCATCTCAAGGCGGGCGCGACCATGTCCATAGCGGCGTGTTGTGGGCGTGCTTGTTGGTCTTGGCATCGATCACGCCCCAGAAGAAATAGTCAAGGCGGGTGCAGTCGGGTTAGAAGGGCAGCCATAATTCCGGCAACATGTGGTGAGGAACATTGTTGAGCAGCCACGCCTGGGTCGTCTTGGCTTTGTGTGCAGCGAGAGGGACGTCATGCCTCCATTCATCTTTCAAAAGGGAGCTGAGAGTCACCGCTGAGATCTACCAGGAGGTGCTTAGGAGCGTGGTGAAGCCCTGGATGGACAAGATCGCCGCTGGAAACCCTTACGTCTTCCAGCAGGACTCCGCTTCTGCACACAAGGCCAAGACGACCTAGGCGTGGCTGCTCAACAATGTTCCTCACCACTGGTCGCCGGACTTGTGGCCGCCCTCCTCACCAGACTTCAACCCCTTGACTATTTCTTCTGAGGTGTGATCGAGGCCAGGACCAACAAGCACGCCCACAACACGGTCGATTCTCTGAAGGCTGTCATCGTGGAGGCATTCGCCGCTATGGACAAGGACATGGTCGCCAATGAGTGTGACTCATTTCGCACCTCCTTGAGATGGTCATCGCCGCCGGTGGCGGTTACATTGAAAAATAATGTAGTATGCAACTGTAACTGTTGCTAAATAAACTGTCGGGTCTCTGCATATACAACTTTTGGTTTTATTGCCTATTTCATTTTATTTTTATCAAACTTCGGATTTTGCAGCAACACCCTGTATATATATTCTATATATTCTATAGCTTTGGATGGCAACTGGTCTACCGCAGAAAGAAATGGCAACCTACTGCGGGAAAAAATCTCCCTCGTCAGTCATGTATCGAAAGATACATGATCGCCTACACGTATATCACGCATTGCACATAACTGACTGATGGGTTATCTAATACCGAAAATTAATTTTCTTGGAAGTAATGAAGATGTTATTCTCCTTTCACAATTGAATACATGGTAGATAATACTCAGCTTTTGTACATATACAAGTTTGTGTAGATGTAATTGCTAAAGGCGATGATGTGTGTTGTAGTCTTGTTGAATTTATATTTTCCATTCCAGTTCGATTTAAGAAATTGCAGGATATAATGTAGATTAATCACGTGAACGTTTTTTCATGTTGGTTGTTTAGTTGTTTGCTTGTTTGGTTTATCAGTATATCAACGTTTATGGGTTATTTAATGGAGAAATCTCAATATTTTGAACGCAATTCTATGCCTTCCATTACAGATAAAATGTATTGTTGGTCATTTTACTATAAAAACGGAGGGTTGGACAAAATAATTGGAACAGTTGCAAAATCCACTCCTATATTTCAAAGACCTACTATATAAAGAACTTTAACTAAAACTTCTTAATTGCAGGTTATATCTATTGCAAATACGTTTATTTATCTAATTTACTGTCTTTGTCTTATTTATTTTTAGAATTTAGTAAAATTTAAGCTAAATGCGTGACCTCTCCGAGTTCGAAAAAGAGCAAATTGTTGGAGCTCGCATGGCAGGAGCCTCGATCAGTAAGGTTGTTGAACTGTTTGGTTTTTCAAGAGCTACCATATCAAGAACACTGATGCAATTCGAGAAACAGGACAAGACCTTTAGCAACTGTAGCAATTCGGGTCCGACTTGCAAACTTACTGACAGGAACTGACGTGCATTGAAACGCAATGTGGCAAAAAATCATCGGACAAATACGGCCAAAGTGACTGCTGAGTTGAATAACCATCTGAATAGTTCAATTTCTACTAAAAAATGTCTACTACTGTTCGTCGTGAGCTCCATAAGGCTGCATATCATGGAAGAGCCGCTGTGAGGAAACCTCTTCTCTCCACTCGCAACATTCAGAAGGGGTTGAAGTGGTGCAGAGATCACAATTCCTGCTCTGCAGTACAATGGAAGCAAGTCCAGTTTTTCTCTTTTCCCAACTTCAGGGTGAGTTTTTGTGTGGAGGCAGCCCAAAGAAGCTTACAAACCTGACTGCCTTCTTCCAACAGTGAAGCATGGAGGTGGATCAGTGATAGTTTGGGCCGCCATATCATGGAAATGTCTCGGTCCAATAGTTGCCCTGCATGGTAGAATCAACAGCAAAGATTACCTGAACATTTTGGGAGATCATGTTCATCCAATGGCCAAGACTTTATTCCCTGATGGTGACTGCATCTTCCAAGACGATAATGCTCCAATACATACCATTCGAGTGGTTAAGAATAGAACACATGGAATGGCCTCCACAATCTCAAGATATCAATATTTTTTAACATTTGTGGTGCATTTTAGAGCAACAAGTTAGGAGCTGCTATCCTCCATCGTCGTGTCGTAAAGACATGGAGAAGGTTTTAATGGAAGAACGACTGAAAATTCCTCTGAATGAAGTCAGGAAGCTGTATGATTCCATTCCTAGTTGTATTAAAGCTGTCTGGGAGGCTAAAGGAGGACCAACACCATATTAAATAAATTTTCTTTGAATTTAACAAATGTTTCAATTAAAATAATTGAAACACTTGTCCAATCCGTGTATGTATTGTTGGTAAGTTTTTTATAGAAAAATGTATTACTGGTATTTTTACTATAAAATGTATTTTTTTACTTTCATAGCATTTTACTTTTGTTTGGAGGTACACTATTTGTTC
The DNA here is from genome assembly GCA_964036315.1 of Acanthosepion esculentum. NCBI lineage: Eukaryota > Metazoa > Mollusca > Cephalopoda > Sepiida > Sepiidae > Acanthosepion > Acanthosepion esculentum. The sequence continues at coordinate 139,293,206 of OZ038477.1, forward strand.
TGGGACCCTAACCGGTTTTACCAGACCGAGTCAGGGTGGACCTGAGAACAATAACAATTGAGTTGGTTTTACGCTATTCAAAATCTCCAATCTCCCGTCTTGCTGCTGGATGTAGTTTATCGTCAAACCAAGGACTAAGAAGCTCTGTGAGCCATGCTTGGTGATTATTATTATTATGAATAAACATTTTTGTTATTATTATAATCAAATATAAACATTCTCCGGAACATTTGAGTTATGTTTATTTTGTGTTTTTTTTTAATTTTAAATAGTAAGAAATGTTCTTGCAATTATGGAAGAATGACCAATGAAATGAAGTCCTTTCCGATTTCTCGCTTCCTTGTCAACTATAATCTTCAAAAATTTAAATGCAATATCAATCGCCATCTTCTGTTTTCTTGAATCCTGTTCCTTTATTGTCTTTTCCTCAATCTTCCTTACTAAAGTCTTCTAATTCTCTGTTACTCCCTCTAACCGCCTGCGTCTTATTTGCATTATCGCCTTGATTGGGGTGAACTGATTAAAAAAAAGAATATGGAAAATGGATTGAAAGTGTGTCATCATAAAAGAAAAGAAAAGCGGTCATTTTTTTTTTTTTTTTTTTTTTTACATTCGTTTTTTCGGACAGTAACTTCCGAAATTTTAGATGTTATTTTCGTTCCACGTTTTACGAAACGCCTTTTATTTTTTTATTTTTCTTGTCCACATTCCTGGTTTGATTCCGCAATTCTGTCGTTTTTGATTCTGAAAATAAGAAAAAAATAAATAAAGATTCCTAAGATGGAACACTTGGTCCGACAGCAAAGCGCGTTCTATCTGTCCATCAAGGTTGATGCCTATCTCGGCACCCCACCATAGATGAGCACGTGCGTGCGTGCGTGCGTGCGTGCGTGCGTGCGTGCGTGCGTGCGTGCGTTGGTCTCTGTGCGTGTATGTTTGTATGGGACTCCCATATGAGCGTGTTTG
>OZ038477.1:139296671-139374171 GCA_964036315.1 Acanthosepion esculentum
CTTCAACAAATTTCCAACAGTAAGATGTGCGTATAATTATACTTTGTCTGGCATAAGGACATCGAATTTGAGAACCGTATTGAGATACTGAAAAGAATACTGAGCTCTCCTGTCCTTCTTTACGGCAGCGAATGTTGGGCAATTTCCTCAAAGATGAAGAAAAGACTCGAGGCGACGGAGATGTGTTTCTACAGTAGGATGCTAAGGATAGCATGGACCGAGCACGTGAGCAACGATGAGGTCTTAGAGAGGATGCAAACAAGGAGGAGGCTTATAGGAAGAGGTAGCTAAAGTTCCCGAGACACATAATGAGGAGGAACGGCCTGGAGAATCTGATACTCACGGGTCGAATAGAGGGAAAGAGAGACAAGGGAAAACAAAGCGTGACAAAGCTTGCGGGCTTAAGCAAGTGGGTGACAACGTGGTCTGGGCGAGGAAGCAGAAGAAAGGAAATTGTTGAGAGCTGCAAGGGATAGAGAAAGGTGGAGAGCCATGATCACCTACGTCCTGAAAGGACATGGCACATAAAAAGAAAGATTGACATCGAACACATTGACAAAACTTTTTTTGGAGCGGGGGAGGGGTAATTCAAATCATTAGTAACTGCCGGTTTACATTGGAGTTTCAGGGCAGCAAATAGCCCCAATACTCGATCCTCCCCACTTGTAAATATCCTAGCGGTTTGGTCAATGTTATCATGTGGATGTTTCCGAAACGTCCCTTAATTTAGAATTCCTCCAGTCTTTCAATTTATTTTAAGGACAGTTGCCAGTGATCAGATAATAACTGGAACCACTGTCACCTTCATATTACACAACTTTCCTTTGTCCCTTGACAAGATCGAGATTATTTTTATTCTTAATTCCATCTCTCATACGTTCATGACTCTCCACGGTATCCCTGTCTTTATTATCTGTAAGTTGTCATACATTTTCTAGAAATAGAGTAGAATGATTTCATATTCCTTTCTCCACTTTTTTTTTAGAATTCCCAGTCTCTTTTCGCGAAGGCTAGTTGCCACCTAAAACTAGAGCCCAGTGTACTTTGCTATTTAACCCGTAACTGGGGGAGGAAAAGATTGCCTTCTTCAATGTTTAGAATTATGAGTCTCCTTTCTCAAAGGCTAGTTGCCACCTAAAACTGAGGAGACCCGTATACATTGCTATTTAACACGTGACAGGGGGAAGGAGAAGATTGCCTTCTCCACTTTTTTATGAGTCTCCTTACTTCAAGGTTAGTTGCCACCTAAAACTGAAGAGACCAGTCTACTTTGCTATTTAACCCATAACAGGGGGAGGGAGAAGATTGCCTTCTCCACTTTTTACAATTCCTTGCCCTCTTTCCTGAAGGTTAGTTGCCACCAAAAACTAGAGAGCTCTGTGTACGTTGCTATTTAACCCATAAGTGATGGAGGGGGAAGATTGCTTTCTCCAATTTTTAGAATACCGAGTCTTTTTTCGCCAGGGTTAGTTGCCACCTAAAACTGGAGAGCCCAATGTATTTTCCTATTTAACCCATAACTTGCGGATGGAGAAGATTGCTTTTTTCGTTTTTTAGAATTCCAAGTTTTCTTTCTCCAAGGCTAGTTGCCATCTAAAACTAGAGAGAGCCAAGTGTAACTTGCTATTTAACCCATAAGTGAGGGAGGGATAATATGGTCTTTTCCGCTTTAATTCCAAGTCTCCTTTCTCCAAGGCTAGTTGCCACCTGAAAGTAGGGAACCCAATGTTCCTTATTATTTAACTCATAATTATTCTTTAACGCTTTCATGCGAAAATGAAAGATTTATCCTGAATTTGAACTCTACTCGCCGATTCTACTTTCCACATTGATATCTGTTACATTAAGCGACATTTCTTTTCCTTCTACTCTGTGGCGCACCAGAACAAGAAAAAAACATTCCCTTGCATGTCAGGTAACCAGGTCCGTACAGATGCCCTCCGAAATAGGACGTTCCCAATTACCTGGATGTGACCGCGTCGTCACATTGTCTGCCTTAATTTCAACTTAAAAAATAAACACCCTCTTGACTCCTGGCCGTAACACACCCTCACCCACCTACGCCCGCCCATGATCAGAGGTATACAGTGCGCACCCCCTAATGGACATTGACAGGAAGAGGAATAAGTGGGTTTAGGCAGCTCACAAGTAAATCTATGATACTGAACGCGGTCGGGGTAGGGTTATTACCATTTTAATTCACCAAGGCAAAAAATGTAGATTTTAACATCTCCGATGAAATAAGATCAGAAGCTATGTGATTTCTTCATTGTATGTCTACCAGCAGATCGACTCCTTAGAGGAGACACGGTGGAGTAAATGGATAGCGACGTGGATTGAGGAATCACAGAGCCGAGTCTGAATTCCAGTCGAATCCAATACATTCAATTGCGTGCTAATAAACTTGTGAACGGTATGAATCTTCCTCTTCTTCCCCAGCTATGGCTAAATATATATACAGCGTGTTTCAGCAAAATCCGACACTTGACAAAAAGAAAACGAAATAGGCAATAAAACCAAAAGTTGTATATGCAGAGACCCGACAGTTTATTTAGCAACAGTTAGAGTTACATACTTCATTATTTTTCACTGTAACCGCCGCCGGCGGCGACTACCATCTCAAGGCGGGCGCGACCATGTCCATAGCGGCGTGTTGTGGGCGTGCTTGTTGGTCTTGGCATCGATCACGCCCCAGAAGAAATAGTCAAGGCGGGTGCAGTCGGGTTAGAAGGGCAGCCATAATTCCGGCAACATGTGGTGAGGAACATTGTTGAGCAGCCACGCCTGGGTCGTCTTGGCTTTGTGTGCAGCGAGAGGGACGTCATGCCTCCATTCATCTTTCAAAAGGGAGCTGAGAGTCACCGCTGAGATCTACCAGGAGGTGCTTAGGAGCGTGGTGAAGCCCTGGATGGACAAGATCGCCGCCGGAAACCCTTACGTCTTCCAGCAGGACTCCGCTTCTGCACACAAGGCCAAGACGACCTAGGCGTGGCTGCTCAACAATGTTCCTCACCACTGGTCGCCGGACTTGTGGCCGCCCTCCTCACCAGACTTCAACCCCTTGACTATTTCTTCTGAGGTGTGATCGAGGCCAGGACCAACAAGCACGCCCACAACACGGTCGATTCTCTGAAGGCTGTCATCGTGGAGGCATTCGCCGCTATGGACAAGGACATGGTCGCCAATGAGTGTGACTCATTTCGCACCTCCTTGAGATGGTCATCGCCGCCGGTGGCGGTTACATTGAAAAATAATGTAGTATGCAACTGTAACTGTTGCTAAATAAACTGTCGGGTCTCTGCATATACAACTTTTGGTTTTATTGCCTATTTCATTTTATTTTTATCAAACTTCGGATTTTGCAGCAACACCCTGTATATATATTCTATATATTCTATAGCTTTGGATGGCAACTGGTCTACCGCAGAAAGAAATGGCAACCTACTGCGGGAAAAAATCTCCCTCGTCAGTCATGTATCGAAAGATACATGATCGCCTACACGTATATCACGCATTGCACATAACTGACTGATGGGTTATCTAATACCGAAAATTAATTTTCTTGGAAGTAATGAAGATGTTATTCTCCTTTCACAATTGAATACATGGTAGATAATACTCAGCTTTTGTACATATACAAGTTTGTGTAGATGTAATTGCTAAAGGCGATGATGTGTGTTGTAGTCTTGTTGAATTTATATTTTCCATTCCAGTTCGATTTAAGAAATTGCAGGATATAATGTAGATTAATCACGTGAACGTTTTTTCATGTTGGTTGTTTAGTTGTTTGCTTGTTTGGTTTATCAGTATATCAACGTTTATGGGTTATTTAATGGAGAAATCTCAATATTTTGAACGCAATTCTATGCCTTCCATTACAGATAAAATGTATTGTTGGTCATTTTACTATAAAAACGGAGGGTTGGACAAAATAATTGGAACAGTTGCAAAATCCACTCCTATATTTCAAAGACCTACTATATAAAGAACTTTAACTAAAACTTCTTAATTGCAGGTTATATCTATTGCAAATACGTTTATTTATCTAATTTACTGTCTTTGTCTTATTTATTTTTAGAATTTAGTAAAATTTAAGCTAAATGCGTGACCTCTCCGAGTTCGAAAAAGAGCAAATTGTTGGAGCTCGCATGGCAGGAGCCTCGATCAGTAAGGTTGTTGAACTGTTTGGTTTTTCAAGAGCTACCATATCAAGAACACTGATGCAATTCGAGAAACAGGACAAGACCTTTAGCAACTGTAGCAATTCGGGTCCGACTTGCAAACTTACTGACAGGAACTGACGTGCATTGAAACGCAATGTGGCAAAAAATCATCGGACAAATACGGCCAAAGTGACTGCTGAGTTGAATAACCATCTGAATAGTTCAATTTCTACTAAAAAATGTCTACTACTGTTCGTCGTGAGCTCCATAAGGCTGCATATCATGGAAGAGCCGCTGTGAGGAAACCTCTTCTCTCCACTCGCAACATTCAGAAGGGGTTGAAGTGGTGCAGAGATCACAATTCCTGGTCTGCAGTACAATGGAAGCAAGTCATATTATCAAACAAGTCCAGTTTTTCTCTTTTCCCAACTTCAGGGTGAGTTTTTGTGTGGAGGCAGCCCAAAGAAGCTTACAAACCTGACTGCCTTCTTCCAACAGTGAAGCATGGAGGTGGATCAGTGATAGTTTGGGCCGCCATATCATGGAAATGTCTCGGTCCAATAGTTGCCCTGCATGGTAGAATCAACAGCAAAGATTACCTGAACATTTTGGGAGATCATGTTCATCCAATGGCCAAGACTTTATTCCCTGATGGTGACTGCATCTTCCAAGACGATAATGCTCCAATACATACCATTCGAGTGGTTAAGAATAGAACACATGGAATGGCCTCCACAATCTCAAGATATCAATATTTTTTAACATTTGTGGTGCATTTTAGAGCAACAAGTTAGGAGCTGCTATCCTCCATCGTCGTGTCGTAAAGACATGGAGAAGGTTTTAATGGAAGAACGACTGAAAATTCCTCTGAATGAAGTTAGAAAGCTGTGTGATTCCATTCCTAGTTGTATTAAAGCTGTCTGGGAGGCTAAAGGAGGACCAACTCCATATTAAATAAATTTTCTTTGAATTTAACAAATGTTTCAATTAAAATAATTGAAACACTTGTCCAATCCGTGTATGTATTGTTGGTAAGTTTTTTATAGAAAAATGTATTACTGGTATTTTTACTATAAAATGTATTTTTTTACTTTCATAGCATTTTACTTTTGTTTGGAGGTACACTATTTGTTCTGGGACCCTAACCGGTTTTACCAGACCGAGTCAGGGTGGACCTGAGAACAATAACAATTGAGTTGGTTCTACGCTATTCAAAATCTCCAATCTCCCGTCTTGCTGCTGGATGTAGTTTATCGTCAAACCAAGGACTAAGAAGCTCTGTGAGCCATGCTTGGTGATTATTATTATTATGAATAAACATTTTTGTTATTATTATAATCAAATATAAACATTCTCCGGAACATTTGAGTTATGTTTATTTTGTGTTTTTTTTAAATTTTAAATAGTAAGAAATGTTCTTGCAATTATGGAAGAATGACCAATGAAATGAAGTCCTTTCCGATTTCTCGCTTCCTTGTCAACTATAATCTTCAAAAATTTAAATGCAATATCAATCGCCATCTTCTGTTTTCTTGAATCCTGTTCCTTTATTGTCTTTTCCTCAATCTTCCTTGCTAAAGTCTTCTAATTCTCTGTTACTCCCTCTAACCGCCTGCGTCTTAGTTGCATTATCGCCTTGATTGGGGTGAACTGATTAAAAAAAAAGAGTATGGAAAATGGATTGAAAGTGTGTCATCATAAAAGAAAAGAAAAGCGGTCATTTTTTTTTTTTTTTTTTTTTTACATTCGTTTTTTCGGACAGTAACTTCCGAAATTTTAGATGTTATTTTCGTTCCACGTTTTACGAAACGCCTTTTATTTTTTTATTTTTCTTGTCCACATTCCTGGTTTGATTCCGCAATTCTGTCGTTTTTGATTCTGAAAATAAGAAAAAAATAAAGATTCCTAAGATGGAACACTTGGTCCGACAGCAAAGCGCGTTCTATCTGTCCATCAAGGTTGATGCCTATCTCGGCACCCCACCATAGATGAGCACGTGCGTGCGTGCGTGCGTGCGTGCGTGCGTGCTTGCGTTGGTCTCTGTGCGTGTATGTTTGTATGGGACTCCCATATGAGCGTGTTTGTATATTTATTTGTGCTCATGGGTTAGCGTTGCACTTACATACATACTTTGGTAGATGATGAATCTTTCTAGCACACACACACACATGTGCAAACTCTCCCACACGCGCGCACTCACACACATACAAACAGTTGCTTAGACGCACAGTGGCAGGCACTCGAAACAGAGATAAACAGACACACATACACACTTCGAGACACAGATAGAGACTTGCACGCGTGCACACACAGGCACGCAAACATACACAGAGTCACAACCAGGACACACACGGACACACACAAGCACACATGTATGTATTGATAGATATGATCAAATTTAGACTGAGATAAACATACACACACACACATACATACACACACACACACACACACATATATATATATATATATATATGGTGATTTTTGAAGCGTAGCTTAGATGTAGCAAAGGCCAAAAATAATGGACACCCAGTGAGGATCGAACTCAATACTCAGTTATAATTGTTCTAGCGAGACAAGCTTGCTAACTATTACAATATATATATATATATATATATATATATATATATATATATATATATATATATATATATATATATATATATCGCGCTGTGAACATCTTTCCGTCTCGACTGTCTCTCATATATATATATATATATATATATATATATATATATATATATATATATATAGAGAGAGAGAGAGAGAGAGAGAGAGAGAGAGAGAAATAGAGAGATCAAATATTCTGATTTAAATATATAGAAAGATACGAAGAGTCATATGTGAAATATATTTTGAAAGGTAGATATGAACAGAATAAGATAGATAGATAGATAGATAGATAGATGTGAACCGAGCGAGAGATAGATAGATAGATAGATAGATAGATAGATAGATAGATAGATAGATATGGACCGAATAAGATATAGACAGAATAAGCTAGCTAGCTAGAGAGATAGATATTGGAACAAGTAGATAATGCTGATGTATATGAGAATCATCTCAGAAATATAGACATAGTATGAATGTTGGTACCATTACTGAAGGCCTGAACCATGTCTTTCCTCTCACAGTTGGTCAGTTGGGAAGACATAGTGGGGCTGAGAGAAAACGATTTTAACGTGTTCTCTTTCTATCTAAAAAAGGGTGTTTCAGTTATTCTTACGACAAATGGTGTCAAGATGGCTAAACGTCTTATATAAAGACCTGGAAAAAAGAAACTCAATTAGTTTAGTTGTTTTTAGATATGAAACATTTTGTAGGATGAAGAATTATCGCATGCTGTTACACAATTTGGACAATGTTGCTGTTATACTCGGTGTATATATATATATATATATATATATATATATATATATATATATATATCTTAAAATAATTGTCGGACTTTGTCCATGTCATAATGTGTGACGTCATTTGTATACATGTACGTGAGAGAATCAGGGAAGATTAAAGTTTAAAGACAGTAAAATCGACCTTGCTAACAGAATGCTCCTCAGTGACCGAAACAGTTAAGGCACGCCAGGTTATATGACGGTTCCGTATCGGATACAGGTTCGATTCCTGTCGGGGGGCGAAAATTTTCTATGAAAATTTCTCTGACATTCAAGCCGGCAAATGTTGTTTAATACTGTTTATTATAAAAACGGGGCATTTACTTAAATATTTGTATCTATAAAAAGAATGTATAAGCATAAAAATTTCTTAAAATAATTGTCGGACCATGTCCATTTCATAATGTTTGTGTATATATATGTATACGCATTCACATATTAAATTATCAATATATTAGTCGTAGCAATATTGGAATGTCTGTTTTTTAGATTTTAAAAATATTTTGCAGCGTATAAGTCAAGTAGAAAACAGATTTTTTCTCCGTGTCATTCGGGTTAAGGATTTTTGTTCCCATTTCTCAAAGGATTCAGTGAAACTTTTCCGTATTTTTAGCAACAGCGAATTTTTCATCGGGTCGAAGTGCTGCAATGATGCGCAAACGGACTCTCCTGAAAGTGTTATTATATATTTAGCTGGGAACAGGGAAATGAATTCATGCCTTCCTCAAGAGGATTAGTGCAAACAGAAAACTGTGCCAGCCATGGTTAGAGCTTCGTTTGTCGGTTCCATTTTAACTGTTAGGCCAATCCCAATTCCGACTATAATGAAGCAGAAAGGGAAAAAGATTATTAAAAATAAATGTATTAAAAAAAATTATTAAAGAATATATATATATATATATATATATATATATATATATATATATATATATATATATATATATATATATATAAAATATACGCACAATAATACACAACAAACAATAGCCATTTTATTCTTCTTATTTAAGCTTCTGATTATTTGCCAAAATTAACGTAATCCGGCAAAAGGTCATTCTTAGTATGTCTGTTGGCGAGGATCGAACTCAACACTCGAGTTTACAAGAATAAGTTGCTAACCAGTGCACTTCAACAAATTTCCAACAGTAAGATGTGCGTATAATTATACTTTGTCTGGCATAAGGACATCGAATTTGAGAACCGTATTGAGATACTGAAAAGAATACTGAGCTCTCCTGTCCTTCTTTACGGCAGCGAATGTTGGGCAATTTCCTCAAAGATGAAGAAAAGACTCGAGGCGACGGAGATGTGTTTCTACAGTAGGATGCTAAGGATAGCATGGACCGAGCACGTGAGCAACGATGAGGTCTTAGAGAGGATGCAAACAAGGAGGAGGCTTATACTTAACATCAGGAAGAGGCAGCTAAAGTTCCTGAGACACATAATGAGGAAGAACGGCCTGGAGAATCTGATACTCACGGGTCGAATAGAGGGAAAGAGAGACAAGGGAAAACAACGCGTGACATAGCTGGCGGGCTTAAGCAAGTGGGTGACAACGTGGTCTGGGCGAGGAAGCAGAAGAAAGGAAATTGTTGAGAGCTGCAAGGGATAGAGAAAGGTGGAGAGCCATGATCACCTACGTCCTGAAAGGACATGGCACATAAAAAGAAAGAATGACATCGAACACATTGACAAAACCTTTAGGTGGGGTTATAATTCAAATCATTAGTAACTGCCGGTTATTTTTCGTTCCACGTTTTATGAAACCCCTTTTATTTTTTTTATATTTTTCTTGTCCCCATTCCTGGTTTGATTCCGCAATTCTGTCGTTTTTGATTCTGAAAATAAGAAAAAAATAAAGATTCCTAAGATGGAACACTTGGTCCGACAGCAAAGCGCGTTCTATCTGTCCATCAAGGTTGATGCCTATCTCGGCACCCCACCATAGATGAGCACGTGCGTGCGTGGGTGCGTGCGTGCGTGCGTTGGTCTCTGTGCGTGTATGTTTGTATGGGACTCCCATATGAGCGTGTTTATATATTTATTTGTGCTCATTGGTTCGCGTTGCACTTACATACATACTTTGGTAGATGATAAATCTTTCTAGCACACACATACATACATGTGCAAACTCTCCCACACGCGCGCACTCACACACACACAAACAGTTGCTTAGTTGCACAGTGGCAGGCACTCGACACAAAGATAAACAGACACACATACACACCTCGAGACACAGATAGAGACTTGCACGCGTGCACACACAGGCACGCAAACATACACAACCAGACCCACATGGACACACACAAGCACACACACATGTATTGATAGATATGGTAAAATTTAGACTGAGATAAACACACACACACATATATATATATATATATATATATATATATATATATAATGATTTTTGAAGCGTAGCTTAGAGGTGGCAAAGGCCGAAAATAAGGAACACCCAGCGAGGCTCGAACTCACTACTCAGTTATAATTGTTCTAGCAAGGCAAGCTTGCTATATATATATATATATATATATATATATATATATATATATATATATATATATATATATATATATATATATATATATATATATATATATATATATATATATATCTTTCCGTCTCTACTGTCTCTCATATATATATATATATATATATATGAGAGACAGTAGAGACGGAAAGATATTCACAGCGCGATATATATATATATATATATATATATATATATATATATATATATATATATATATATATATATCGCGCTGTGAATATCTTTCCGTCTCTACTGTCTCTCATATATATATATATATATATACAGAGAGAGATCAAATATTCTGATTTAAATATATAGAAAGATACGAAGAGTCATATGTGAAATATATTTTGAAAGGTAGATATGAACAGAATAAGATAGATAGATAGATAGATAGATAGATAGATAGATAGATGTGAACCGAGCGAGAGATAGATAGATAGATAGATAGATAGATAGATAGATAGATAGATAGATAGATAGCTAGATAGATAGATAGATATTGACCGAATAAGATATAGACAGAATAAGCTAGCTAGCTAGAGAAATAGATATTGGAACAAGTAGATAATGCTGATATATATGAGAATCATCTATCATATATATATATATATATATATATATATATATATATATATATATATATATATATATAGATAGATAGATAGATAGATAGTGTCAGTCTTCATCTATTTTACATAATTATCTATTTTTCAACTGAAGTCGGTGCTGAGGAACGGTCTCATCCTGTCTGTCGAATGTATCTCTGTCAAAAGCCTGCCCTCCCGGGGCTAGGTTGTTTATGAAAACACTTGCTCTGATTAAGCGAACGGCACGCGCTGGAAAGCCCCCATGTTGCTTTCTCGTCCAACGCCGTTACTATTTCGCTCCCCGACACCTTCGACCTCAGACTACAGCTGCCAGTTCCATGCTTTGCAAATCTCGCTCACTTCCTTCCACCGCTCTATCAACACTTTCGACTACACACATACTGCACACTTAGTACACACACACACAAACACACCTTATATATATATATATATATATATATATATATATATATATATTGCACAAAGTAATGCCATCATCAATTATCGCCTAATTCTTTTTTCACATCTTCGTACTTCATTTTTCATTCATCTTTTTCTTATTTTGTACTTTATTTACTTGGTACTTTATTTGATTTTTTTACTGATTCTAAAAAAATGATTCCATGTCCTTTGTTTTTGTTTTGTTTATTTGATTTTTGTTTTGTTTTAATTATTTTATGTGCTTTTGCTTTATGGCAGGTCTTCTTTTTCTTTTCTCTTGAATTAATTGCATCTTTCTCTCTGTCTCCCTTTTTTCTTTCTTTCTTATTCTACTTTCTTTCTTTCATTATTTTCTCAGTTCTTCCTTTATTTTTTTATCAGTTCTTTCTTCCTTTATTTTCACAGTTCCTTCTTTCTTTCTTTCTTTTTCTCAGACTTTTCTTTCATTATTTATCTTAATTCTTTCTTTCTTTTTCTCAGTTCTTTCTTTCTTTATTTATTTATTTATTTCTCTCTTTCTTTCTTTCTTTCTCATTGTCAGACCCTTCTTTCTTTTTTACCATTCTTATTCTCCGACTTTTCTTTCATTATTTATCTTAATTCTTTCTTTCTTTTTCTCAGTTCTTTCTTTCTTTCTTTATTTATTTATTTCTCTCTTTCTTTCTTTCTTTCTCATTGTCAGACCGTTCTTTCTTTTTTACCATTCTTATTCTCCGACTTTTCTTTCATTATTTATCTTAATTCTTTCTTTCTTTTTCTTAGTTCTTTCTTTCTTTCTTTCTTTATTTCTGTCTGTCTTTCTTTCTTTCTTATTCGCAGACTTTTCTTTCTTTTTCTCAGGCTTTTCTTTCATTTACTTATCTTATTTTTTTTCTTTTTCTCTGTTCTTTCTTTCTCTCTTTTTTCTTTCTTTCTTTCTTTCTTTCTTTCTTTCTTATTGTCAGACCTTTCTTTCTTTTTCTACCTTTCTTATTCTCAGACTTTTCTTTCATTTATTTATCTTAATTCTTTCTTTCTTTTTCTCAGTTCTTTCTTTCTTTCTTATTCTCAGGTTTTTCTTTTTTTCTCTTTCTTATTCCCATTTCTTTCTTACGTGATTTGTCTCAGTTCTTTCTTTCTTTTTCTCCTTTCTTTTTTTTTCTCAGTTCCTTCTTTCATTCTTTCACTATTTCTTATTCTCAGACCTTTCTTTCTTTTATAACTTTCTGATCTCATTTTTTTTTCATTATTTCTTTCAGTTCTTTCTTTCTTTTTCTCTGTTCTTTCTTTTTCTCTTTCATTCTTCCTTTCTTTCTTATTCTCAGTCCTTTCTTTGCATTCGTTTTTTTTCACTTGTTTTTTTTTTCTTATTTAAGTAATCCATTCCAATTTCCACATTTTTTTCTTTCTTTCTTTCATTCATTCTTTCTTTCTTTCCTTCTTTTATAACCATTCGTATTTTTCTATCTTTTTATTATTTTCTTTCTTTCTTTTCATTTAATTAATCTTTTGTTTTCTTCACTTTGTTACTTTCTCTGTTTTCTTATTTAAGCCATTCATTTTTATTTACATTATTCTTTTTTCATTCTTTCTTACTCGAATCTTTTTTCATTCATTCTTTCATTCTGGCTTTCTTTCCTTGTTTGTTTGTTAATTTCTTTCTTATTTTTCATGTTTTCATTTCTTTCATTTTACTTTTTATTCATTCAGTTTTTCTTTTGATCTTTCTTCTTGAGTTGCCTTTTCCTGATATTCCGTACCCGCCTACATTTTTTTTGATTTTCATATTCTTCTTTAAACCACCCTTAAATTTCTTTTCGATTTTCATATCGTTTTTAATATATTTTTTGCGTTATTTCTTTCTTCCTTAAACCATCGTTAAAATTTTAAACCTTTTCTTTAAATATTGAAAACTTCTTTAAATTTAAATTCAAAAATATCTTTAAGATAATTATTTTGTTTTTAAATCTTAAATTGTTTCCATTTTTATCTTTTTAAAATCTTCTTTCTTTTTCATTTTTCTCATTTTGTATTTGCTTTTTTTCTCTTGTTTTGTCATTTTAAGTTTTTTTTTTCTTTCCTTCTTTCTTTTTGTGTTTTTTTCGTTTCCTCCGTTTCTTTATTTTTATTTCATTTATATTGATGTACCTGAATGTGTGCGTGTTGTACAAGGGGATATTAACTGTTACTCACGTTGGCATGGAGTTAGCTGAATTTGGAATGGAACTCTCAACGTATAATGTTCATCCTGTGTGATTAATATTAACCACTGATATATATCTTCCCCCTTTTTTCTTTTCTTTTCTCTCTCTTTCTCATCTTCTGATTCTTAAGTTTAGATTATATCGTCTTTTATTGTGCCTAGTGTCACCACAAATGTATAAACCTGTTGCAGACTGGCGAATGTATTTTAAGTGATCAGAAGGTGTTGGTGTTCTAAAACATTCGTCCACAACAATTAAAGAAAAATATTAGAAACAAATCATGCAAGAAGATTGAAAGCAAAGACAAACATTAAATGTACAACAATAACATTGGTTTCCCCTACCACCAGAACCACATTCTGCTACCAACGGGCTGACTGGGACTCGTTTCGTGACTTCCTCCGCGATGTCCCCTGGGATGCTGTAGTTAAGCTCCCCATTCAAGATTGAGCTTCAGAGTTCTCTTCCTGGGTTAAAGCTGGAATCGACGCTTTCATCCCCTCCAGGAAATTCAAGGTCAAACCGCGCTCCTCCCCGTGGTTCACAGCTGCTTGCTCAGCCGCCATTGCCCATAGGAACCACTTCTTCCACCGTTTTCGTAGTGATATGTCCGACTCCAATAGACGTCTATTTACCTCTGCCCGTAACGAGTGTAAGCGTATCCGCGACGATGCTCACTATTTGCTGCTCGGATGAAGGAACGTATTGCATCCCGCAAATTTGGCTCCAAAGATTATTGGCGCCTCTGCAAGAGCGTTCTGAACAATAACAAACCCTCCATTCCTCCCCTGTTCAATCAGTTTGAGGTCCTGACCACCTCTGCCGACAAGGCCGAATGCTTTGCTCGGAAGTTTTCTTCCAATTCTACGCTAGACTCTTCCGGGGTACCCTTGCCCGATTTCCCTCCCAGAACTGAGGCCCTCTTGGACGGATTGCACATAAACCCGTCGTCGGTATTGGGCATTATTTCTAACTTAGATCACCACAAGGCTACTGGTGGTGACGGGATACCAGCCATTGTCCTGAAGAAATGCGCACCTGAACTGGCGCCTGCCCTCTCTAAATTATACAACCGCTGCCTCAAGGAGTCCTGTTTTCCTGACTGCTGGAAGTCCTCAACCATTGTTCCTGTCTTTAAGAACTCTGGTGACCCTTCTGACCCTTCCAATTACCGTCCTATCAGTCCCCTACCCCTCTTCGGCAAAGTCTTCGAGGCCATTATCAACATGATCTGCTCTCAGACAAGCAGTATGTTTTCCGCTTTGCCCGATCTACTGCCGATGTGCTTACGGCCATCACTGAATTTGTCTACCAGGCTATCCATAATAACGGTGAAGCTCGTGTCGTGGCCCTTGACATATCCAAAGCATTTTATAGAGTTTGGCATGCCGGCCTTCTTCGCAAGCTCCAGGGTTATGGTATCACAGGTCGATTGTTCGACCTAATACAATCATTCCTGTCAAACCGGGAATTGAAGGTCGTTCTCAGTGGATTCATCTCCAGCTCCTATCCCACTAACGCAGGTGTTCCTCAAGGCTCCATCCTAGGCCATACTCTGTTCCTCATATTTATAAACGACCTTCCAGACGCCATAGACTCCCAAGTCGACATCTACGCTGACGACACCGCAATTTACTCCTGCCTCAAACACAAATCTAGTGATGCTGACAAAGTTAACCTGGCAGCTCAAATTGAAAAGTACCTCCAATCGGTTGTGAACTGGGGCGAGAAATGGATGGTTAACTTTAACGCCTCTAAAACTAAACTGCTCTCTATTAACCACCACAAGGATCCATCCCTGCATCCCATTAGAAGGTCTGAAGACCAACTTCTCGAGAGCTCCTCTCTGCGGCTGCTCGGTCTCACGCTGTCCGCTGATCTGAGATGGAACAAATACATCGAGTCAGTTGCATCATCCACCGCAAGGAAAGTTGGTTCCCTGTGCCGAGCCAGGAAATTTTTCTCCCCGGAATCGATCCTCCAAGTCTATAAATCGACCATTCGCCCTTGCATGGAGTATTGCTGCCATATATGGTCTGGGCCCCTGTTGTTTGCCTCAGGGTTCTTGATAAGATCCAGAGACGGATATGCAATGTGATTGGCCCTGATCTGTCATCTCGTCTGCAGTCGCTCTCTCACAGACGTGATGTTGCCTCGATCTACCTTTTTTACAAGTACTTTCACGGTAATTGCTCCGAGGAGCTGCTTTCGCTTGTCTATAGGCCTCGTGAATTTAAACGTCCTACGAGGCTGGCATCCCGTTCCCACCCTTACACCGTTGAAACTGTTAGATGTAGACGTCTCTTCTACTCCAATAGCTTCATGTCTCGCACATCTCGCCTATGGAACTCCCTTCCCTATTACTGTTTCCCTGACAAATACAATCTCTAACGGTTTAAGTGTAGCGTCAATCGACATCTCCAGTTGCCTTGGTCTATCCACTTCCCTTCTCCACATCCTTTCATCTTTCATTCCTATCTGCTCTCGCTCCAAATCTTCTGTCACCCCCTTGCCTTGATCGACCCACTGTCTTTCTCTTTCTCCACATCCTCTTCTTTACCACTCCTATCTGCTCTTCCTCCAACCCTTCTATAACCCCTTGCGTGATAGTGGCCTCCAGCCTTGCTTGGGGTGATACGCTTAAAAAAAAATAAATTTAAAAAAAATACAATTCAAGAATACAATTGAGTTGAACTTTGATGGTTAAATGAGAATAGATGTATTTGACTATGTAGAATATTACTGTGAATGTTTCAACGTGTTTGCAATTGTTACTTAGACTTGTTCACAAAAGTAAACTAAGTCTCCAGTTACGTACGAAATTGTCCTTTGTGCTAGTTCAATTATTAATGTGTGTACGTAAATTTGCTAGGTATTATCGTTCAGAATTGGTAGGAGTTGCGTACCTTTAGTTGTGTGAGAATTTCATTGTTTGTTTACTAATATTTATTAAGTAGTGAGTAAAATGTCACTTTTTATAGTATTGTAAGTGATGTTTAGATAGCGTTCCCGAGAGAGATAGAGCGTACTTGTGGATTGTTGAGTCAGAGATATTTTGCGCGGCAAAGTCGTGGTTGGTCAGAGTTTTGACTTGCGTGGGTCAGTTTGGCATCTATCTAGGAATGAAAGTCCGACTATTTGAAGCGATCAGGAATTCCTATTTATAGATTTCTGGACAAAAATATAGGCTCCGGTGGCTTGCGCGCGAGATAGCATTTTCATGTGAATTTGATACAGTTCAAAGGCTTTTGACCAATGGGAAACTTCGTTTGCTGAAAATGGGGTTTTGATTGGCTGATAGATATTTTGGTGTGAAGTGGATTATGCTGGAGGGGTGAATAGTTAGTATGGATTATTCCATCAAACCCATTTCCAGGGTCGGTTTTTAATTTAATTTAGTTCAGCGATTCAGTAATTAATTATACATTGGAAAATAATTCATATTTATCTGTATCTCACTCATTTAAACCGTCATCTAACTTCTCTTTAAAACTTCTCTCTATTAAATTTTAATCCCCACCTTCATTTTTAGGCCTTCCTGTTCTTCTCTCGCCTGTTACCCCTCTCTAGAACTTTCATTTACCTCTCACATTCGTCCCTCACGTCCCTCATAATGTAATAAATTATAACCATGGAATATTAGTGTTAAAGCCTTTTTATTATATTATTACTCTGTCCTGGACATTGAGTTCTACCTGGATTCTAACCTTTTTGAATTCTTTATATATATATATATATATATATATATATATATATATATATATATATATATAAAGAAAGAACAGTAACATATAACATCCGGTGTTATATCTTATAGATATTTTTATTTTTACACAATAGTGCTCAATGTAAATTTACAGAGCATTAATATATATATATATATATATATATATATATATATATATATGTATATATATATATATATATATATATATATGTATATAAATATATGTATGTATGTATGTATGTGTATATATTTATAGGCGTTGCCTGTGCTTGATTAAAAAAGCGTACGACTCATACAGCAATCGCTATCACTTGACTTAAAATATTTTTGCCCTTCATTGCCTTTAAAGGAGTGCCCTTTGACGTACTGATGTTCCTACATGACTTACTTCTTGCCTATCTCACACTGCGAATTTTTTATAAGCTCTATACTAAACATTAAATCTGTTACGAAAAAAGAACTAAACAAAATGAACACAAAACGATCAGCTTTAAAAAAGACTCGTAACTGGAAAAACCGAATGAAAAAAGTATGTTAAGAACAAATTCTTTTTCACACCCAACTCAGTTCTGTGGAATCAGAATCAACGTTGAGTTTAAGCAAGCGAATGAGCCAATTGAAGTTAAGTGCCATGCAGATTTAAATTTTTCCCACTTCCGACGAATGCAGCCATCGATTTTTTGCATGCTAGCATGCTAGTTAACATTCGTGTCAGTTAGCTGTTGGCTCTCACGTCGGTCAATAGAATCTCCCTCCTATTCCTGGCACCCAGCTATAGGCTCTCATTCTGGCCAGTAGAAAATGGCCGCAAACTACATGAAAACTGCCGTAGAAGCATGAAAAAATCGATTATTTCCACTATCGATAGGAATTGGGAAATGCAAAGTCGGTCTTGGCCTTAGTACTAACTTGGAGCATGTGCATGTAAATTTTGGTGCAGATCCGTCGAAAATTGCGAATGTGCATTCGTTACACACACACACACACATTCTGCCTTATATATATATACATATATATATATATATATATAGTAAGAGAGATAGAGATAGATAGATAGATAGAAAATGAAGAGACTGAAATATATATATATATATATATATATATATATATATATATATATATATATATAAATCCGTTTTTTCTTTATAATTTCTTTCTTTCATTCATGATTTTTTGTTTCTTCTTGACGTCATTTGCTGTTTTTTTTCCTTTGTTTTCATTCATTTCCATTTCTGCTTATCTTCTTTTTCTTTTCCTCTTTTTTCTCTTTATCTCTTCTCCCTTTCTCTCTTTTATTGCGACTTCTTTTTCTTTTCCTCTTTTTTCTCTTTATCTCTTCTCCCTTTCTCTCTTTTATTGCGACTTCTTTTTCTTTTCCTCTTTTTTCTCTTTTTTCTCTTCTCCCTTTCTCTCTTTTATTGCGACTTCTTTTTCTTTTCCTCTTTTTTCTCTTTATCTCTTCTCCCTTTCTCTCTTTTATTGCGACTTCTTTTTCTTTTCCTCTTTTTTCTCTTTATCTCTTCTCCCTTTCTCTCTTTTATTGCGACTTCTTTTTCTTTTCCTCTTTTTTCTCTTTATCTCTTCTCCCTTTCTCTCTTTTATTGCGACTTCTTTTTCTTTCCTTGACTTTGTTTCTTTTAACACTTCCTCCTTTTTCTTTATATTTTTTCCATTTTTCTTTTACTGCTCATTCTTTTTGCTTTCTCTCTTGACAGCCGATATTCTTGGAATTCACTTTCATTTCATTTTCTTTGTTTTATTCCACTGCCTCATCTTTTGTTCTTTCCTCATTTTCACACTTATCAATTACTTCACCTTCTTCTCCTCCTCCTCCTCCTTCTTCTTCTTCTTTTTCTTCTTCTCCTTCTTCTTCTTCTTCTTCTTCTTCTTCTTCTTCTTCTTATTATTATTATTATTATTATTATTATTATTATTATTATTATTATTATTTTCACATTCTTCTTCTTCTTCTTCTTCTTCTTCTTATTATTATTATTATTGTTGTTGTTGTTTTTCTTATTATTATTTTCATTCTCCTTCTTCTTCTTAATATTATTATTGTTATTTTTCTTCTTATTATTATTATTATTTACATTCTTCTTCTTCTTAATATTATTATTATTATTATTCCTATTATTATTTTTCTTCTTCTTCTTCTTCGTATTATTATTGTTATTTTTCTTCTTCTTCTTATTATTATTATTCTCATTCTTATTCTTATTATTTTTATTGATTTTTCTCATTCTTCTTCTTCTTCTTCTTATTATTATTATTTTTCTTATTATTATTATTATTCTCATTCTTCACTCATTCTTCTTCTTATTATTATTATTGTTATTGTTATTTTTCTTCTTCTTCTTCTTCTTCTTCTTCTTCTTCTAACTCTTCTCTTCCTGCTTTTCATTATTTTTTTAACAATACATATACAAGTTAAATTTAGTTGATGAGCATAATTACAAGAAAAATTTCGACCCAAGTAGACGCGTTAACAAAGTTTAGGCAAGCATGATAGGCAAGCCAGAGGAAAAAATCTTTTTTTTCGATACTTCTTTCCTACGGTACGCTAAATACAATCATTTTTTAAAAAAATTCTGAACTGCTGATTGATAAGAAAAAAAGCAGTAAAAATACGAAACAATAAAACAAGCTATCATTTTGAATGTAATACCTTCTTCGATTGAATATCCACAGGATATATTCATTGAATTCTTCTATCTCGAGCAAAAAGAACTTCCACTTATTTTCAAACTATGAATTCACGCAATTATCTAAGTTCAACTGAATGAGTTTGTGCGCTTTGCTTATATAAAAAAAACATCTTTAAATATTCATTGCATGTAAGAAGCGGATAACAAATTGTTATTTCTAAAACAAAACTACAAACATGTCCAACTTTCTTCTCCATAAATTGCATCGATAGAATAGACCTGCCTCTTCATTACAATAACGTATTTGTCACCGATGTAAGAAAAATGAAACTGTCTGCAGGTAGTCACGTTTTCTTAAAAGGCTGGCGTTACACAATCTTTCTATCCGAATTTCACTTTCCATCAAAATTGGAAAAAAAAGCTTTTTCTTATGTTATGTATTTTTAATAATTGCTTCCTGATGGCATCAGTTACCAAGTAGGTATTTACTCTGATAACACAACTACCTACTTCTCTCTGATAGGTCTGACAAGATAAAACTGACAATCAATTGAAATTTGGGGAAAGAAATGACTTGTCAATTTTAACACTTCCAAAATGAAACTGCTATCTTTTAGTCATCATAGATAACTATTTTTAACTTTCATCTGCATGGCTGATGCTAACTTCCAGGAGAGCAACTCATGACACCTTCTTAATATCACATTTAACGTGAAGTGGAATGATTATATTGAATCAATTACTAGGTCTGATGCTAAGATAGTTGTGTCGTGCCTGACTAATCTTCTCGTTAGAATCCATCTTCCACGATTACAAACCTACCATTCGTCCGTACATTGAATATTGCAGCCATATCTGGTCTGGTGCTCCTGCTATATACATCGGGATTCTCGACACAATCCAATAAGGATCTGTAATGTTATCGGTCCAGATCTGGCATCTTGACTTCACTCACTTTCCCACCGACGTGCTGTGGCTTCCCTCTGTCTTTTCTATAAACATTTTCAGGGCAGTTGTTCTGATGGGCTCTCTAATTTCATACCTCGACTACATGAGCTGAAGCGTACTACTAGATTGGCAATTAGGTCTCATCGTTTTACTGTTGAAATAGATTGATGAAAAAGTAAGGTCTATTTTAACAGTTCCTGTTCTCGCACCTCTCGCCTGTGGAAGTCTCTTCTAATTTCTTGCTTTCCTGTCACCTGCGATCTTCAAAAATTTAAATGCAACGTCAATCTCCATGTTCTGTCATCCTGAATCCTGATCTTTTATAGTCCATTCCCCTCGCCAGTGACTTCTCATCTTCTTTCACTCTCAGTTACACTTTGCGTCAGAGTGACATTATCGCCTTGCTTGGGGTGAAACGATTTTTATAAATCGTCCTTTTTGTTTCTATTTTCCCTAATATTCCGTATAAAACATAAGATTTCGAATGGTAATTTTCAAAGCAAGTAGGTCTTCACTACTTGCACGATTGACTGACACAGTTTTTTTCCAGCTCTTTCTGTTAAATAGTAAAAAAGCATGTGCAGAAATTTAAATATCTGGGAAGTGTTTTGACAGAGGACAACAAGTGTGGCACTGAGATCCGAAGACGTATTGGAATGGCCAAAGACGCGTTCCAAAAACTAGGCAGAGTATTACGAGACAAGAGAATTTCTTTGGTAACAAAGAAAAGTGTGCTGAGCTGCTACGTGACATCTGTCCTTCTTTACAGCAGCGAATCTTAGACGGTCTCCTCAGAGATGAAGAAGAGATTCGAGGCGACGGAGATGTGGTTCTACAGAAGGATGCTGAGGATGTCATGGGCCGAGCGTGCGAGCAACGACGAGGCCTTGGAGAGGATGCAAACAAGGAGGAGGCTTATACTTAACATTAGGAAGAGGCAGCTGAAGTTTCTGGGACACGTAATGAGAAAGAAGGGCCTGGAGAATCTGATACTCACAGGTCGAATAGAGGAGAAAAAGAGACAAGTGAAAGCAACGCATGACATACCTGGCAAGTGGATAACAGAACATGGTCTGGGGGAGGTGGCAGAGAGACGAAACTTGTTGAGAACTACAAGGGATAGGAGGAAGTGGAGAGCCATGATCGCCTATGTCCTGAAAGGATACGGCACATAAAAAGAAAAG
The DNA here is from genome assembly GCA_964036315.1 of Acanthosepion esculentum. Lineage (NCBI taxonomy): Eukaryota > Metazoa > Mollusca > Cephalopoda > Sepiida > Sepiidae > Acanthosepion > Acanthosepion esculentum. The sequence goes on from OZ038477.1 coordinate 139,318,487, forward strand.
GGTAGCCTGGCGTCGAGATATAGTCAATTTACAGTTGAGCTTGCTAGATATAACCGTAATTACTATGGTAACAGTTTCTTTTCTCGCACTCCTCGCTTGTGGAATTTCTTTCCAGCTGCATGCTTTCCAGTCAACTTTAATCTGTAAAACTTTAAATGCAATGTCAATCGCTATCTCTTTTCCTCCTAATTACTCTTTTCTCTTTCCGATCATTATCAATGTTTCTGTTTCTAATCTTTCAACACCCTGTGTGTTTTAGCGGCTTTATTGCCTTGCATGGGGTCATACCGATTAAAACGAAAAGAGAGAAGACATAATCATCCAACTTTCCTTGTCATATAAAAGTGTAGATCTCTCTATCTATAAAAGGCTGGATTGTGTGTGTGTGTATGTGTGTGTGTGTGTGTGTGTGTGTGTGTGTGTGTGTGTGTGTGCAACGAATGCACGCCCGCAATTTTCGACGGATTTGCACCAAAATTTACATGCACATGCCCCAAGTTTGTGAAAAGACCAAGACCGACTTTGCATTTCTCAACTCCCATCGATAGTGGAAATAATCGATTTCTTTCATGTTCTACGGCAGTTTTCATGTAGTTTGCGGCCATTTTCTACTGGCCAGAGTGAGAGCCTAAAGCTGGCTGCCACGAATAGGCAGGAAGATTCTATTGGCCAGCGTGAGAGCCAACAGCTGACTGACACGAATGTTAACTAGCATGCTAGCATGCAAAAAAATCGATGGCTGCATTCGTCACAAGTGGGAAAAATTTAAATTTGCATGGCACTTTACTCCAATTGGCTCATTTGCTTGCTTAAACTTAACGTTGATTCTGATTCCGCAGAACTGGGTTGGGTGTGAAAAAGTTTTTGTTGTTAACATTCATTTTTCATTCAGTTTTTTCAGTTACGAGTCCTTTTTTTAAAGCTGATCGTTTTGTGTTCATTTTGTTAATTCTTTTTTCGTAACAGATTTAATGTTTAGTATAGAGCTTAGAAAAAATTCGCAGTGTGAGATAGGCAAGAAGTAAGGCATGTAGCACGGCAAAGGGCACTCCTTTAAAGGCAAGGAAGGGCAAAATTATTTTAAGTCAAGTGATAACGATTGCTGTATGAGTCGTACGCTTTTTTAATCATGCTGCTAGTTATTATATAACAGATTCGCTATCTTTTCTTAGTTTCTTTGGCTCCTTAATACGTCAGCTCAGTTTTCCGAAAAAACGTGTTTTGCTATTCCGATCACGGTTAACAAATTTGTTCTCGTATGAATATGAAAATCAATGTGAATCTTGTATTTTATTTCTATATTGCTGTGTAGGAACATTGCATATATTTGGCAAAGCTGGATTGTTAAGTTTTAGACGAGACACGCTAATATCAAAGAGCATTATTTCATATTTAGAGTATTCCCTCTCACAGTAAAGTGGTTTAAAGTTGTGTGGAATATCAAGTGTTATCATTATTGTCCATCCATACTTGAACTGCCCCATGAGAAGCACACGCATTTACGCCAGCTTTCATCACATATAAATAAGGAAAGCTAAAACCATAGCATGGCATACTTGTTCGCAACAAAGCAAAAGACTCAAGCTTTTATGTAAAGAAACGTAAATGCTAATTAATATATATATATATATATATATATATATATATATATATATATATATATATATATATATATAAAGAGGAAAACTTAGCCGACGCGTTTCGTCATCTTAGGGACTTTATCAAGGCAAATATGTTATCGTTTTTGTCTTTAGTCATATTGTCCATTTATAAGAGTGTAGATAGTGTGTATATATATATATATATATATATATATATATATATATATATATATATATATATACCATATTTTCCAGATTACAATACGCACCTTTTTCCTAAAAAATACGTGTGCATCTTCCAAGACGAATGTAAAGCAACGATCAGGCTCAAGTAAGCTTGAACTGTTACCTAATTGGCTTAACTGATAGGGATGTGGTAATCTGGAAAATATGGTATATATATATATATATATATATATATATATATATATACACTATCTACACTCTTATAAATGGACAATATGACTAAAGACAAAAACGATAACATATTTGCCTTGATAAAGTCCCTAAGATGACGAAACGCGTCGGCTAAGTTTTCCTCTTTATATATATATATATATATATATATATTAATTAGCATTTACGTTTCTTTATGTTAATTCATTGCACTATAATGTTAGCTATCTATCTAATTCCGCCTTTTTGTATGATCAAATCACAGTACTCAGCTGTTACAAGTATTTCCAAGATTATAAACCTTCCGGGAGCCGAGCCACACGCTTAAACATGCTCTGTTTACTAGCAGTGGCGGGAGCCTTTCTGTTCTTGACTAGTATGTCATTGCCATACAAACAAAATCGGACGATTAATTAATGTAAACTTTACGTGGCGCCAGTATTTGAGGGACGCATGGTGAATATGTTGTATGAGAATGACTTTTTTTTTTTCTTAGAAATTTATTTCCAATATTAGGGTGCGTCTTCCAAGCCGCTGCGTCTTGTAAGCCTGAAAATACGGTAATGTATTAATGAAATATTACTTCATAATATTATTATTCATTAATTTAAAAAAAAATGAATTTTGTTGCGTTTTATGACAAATTTCAAACCGTTTTATTATACAACCATCAAAGGAATCATCGCGAATTGGAATTAACAGAACAACCTGCAACGAAAATTGAACACTGTTTGGTTTGCCAGATATGTATGAGGGAGCACTTCTAGAAAGTGACGATGGTAACAAAATGTGGAAATGTGTTAGAAAGCTAGCGAATATTAAAAAGGTTGTCTTTACTGGCAAGTACGGCACGTTATATTCCAACAGATTGTATTTACTCATGCGTTAGGTGAGCCTTTTCTCTTCGTGAAAACTTTTCTCGATACAGATTAAGCTTCACTGACAGGCCATTAACAATTCCGTGCCATTATACATGACACTACTTGCACACCCAAGCTTATAACACCTTGTATTCTCAAGCGGTCACCCATCTATTTATTGACCAGGCTCGACGTTGCTTAGCATCTGTGATATGGCTGTAAGTATTAAAATATAAGGAGTGGTGCTTATCATTTCTATAATCTTTTTTTCATTTTATTGTCCTTAACTATGTGATATAATTCATCCTATATGCCAGTAAATATCTGTCTATATCCCTGAGATGAGGTTTTATGATTACTTGCATTATTTATATTATTCGGATTGTTATACTCATCTTCATTGTCATATGCACGGGTAATATTTTTTCTTTTCAAAAATGCATTGCTAGAAATTTTTATCAGAAATGTATTGCTGGCGATATTTTTTCCTTCAGAAAAATTATTGCTGCTAATATATTTTTCCAAAGAATATATTGCTGGTAATATTTTTTTTCAAAAATGAATTACTGGCAATATTTTTCTTTTCGAAAACTTATTACATTCTAAAAATGTATTGCTGGTAATATTTTTTTTCCAAAAATGTATTGCTGGTAATATTTTTCTTTTCAAAAATGGAATTGTAATTTTTTTTTCAGAAATGTATTGCTGACGATATTTTTTCGGTCAAAAAATTTATTGCTGTCAATATATTTTTTTTACCAAAAATGTATTGCTAGCAATATATTTTTCTTTTCAAAAATGAATTACTGACAATATTTTTGTTTTCTAAAAAGTTATTGCTGGTAATATTTTCTTCCAAAAATGTATTGCTGGTAATATGTTTTCCAAAAAATGTATTGCTGTTAATTTCTTATTTTCCAAAAATATATTCCCGGCAATATTTTTTCTTCAAAAATGTATTGCTGGTAATATTTTTTCTTTTCAACAATGCATTGCTGGTAATATTTTTTCAAAAAATTATTGTTGGTATTTTTAATATAAAAATCTATTTTTATACTGTCATAGTGTTATCACCACAATTTATATGTTAACTACTGGAGCCGTAACATGGGCTACCACCCTAGTTCAAGGTGAACCTGGGAACAACGGCAACTAAGAGGTAGTGTCAAGCTGCTCAAAACCTACTGACCAGAGTCCTTGCTACCGGATGTAATTAGTAGTAGTAATAGTATTATTAAAAATGGCTTAACTCAGAATAAATTATCTTGAAGTATATCCTTTATTAATTTTTAAATAGTCTTTTTAATGTTATTGATACATTTTATTACAGAGTTCAGGTTGTTACATTCCACGACCATTAAACCAAGCAATTAATATTATGGCCCAATCAAGCTGAAAGCATTTGCTCACATTAAATCAATGAGAGTAAAAGGCGCCATACTAACAGCATCAAGTATTGTGAGCCAGCCGTGATGTTGCACATTGGACTAGAAAGATTAATGAAGTTATATTTTGTTAGTCATTGCCCGAAATAAAATAAAAGAAACAAATGTTTTGATACCTTGCTAATCCTATTTCTAGCGAAGCAGACAACGGCCAGTCACGTGGAAATTTTTTAAGACTATAACATATATATATATATATATATATATATATATATATATATATATATATATATATATATACGGAATGTAATTATAAATAATTGAAAAATTAATTCTTTTACTCCTACAAAAACTTGAATTACGAGCTTCGTTTATTAACGTTCTCATTCGCCAATTAAGCTGATTGATTCGCGTCGATGTAGCTCTGCGGTGGATTCAACAACTGGAGACAAGATACAAAGTAAAGAAGGAAAAAAAAAGATGGTAGAAATGAGAGTAAACAAAAGAAAGAAAAAGTGGGTAGCTTTTTTCTGAGACGTCATTGATTTCGACATTATTCTATGATATAAATAGCTTTTTACTGATATTGATACTTGATTTAATTGCTTATAAAGACATTTCGTTCGTTAGATAAAATCTAGGTATTTGTATTAAAATATAACGAAGGTAATCAGCATGATTTCTCTGCCTCTATCCAAGGTAAATATAAGAGGAGGATAGATAGAATAAATATCGTAATTAATTATCGGAAACACATATATGAATACTGATATATTTTCAGTGGTATTTAACATCAAGATACACAATTATCCAAACACACACACATAGATATTGGGTGTACCGTATATTTTAGCTAATTAGTACCTAATTTTGAATCTAATTTTAAGGGGGTCGCTTCATACATGGGATATAAAATTAGCGTATGTATTATTGGCCCTGGCTACGCCGTTGACCAAACTATATATCTATTTCATGGAGTCAAATTAAGCCTATGATACGCGAGCATACACAGTATATATATATATATATATATATATATATATATATATATATATATATATATATATATATATATATATATATATATATTGGCACCAAAAATTATATATATATATATATATATATATATATATATATATTGGCACCAAAAATTATATATATATATATATATATATATATATATATATATATATATATATATATAGAACCTGAACAAAATAAACTATGAAATCTCCACAAATATTCTTAAATGCCTATAATTGATGACAGAAGGGATTGGTTTATACCAACGGATTCCCATACTTAATACTTCTCGTTTTCACTCTCGCGTGGTCATGTGCGACGTCACGAGCTGCGGTGCGATTTTCGCTTCCTCGTTTCGTATACACGAGTTCGTCGTTGCTTTGAAATTTTTCATGCATCAAAAACAGACTATCATTATTGTTTTGTCCGTGTATTGTGTAATATATTGAAATGTAATTGTCATCTTTGATAATGGCTTATGTACGCCGAAAGCTTAGATAGGATTAAAAAAACATGTATCAATATGGTGATTTTCTTTCGTCTTTCAATAATGTTATTAAGCTCATCAGATAATATGAAGGGAATTTACTTAAACTAAATAGACAAAGCTTGGCTTGTGAGCACATTTGTTCATTTTAGCGATGGCTAATAAAATGGAAATGTATTCGCGTGGTGTTGCTTTCTTTTGGAGAAATCTGTCATTGCAAAGTTTGTAACGGAAACCTTTGGGAAGCGTTCAAAAAAGAGGCTTTGCAGAAAAACAATTCTGCGGGTGGTAATCACATTTCTGTTTCAGAGCCCGGATTCAATCTGCCCGACCCTTAATAAACCAAAATAAATACTTTTAAAATGTTCTCAACGTAATGAATTTCTGTCTGAATTTCTGGGAGGATGACTGTTCATTTGTTGTACATTATTTACACTCAGACGGTTGTCCTAATTTTTGCTGTTATTATCAAAATGGGGACTGCAGTCAATCGTAACAAGCAGTAGCAGCAGCAGTCTCGGCAGATTAGGTTTAAAGCTCTGTTCTACACTCATGATTGTCCCACGGAACAAGAGTGCATTAAAACGTTGGTTCCTGAATTTGGTGACATAATAATTGTGAGTTCAATCCTCGGCTGAGTAGGGCAGACATAGACGTAGATTAAATAATAGGTTCGCTTCGAAATTCGCTGACGGTTACAAGCATCTGATGAGGGTAAGAGGGTACAAGGGTCGAAACGTTGTGATAATGACGTGAAGACAATTGTTCAGGTGTTAATAATGTGAATAATAATTAATGAACATTGTCGTTAGGCCTCTGATGAGATATCCAAGTGGTAGTGAATGTTAATAGACTTGAAATCAAAACATGTTTTTGGAAATTACGTGCATCGTTTTGCCACAGCGGATAAAACAAAGAAAGCACTTGCTTGAGTAAGTGACAAGATTTGTAGGAACAATTTCCAAATGAACCACAGTTTTCAAACTTTGGAACCACAAACCACGATTACGACTGCGTCATGGGGGTGACGATAAACTACATCCGGCAGCAAGGCCTCTGATCGAGAGGTTTGAGGAACGTGGAACCACCTCTTAATCGCTGTTGTACTCAGGTTCAACCTGACCCGGGCTGGTAGCATCAGCAATTCATTTTTGTAAACGGAATTACTAATGCTCCAAAGACATTTAAATTTCGGTATTGAAATGACCCATAAGGAGTTAATATTCCGTTATACAACAAAATAAAAATATTTGTAGAAAAGACAGAGGGAAGCCACGTCATGTCAGTGAGAAAAAAACTGAAGTCGAGATACCAAGTCAGGATAGATTACATTGCAGATCCTTATTTGGATTTTGTCAAGAACTTCGAGATGAAAAGCAGAAGCCCCAGACCAGACATGGAAACAGTATTCAATGCAAGGAAATGGTAAATTTTAAATGTGTAAGATGGACTCTGACAAGAAAAAACTTCTGGCATGACACAGTGACCCAACTTTCCTTGCAGTAGATGCAGCTATTGATCATTTGCAGTTGGACTAATATCCTCATTTTTGTTGTTATTATCACAATATTTCAAGCCTTGTGTCCCCCGATCTTCCTTAAGGTGTCTGTCGAAATAATTAGCCTTCAATTTCCAACTGAAGCCTTTATTTGATGGACGTGAAAGTATCTATACTATAGGCAAAAATTTAGATTTAATAGTTAATAAGTTTTATACCTTCTCTGGTTTAATTAATTCCTACTAAGCTAGGATTCTGAAACTGTTTAACATCTCGGTGCACGGCGTCCACTTCTAGAGAGAGGGAGCTACCTAAAATCCACTCGCCCTAACATGAATATTAACCCGCAAGTTAGAGTAGAGGCAAAAAGACCTAAAATTTCAAGAAAACTTAAGTAAATTCATTAATAAATTAATTTTATTATTATTTTTATTTTCTTTGATATCTGGCGTTTACACATTTCTTTCCGGGTCCCACCCAGGAACCTAAGCTCAGAAATGACATCATGACACTTTCCACTGAAAAAAAAAAATTACATAGATAAAGCCCTTCGTAAAGTGTGGGCTGTACTTGTCAGAACAAATTTTTGTATCTCTTTGAGGCATGGACTTCCAGGGATCCCTTCAATTAGTCTACTGGAATCTTTTCCAACCAGTCAAGGGGTCCAACTACAACAGGGATTGTTGATGTTCCGATGTGCCACATTTTTGAGATTTCTATTTCAAGGTCCTTGCATTTTGACAGCTTTTCGAATATCTTCAAAGATACATTACAGTCTGCAGGGACTGCCATATCAATAAGGAGGCACTTATTTTGTTTGTGGTCTTTAATATTATTATTATTATTATTATTATTATTATTATTATTATTATTATTATTATTATTATATTTCCCTTGGTTTCTGGTGTGGACACATTTCTTTCCGGGTCCCTTCCCGGAGACCTAAGATTATGATGACATCATAACATATTCCACTGAGCAATTAAAAAAGAAACACACATATTTTACATAGATAAAGCTCTTCGTAAGGTATAAGCAGTACTCGTGAGAACAACTTTTTGTATTTCTTTAAGGCATGACCTTCCAGGAATCCCTTCAATGAGTGTACTGAAATCTTTTCCAACCAATCCGAGGGCTCCAACTACAACAGGGATTGTTGATGTTCTCATGTGCCACATTTTTGAGATTTTGATTCCAAGGTCCTTGTATTTTGATAGCTTTTTGAAGATTATTATTATTATTATTATTATTATTATTATTATTATTATTATTATTATTATTATTATTATTATTATCGGATATATGATAAAACCTTCCAAAGCATGCTAGTAAATTGGTTTTGACAAAACCACGCAACCTTCAGTTTTTAAACGATTCTTCGAAACCCGGGAGGTTTCTCAAACATTAATCCTGTAGTGTATGTCACTGTTAAGGTTGACATTAAAGTAATCTGCCAATATGTTTATAATGGTGTAAGGTTGGTGAAAACTGAATTTACCTTTTTATATATGTTGAGTAGTAGTTTGATGCCGGTTGTCAAACGTGCAAACTCCATGAGAATTCTAAACACAGTTCGACAGAATCAGAAGATTGAGTATTAAAATCTCGTGAGAATAAGCGAGATTGGAATATATTTATCTTTATTTTTCCCATCTGTGCTTTTTGACGCCTATTGCTGAATGCATTAACGAACCCATAGCATTGAGTCTAAAGTTCTACAAACGGCTTCGTGTACACACCAATAAAATAAAAAGTAGCCATTTTGATGATTTCAATAACCAGAAATATTTACGGAATAACGAACATATAAGCCATCAAATATTTACGGAATAACGAACAAATAAGCAATCAAATATTATGAGAATAACGAACAAATAAGCAATCAAATATTTACGGAATAACGAACATATAAGCAATCAAATATTTACGGAATAACGAACAAATAAGCAATCAAATATTTACGGAATAACGAACAAATAAGCAATCAAATATTCACGGAATAACGAACATATAATCAAATTTCAACAAACAATACTTGGAAGACCACAGCAGCTTTCGATTAAAACATTATGCCAAAACAAAAGAATGGAACTAATTTGAAATGATAACGGTAATTATAATAATAGCCGTTTCCTTATAAGGAAACATTCAGGAATTAATTGACGATCATCAGTGCCTCATGAGTAACGCTTTCCCTCACTCCCTGATCATTGAACTTGGATCAAAGTATAGTATCTGCTTACCTCGCATCGAATACTTATGATAACTAGTTTTAACACGTGAAAATGTTCCGGTTTTTCTATTTTAAAATTTCTGATGTATCTTAATTTTCCAGTTAGTCATATTATAAGTTCAATTCAAGTTCTACGACAATAATATATCCGTAGACGTTGCCCTATCGTGTCGTTAAATGTTTGAGCTTAACAACTTAAGATAACAAGATATTACAATAACAATCATAAATATGAATGCTGGTCGTTATTTTATGAAGTAAGGGGGTACAAATGAAAAAAATTTAAATTAACAACTTTTTTTTCTCCTATTTCAGTGAAACAGACGTTAAACCCTTCTATCTTTCTTTCTCTGTTTCATTTTCCGACTGAAAAGAAGTAGGGTCTTTGATCTCGTTTGTCTCGTCACGCGATCAAAACAGAATAGTCCATTATTTATGAAGTATTGGCAGGACGTAACGGTCGCAATAACTAACGAAGAGTGGGACAAGCTCAATTAGTGTTATGGGTCCTTACCTATAACTACCGAATGAACTCTTGCTAACACTATGTATACTACGCCTCTCAAGAGAGAGAGACGAATCGATCGAGCCGATAGTAGTTCACTCCAAACCAGACTGACAGTCATACTAACACCTTCCACTTCTTGTATTATTATTCCGTGTAATATATCTTCGTTATTTCTACTCTTGTGTTCGTGTTGTTCTTTCTTGGTTCTAACCTGGACCGTAACAATTAGTAAATGATGTTAGTCGAATCAATATCTGGACATATTCAGCATAATGTGATAATGACCTTCAACTGTGATTACGTGTCATGGCTGTTCGATTAATGAATGGCGAATGTTTGCGTATAAGGAAACGGCTCTAACATTACCATTATTATTCGTAATATCTTTAATCTTATTATTATTAATATTATTAATTTTATTAGATGAAACATGATCAAACATATTTAACTAATATTTATTTCATATTAATTGTGGTTGTTTCTCATTGAAATAATTCACGCTGTCATTCGGATATAATGAATGTGATCCAAGTAAGACTTGAACTCGTTCTTTGTCTTCTTTTCGTTGTTGTTAGACGCATGGCCTGTGGCGGACTTCACCACATTGATTTAACTTTATATCAGGAAACAGGGCTGCCGCAGAAAAGGATAAGCAAAAGACATTGTTACACATAAAATATGTATTTAACAAGATGTACAATATCAAACAACGATGTGAAAGAAAGCATGCATTTAAGTAAGAAAAGGTTGAAATAAACAAGATTTGTCTCTCTTTAACTGTTATTTTAGTAATTCAAAGTTCACTGGAAGAATGTTTATGGGACTTTCTTATAATGACTGTTCTCAAAAGATGTTGCTGTGTAAGAAAAGATTATGTGAGTATATACACGGTATGTTCAGCATTTGAGTGGTGTGTGTGAATGAGAAGGTTGGCGCATAGTTTCAACTGTCGTGGATTCGTTTGGCAGCTAAATTCTCACTAATTAGCTAAGAAAAAATCTTGCTTAAATAAGTGACTATAGGCTCCAGATCGCTGCGCGGGAAAAGTTATTCCTCACATTTGACCAATCAGCGAACGAGCTTTGGGGAGACTTAGGAAAGTTTCTGTGATCCGTTTCTCCCAAAAGTGCACAAAACTGACTACATAAAAATAGAGCGATTACAAAATTATCGCGTTGCTGCGATTTGTAAATTGTCTATAATAACGTAGTGGTTATTTATTAACCAATGAATGCTTGGTGTTGTATGTGATTTGTATTTTTGTATGTATTTATGTATGTATGTATGTATGTATGTATGTATGTATGTGTGTGCGTAATAGATCGGCACAGGCTAATAAGAAAAGAGGAAAATCATATTTCTGCAGAAAATAGAGACAGAACAAAGATCACTAATGTCCCAATCAAATCTTGCCATTTTAGCGATACGAGAAATAGCAAACAAACAGAAGCACTACTCAGGTAACCAATCATTACAAAGGGGAGATAACCAACATCTTTTCGCTAAGCAAAAAATTTAAAAAAAAAACACATTTCATAATTTTTCGATTACATTACAGAGTTATTTTTGTACTTTTTTTATATCTAAAACATTTGATGAAAGCTGCATAATAATTCGGCCGAAATGGGGTAGCAATATCGACAAGTAGTTCAGTTATTCGATCAACATTTATAATGTCCGTGCCTCTTCTCAAATGATCAGAATAGACATAAATAAGTAAACACAATTAATTCGTTTGATAAAAGAAAATTGTTAATTTCATATCCCGTTAAACGCCAATGCTACCGGAAAAAATCAATGTTGTACTTGATGAAGAATAATCAATGTTGTATTTAAGAAGGAATTGATTTATATATTTAGTCTATGACTAAGCAAAGAAGGGGTCGTCGCTACTCGGGAAAATGCAATAGGCAAACCGGGTTTTTAATTCACTTTGTATGAATATCCTTGGCAAAACATCAACTCCCCATCATTAAATATACTGAAAAAAAGGTCTCGTTACTACTATGTCACTGTCATGGCGTTGACATTCAGTAATAAAAAGAAAATTGTTTTGTTTTTATTTACAATATTTACATTATTCACACTCAGTCACTCATCTTTGTTGCCATATTCACGACATTTCAACCATTGTACGCTCTGGCATTATTCAGGTGATGGTATTTTCGAACCGGACTCTATATTTCTGTTTTTTTTTTCTTTTTAAGTGAAAACATTTTCGACCCTGTAATTTTAATTGTAATAATCTGATGGGTGAATTATTTTTACGAATTATAAATGCTATTTAAGTAAAAAGGAGATTCGTTAAATTGATTAATTTTTAAAAAGGGGGTTGTTCAAAAAAGTATTTAAACCTGATCGGTTGCAATGTAAAAAATTTTAAATAGTAAAATAATTGTAAGAAGCAGACGATAACGAAAAAAATAGCAATCAGTCGGAGGAGTGTTTGCTAATCAAAATAAATGTTTTTTTTTTTTTTTATTCCATGAGTTTTTTTTATATTTTGTATTTTTTTTCTTGGAAGATTGGAAAGGAAAAAAGCCAAAATTGTGTTTTGGTACGTAAAAAAAAGAGAAGAAACGTCTGAGTATATAATTGCCACATTTTTATTTTTTCGAATGGAAATCTCACGGACTTGGTCAGGCTTTTAGTTTATTTCAGTTAAAAATTTCCCAAGAGAAGTAAAATCCTTTTTTTTATGTTTAATTGTTTTGTTTTATATTATTTTCTCAGAGACCAATTACAAAATAAAAAATATATAAATATGTAAAATTCTGGAAGAATTTTGCTTTTGGTTTTATTATTTTTATTTTAACAAAAATAAACATCTTGAACCAGAACGACAAATGAAATATTTTCATTGGTGAAATTTGGGGAAATATATTTTATTGTCACAGAGTTCTTATTGAACCAAAAACCAATGCAGGCCATTCCCTTATGGCAGCTACGATAATTGGCGTAAAGGACTGAGGTTGGACCTACCGTCCCTTCCCAGGTATAAGCAGTAATCTCTTCAGTATTAAGCCAATAATAAGTTATAAGGTCAAAACAATAAGAGGGCTATTGAAAATCAAATTCATTGTAATAATTTGCAAAATGTCTGAGTATATTTTTGAGGCAGTTACGACAGAAGTACACAACCCCAAGGCATTCATTCGAAAAAGGCTCCAAACATCCAAAAGTACGATGCATCGTTTACAAGTTTGCACCGAGGCAGGATTATCTTTTTTATTATTTTTTAAAATGTTTTTTTTTTAACCATTTCACTTCAAACAAAGCGATAATACCGCTGGTGTGTAGGGGACTACAGGGAGGGAATACAACTTTAGTGAGGAGAAAGGACAATAAAGGAACAGGTTCCACAAGACAGAAGGTGGCGATTAGCGTTGCATTCGAATGTTTGAAGATTGTAGTTGGCAGAGAAGCCAGAAATCGGAAAGGAGTTCCACTGGTGAGAAGTGCGAGAAAAGAATCCATTAAAATAGAACTGACGGGTGCATCTAGTTAGTTCAACAGTAACACGGTGAGACATACTCGCCAATCTAGTAACAGGCTTAAATTAATGCAGTTTAGGTATTAAGGAGAACTGAATGACAGAGCAATTACCATGAAAATATTCGTAGAAAAGATACAGGGAAGCTACATTACATCGGTGGGAAAGAGTCTGAAATCGAGATGCCAGGTTACAATCGATTATATTACAGACTCTTCTTTGAATTTTATCAAGAATTTCGAGAAATATAGTAGGAACACCAGGCCAATTAGAGCAGGAGTATTCAAGTTGTTAATCTCAAATATCAAGCAGGTGGGGAAATTTAAATTTCTTGGAAGTGTTCTGACAGAGGACGGTAAGTGCGACACTGACACCCGTAGACGTATTGGGATGGCAAAGGACGCATTCCAAAAGCTAGGCAGAGTATTGCGAGGCAGGAGGATTTCTTTGGTAACAAAGAAAAGAGTGCTGAGCTGTTACGTGACATCTGTTCTTCTTTACGGCAGCGAATATTGGACGGTCTCCTCAATGATGAAGACGAGACTCGAGGCAACGGAGATGTGGTTCTACAGAAGGATGCTGAGGATATCATGACCCGTGCGTGTGAGCAGCGATGAGGTCTTGGAGAGGGTGGGAACAAGGAGTTGACTTATAGTTAACATCAAGAAGAGGCAGCAGAAGTTTCTGGGACACGTAATGAGAAAAGAGGGCCTGGAGAATCTGAGACTCACAGGTCGAATAGAGGAAAAAAACAAGGGAAAGCAACATATGACATACCTGGCGGTCTTAAGCAAGTGGATCACAGAACGTGGTCTGTGGAAAGTGGCAGAGGGAGGAAACTTATTGAGAGCTACAAGGGATAGAGGAAAGTGGAGAGCCATGATCGCCTACGTCCTGAAAGGACACGGCACATAAAAGAAAAATACTTCGCTACGAGCTTTATTTTACTCATTAACTTAAGAATTCAAACTCATCAGAACGTTAAAATAGGAAAATCGTGAAATTTTTAAGGGTATTGCTAGTATTGAAGAACGTGTTTATGCGATGGGTAAATTATCACCATTCTATATTTTTAATTTCCTCATCTTCATTACCATATTCACAACGTTTCGACCGTTGTACGCTCCGGCATTCTTCAGGGGATTGGAATTTCGAACTGAACCCTTTATTTCGTCCACCGAGGTAGATTGTTCTAGTTCCACGTGTCATACCTCTTCCGGATGTCTCAGTTATCTACCTTTAACTCAACTCTCCAAGTTTTTGGTTCACCACTGCTGTGGCCTGGTATTGATTTGGATCTAGTCACTGGATCGAACCAACGTCTTTATCTCCTGAGCCATGTGTCCTTGAGAACCTCTCCAAGTTTTTGTTCTCCACTACTGTGGCCTGGTACTGAACTCACAACTCTTTGGGTCTAGTCACTGGATCGAACCAATGTTTTTATGCCCTGGGCCATGTATCCTTGAGGACCTCTCCAAGTTTTGGTTCACAACAGCTGTGGCCTGGTATTGAACTCACAAGTCTAACCAACGTCTTTATCCATGAAGATAAACAGTCCGAATAATGTAAATAATACCAGTAATAATAATACCTCATCTCAGATTCATTATTCGGATTGTTATCCTCATCTTCATCGCCATATTCACAAAGTTTCGGCCGTTGTACGCTCCGACCATCTTCAGGTGATTGGAATTTCGAACCGAACCATTTATTCCGTCCTCACACATGGCCTAATCTGTTAAAATGAGAGTGTTATTCTCATTTTTGGCGTCATTTAGACGACAATTCATCTATCGCACACTGTATATCTGTTAAAATGAGATATCAGTATTATTTTCATTTTTGCGTTATTTGGCCGACAATTTATCCATCGCACACTGTATATCTGTTAAAATGAGATGTCAGTGTTATTTTTTTATTTTTGGCGTCATTTAGACGACAATTTATCTATTGCGCCATTTACATAATGAACTATTTGAATTGTTTTCAGATGAATATTTATTCTGTTAATAATTATATATAATTAAATTAAAAAAGGAAATAAACAATTTATTTTCCATTAATATTTTCCCAAGACTAAAATCATGTAAATTCTGTCGATTATGAAGATTACATTGAATATATTGCAATATTAAAAAAAAATAGATATATTTGGAAGGTATATTTCTTTCTTTTTTTTCTTGTCTGTGCAGAAGTATCTTTTAAAATACATTTTAAATTACATGTTTTTTTGTGGTACCCGCAGGTCTATGTAAACGAAAACTGAATTCTGATTCGGATAAATATACGGAAATATGAAAAGGTGGTTCTTAAAAAAAAAAAATTAAAAGCAACAGTTTGAGTAGTTTTATTTGTGAATGAATAAGTTTGTCTAGCACATTTTGAAGGGAAAAAAAAGCTCTCATCTTAACAACGAAGAAAGCAGACAACAATTTATCGTGTATTATCTAATATGGTTCTTTAGGTGAATTGGAATACATTGCATATATTTTCTGATGGAATTTCTAAGAGTATGAATAAAATATATTTTCTATTTTCTAGTTTTAGATTAAGTCCACAATTGCTTCTAAATGTAAAATGCCCAGAGCGAAAATATTAGAATTAATTTGGGAGATTAAAACGCTGTGATTACAATCACCAGTTAATGAGTCGTATAACTGCTGTTCAGTAACTGCTAAATTATGTATGTATTTACTTATTTTGTATAATACGCTCTCCATTATTTTTTCTTTTAATTTTAACGACTTAATTTTCATGTAAATTATAGTTTGTTATTGTTTTTTAAAATAAGAACAAGTAATCTCCTATTATTATGGAAATAAGAAAAAAATAATATTCACAACTGTCAAATAATTTTTTTGAACTTTTTTTACATATATATACAAATCCCGTTAAATTTAAATACCAAATACAAGTTTTAAAATGTAAAAAAAACTGTAAACCCAGTACAATATATATATATATGTATATGCAACAACATTGCGATCACCAGATATAAATCTAATTTTTTTTTAAATTCATCTTATGTAACTGTCAATCCAGTATCTGAAAACTGCGTTGTGCAAGAAATTCCGAGTCGTGCTACTGGTGAAGGATAATTTGTATATTTATTAGTATATACTTAATAGGTCTGTTGTAATAGTGGAGCCCTGTTTCATTATCACCAGAATTATAAGTGCAATACACGCACACACACACACATACACACACACATATATATATATATATATATATATATATATATATATATATCTGTACAAGGTGTCCATAAAGTTCGTGTGCACTTTAAAAACTTTATAACTTTATTTGTATTTGCGATAGAAATAATCTGTAAAAAATGTTATAAAGTTTAATGTACCTAGTTTTAAGTATAGCTAAAATAACTAATGTGATTTCAGGCATTACTGTAATTCAGTTGGCAAATGTTTTCCGTGAACTACAAAATCGTATTACCCTTTGTATTGATAATGATGGAGGACATGTGGAAACTTAAATAAAATTTCAATCAAACCTTAAAAATATAGATTTACTTATTTCTAATCCTTTTCTAGTAAAAAAAACTATACTCACCCTAAGGTATTCTATTGATAATTATAATTTTGGATATAAATGAGATATAGGGAAAAACTCTGTGCAAAAAAGTGACTCACTTATTTCCTGCAACTAGTAATCAATAGAAACATAACCGAACAGCTTTAAATAAAGAATAATAGAGGTATAATTTATTTATAATAGGTAATATAGTTCGAAATATTTAATAATCTATGGGTCTTCCTTTATTTTGAATAACCTTTTCAACCCTTTTCTTGACTAGCAAATCTCATCTCCAAGCATTGAATTCCATTCGGATATGAAATTCACAATCAAATCCTCTTTGTTGCTCAACTGCTTTCTCGAGAGCCTGTACTTTATAATGCTCGATAAGTTTTCTATGAGGTTTAGGTCAGGAGATTGGAGCGGCCATGTCATAACACTCATCTGCTTCTCATCAAAGTATTCCTTCATCAATTTTGATTTTGACAGGGAGCATTATCCTGCATAAAAATGAGCTTGGTGGGGTCGATTTGCACCCTTTCAGCAGAAGGGAGCAGACAAGACTCTAAAATTCCCTTGTACTGCTCCTGAGGGTCTTTTCAATAGGTTTTAAGAAACCAGTTCCATGAAAAGAAAAGCATCCCCAGAACATTATACTGAATGGATGCTTGACAGTACTTACTACTAAATTTAAAGATCTTTCAAAGCTTCTTCTTCGGATTTTAGATCACTTATCCTTTGAATTTAGCTCAACTTTCGTTTCATCGGAGAAGAGAACATTTAGTAAAAAAAAAAAAAATCAGGTGAGTCACTTTTATCGAACAGCACTCTACATACTCAGAGTGGAGCATATCTAAATATAAGAGATCTGTCCGAACATTGGCGATCATTTTAATATTAACAGGCAAATAGCCTAACTAGGGCGTTCTTAAATTAGTTCCTTTGAAAGAGCAACTCATGAGTCCTACCATATTTTTCTTAATATGAATTTCCGTTTTAAAAAGAGTCTACAAATCTTTTGCTTTTCATTCAGTTTAATCTTGTTCGACGGCAATTTTAAGGGAAAGACAATAGATTAGAGACCGAAATTTGAATTGTACAGAGAAGGATTGACCGAAATCGCTGATACGTGTCATCTTGCCAAACACCATTGTCTGTGACGTCAAGAACTTATTCATTCAGTCGTTGAAATTGTGACAGGCACACATTTCAGAAACTCCACATTGTAACAAAAGCAATATGCATAGAAAAAGAGAGAAAAAAAGAGATAGAGAGAGGGGAGAGGCTTCCACTTCCTCTCTTGTCGAACTCTCTGGCTCCGGGCGGAGAGGAACCCAGACGAGGTTATGGCGAGTTTCGTCTGGGGAGGTACATAAACCCGACCCTGTGTATACGGGCTTTACTGGCAATTTTTCACCGAGCCTACGGGCTCGGAATGTCCCACGTTAAAAACTGGCCTATTGCCACATGTTGCCTTGTGGGGAAGTTGGTAAATAGAGAGAGAGAGAGAGAGAGAGAGAGAGGCGGAGTGACAGGGCGAGAGACAAAGCAAATTAGAGATCGGTAGTTTCAATGACAAAATGTGGAAAAGAAACACAGAAGTAATATATACATCTCCAGAACGAATGTTTTTCAAATTAATAATTGTCATACTGATAGTCAGTCAGTTATATGCCATGCGTAGGGCACCTCGAGGTGGTGTAATGGTTAGCAAGCTTGTCTCGCTAGAACAATTACGACTGACTAGTGAGTTCGATCCTCACTGGGTCTCCCATACTTTCGTCCTTGTGCCACATCTAAGCTGGGCTTAAAAAATCACTATATATAGAGAAAGACCTGGGCACCTCGAGGTGGTGTAATGGTTAGCAAGCTTGTCTCGCTAGAACAATTACGACTGAGTTGTGAATTCGATCCTCACTGGGTCTCCCATACTTTCGTCCTTGTGCCACATCTAAGCTGGGCTTGGAAAATCATTATATGCTATGCGTAATACACGCTTAGGCGATCATGTATCTTTTGATACATAACTGACGAGGCAGATTTTTCCCCGCAGTAGGTTGCCAATTCTTTCTGTGGTAAACCAGTTGCCATCCATGGCTATAGAAGTGCTTTCCAACCTACGTTAATCTTCAAAATTTTAAATGCAATGTCAATCGCTATCTCCTGCCCTTCTGATTGCTCTTTCCTCTTTCTACTCATTACTAATGTTTCTGTTCCTGATTCTTACACACACTGTAACTCCTTGCGTACTGTCTTGCTTGGGGTGATACTGATTAAAAACAAATCAAAACAAAACACCAACGATGAACTGAAGGTAAGGATTATGGCAGAATTCACCAACTTACGCAAGGAGACCGTCTAGAAGAGGTGCAGGTGATTCCGAAATCGTCTGTCCTGCTGGGGGGAAGAAAAAGAGAGCTCATATCTTTCACAAGTGTATTAGTGAATGCAATGGATTCGAATGGAATTCGAACTCGGCTCTCTGATTCTTCATCCGTACCGCTAACCATTACTCCACCGTTATATAGAGTGAACTTTAAGCAGAGAGAGTTTTCAGCTGGTTAATGATAGTAAAATGTGCTGAGTCATGTTTCGGTAAGATGGATCCGTTGGCACCGTCAAGAGTTGCCAATGCTTGTTAGCTTATTTCTTTTTATAGCACCGGTAATAATAATAGTCTACAGTGGAAGACAACTGTTTATCTGGTGAGTAATAATGCTGGACACCACTATTATCTCACGAGATAAACGAATTTTAGGTTCATAGTCCTTTTGGGTTCAGTGCTTGCAATGGCTCAGCAGCCGATCTTTGTATGGCAGTCTCTTTTGCAGGTGTTGCAGACAGTTGCTTCCCCTTTTTCTCGCCCTTTATGAATCATTGATTAGCATGTCACTAGTCACTGCGGTCGTCTACTAGATGATTCTAGCTGCTTGGATCGAGCGCTTGTGATTCTCAAAATAATAATAATAATAATGTATACGAAAGATATTCAAAGATCTGGAGATGGAAGTAGAAAAAGGTGGCACTTAGAAACTTAAACTGTTACTGTTGTGGATGGAGCTTTGGGTCTGATAAAAAAAGAAACTCAACAACAAATCGACAAAAATTCGCAGTGCACCATCTTTCTAAGAAATCCCAACAATTGCACAGCCCATATCCCACGAAGAGCTTTGAAGATTTATAGATATTTTGTTAATAGCTGTTTTTGTTTAATTAAGTAGAAACAACAAAAATCACTTTGCTTGCCCTCCACCAGGACATCGCATTAAATAACCCATTGAGGTTGATATACCGTAAAACAAAATAAACCAAACCAATCTAAACCAAAGAATACATATTCTATTCATACGAATCTATCCTAAAAATGTTGTCGGCATTAAATAACCCATTGAGGTTGATATGCCGTAAAACAAAATAAACCAAACCAATCTAAACCAAAGAATACATATTCTATTCGTACGAATCTATCCTAAAAATGCTGTCAGCATTAAATAACCCATTGATGTTGATATGCCGTAAAACAAAATAAACCAAACCAAACCTACTTCATTGCTTATGTCTCGGCATTTTATTATGAAACAAATTCCGGTCAAAAATAGTTTTAATAATAATAATAATAATAAAAATATCCTTCGCTTGTCCTCCTAGTGCATTAAAGTTGAAACTGAATGTCTAATTATTGCAGCTCGGGACCAAAGCCTCATAACCAGATCCTATCACTTTCACATAATGAAGGATGGGACTAAAACCGAAATGCAGGATCTGCGGAAAATATGATGAAACAATCGACTATATTATCTCAGGATGTCCGGAACTAATAAAAAATGAATATACCCACAGACATAACAATGTAGGGACATATGTGCACTGGAAGATATGCAAGAAACAAAATCGAAATCACTGAGAAATTTTATGAGCACCAACCAGACATATTTACCCAAAATAACGATGTAACTATCCTCTGGGACGTGTCAATTCAAACTGACAGGGAAATAAAAGCCATCAGACCTGATATCATAAAAGACAATTAATTCAGGAAGTGTATTCTTATTGACATAGCAGTAGGATCTGAAAGAAATACCTCCATGAAAATTATTGAGAAATTGTCCAAATACCTGTAGATCGAGATTAACAGGATGTGGGAAATGAAGACTGTACCAATAGTAATCGGAGCTCAGGGCTTCGTAAGAAAAGGAAAGGACAATTTTACTAACAATGTCCTAGGTAACATGAACATACGAGTTACCTAGATGATCACCCTACTAGGAACATCCTATATACTTAGAAAATGCTATCAATTAAATGACTATTCTCCTATAAGGCTTAAGGACCATAGTTTGGACCCGGCTCTACAAGATACAGAGCAGGAAACATACACAAATAGTAATAATAATAATACTACTACTAATAATAATATTAATAATAATAATTACATCGTTCGTTTGTCCTCCTAGGTCATTGCTTATGACCCGGCATGTGATTATAATACAAATGCAGATCAAAATTTTTAATAATAATAATAATAATAATAATAATAATAATAAGAAGAAGAAGAAGAAGAAGAAGAAGAAGAAGAAGAAGAAGAAGAAGAAGAATATAGTTGGAGTAAATCATACGAGCAAGGAAGAAGTTTTCATTTGAGTTAAAATTATAGCCTACAGTTGTGAAAGTCAGAAATTAAATTAGACAAAAGGAAACCTCAATGTTGCCTACAAGATGCAAGGTGATTTTTTTTAGACATTTTTTGAATAAATAAAAATTGAATCTTCTCTGCTGTCACAGTATGCATATACAGATGCGGCCGAAATGTTCAGAACGGCATTGTTTTCGTCAGAAATGTAGGTATAAGTTTTTTATCAAAGTTGTTTTATATTCTGTAATTTTCACAGACAATAAATACGATATTATTTGTTATTGTCTGAGATTTTGATGTAATTTGACTGGATAATACAAACGTTATGGATGATTTAGTGATTTAAAAATATTATACATGTTTGAGAAAAAGGTGAAACATGATTTTTTTTATTAGAAATTCTGACAAAAATAAAAACAAAATTGTGATTAACTTTGCTTTTGTCAAAATATCCCACTTTAGTCTTGATTACTGCAACAGAAATTTTTGGCATTCGTTACAAAAGCTTCTGAAAGTAAGTTTGATAATTGATTATATTCCTTTTTCAATGACTCTAAGAGGTCTTTTTCGTATTTTTTCTTCTGTCAAGTTCACCCTATGCTAATTCTGGGGCTTGCCTTTTCCTGAACCGTGTGTGTGTGTGTGTATAAATGAAGTAGAAAATGCAACTGGCTGGAGTCTACTATTGTCCTCATCTTTGTCGCCATATTTATTACAACGTTTCGGCCGTTGTACGCTCCGGCCTTCTTCAGGTGGATCGGTTTCGTGAATTCAATGCGATAGATTATAATAATTAACTCTTTCAGGTTGATGAAAAATAACCGCATATTTTTGGGGAAAAGCCGGTGACTGTGGAATAATTTAATGAAAGGCTGCTTATAAAGGCGCCACATTCGAAATCAACGAATGCATACAGTTAGGAAAAATGAGTTTGAAATCATAGAATGTGATCAAGAAGCTGGAAAAGCGAAGTATTTGTTTTCTCGAGCGGCGTGCGAGATTTCACTAGAACTCCTTTTAAAAACAACAACAACAACAACAAACAAACAAAACGAAAAAACAATAAATTAAAAGCAATATGTCTCCATGGGCATTACGTCAACTTATAGATTACCTCCACATTGATAAAAAAAAAATCTTGAATATGGCTTCCAGGCTTGAGGCCAAACGGAAGGCGAGATCATAAGACAACAATCAAACAATGCGCTTGAATAAGCCAAAGAAAAATTGAAAATCTACGCTTAAGTTAAAACGAGGAACAAAAAAAAACAAACAACCCAGTGTTGACGCCAACTGAATATTTATGTAGCCACTTCAAAGTGGAAAAGCTATACAATTTGCACGGCACAAGGCCATGAACATTAAAAAAGAATGGTCAGGATATGTACCCGTTAGACAAATCGCTGTATAGACAATAGCCGTTAGAATTCCATAAACTTTGGAATAACAATAAACCGGAAATGACTGACACCTACCGATAATGCCCCAGTGAAGAACACATCTAAACCTATCTAAATAATCGAGCCACTATACACCCGACATCGGCTGAAGGTTACGTTTAAGCATGAAACAGACTGTCACCATTCAGCGGTCAACTCTCTGCCCACACAGCTAATATCTAAATACGCTCTGTCCCTGTTATTGAGAAATTTTCCTGGAAAAAAACCCACACGCATTCACACACACACACACACAAACACACACACACACACACACACACACACACACACACACACACACACACACACACACACATTATTCGGAATATTGTCCTCATCTTTGTCGCCATATTTATTACAACGTTTCGGCCGTTGTACGCTCCGGCCTTCGTCAGGTGGTTGGAATGTCGAACTGAAACCTTTCATTTCGCTCACATCTGTTCTAGTTCCAGCCGGGTATTGAATCACACTTTTTGCGATCCTGTCACGGGATCTAACTAACGCCTTTATCCACTGTGCCATGTGTCCATGAGGAGATAACTGATAACTGACATTCATTATACATGGCACGCGGAACTAGAACAGTCTTATAAATAAATCGATCTAAATACATCCAAATATATAAATAAACTAACAACGGATTACGATAAACTAGCCGTTTAAAAAACAAAACAAAACAAAAACAAATAAAGATAACCAACCTAAATAGATAAATTAAAAATAGATAAATTAAAAACTGTTCCCACCTAAATAATAGTCAGAAAAAACCACAAATTCAACAAACAGATTTAATCAATGACAAATAAACAAATATATAAAATAAAAATGAAAATAAATAAAAACAAGCAAAACAATTTGACCCAAATAAATAAGCGAACAAGCGATTTCCGGTAATGACGGCCATTATAGACTACCAACAATAAGCTATATAAACAAATTTTTACTACGTTAACCAAAAACACCGATCAAAATAAATAAATAAATATATAAGATAAAAAATAAAAATAAAAATAAAAAAACAAACAAAAAACAAGCAAAACAATTTGACATAAATAAATAAACAAATAAGCCACTTCCGGTAAAAGTAACCGCCAAAATAGACTACCCATAATGCACCACTGACCCTTATATAAATAGCCGAGAAAAATAACAGCACTAGTCGCCTGACGATTGCACTAGCATGAAACAGACTGTCGCCTCTAAGTGCTGACTTCCATGTCCACTTTTATATTTACACACGCTCTATCTCTGATATTGAGCACTTTACCCCATAAATATAGCACACTTTAAGACTATATTTCTGCATATATATATATATATATATATATATACTCGACTTTCCCGTCGAATTCGTTGTATGAGTCTCAAACAGATCAATTTCTAGGAACCGACAGCCCGACACCAGCACATGAGATTTGATTATAGTGGTGAAGGTTTTGTGCAGAACCACCCACACTTTTTGAAGGGTCGAATACAGAGACTTGGTGCCACAAGGTCCCCAAACCTTGGAGTAGTGGATAGCGGCTCGGGTTGAGGAATCTGAGAGCTGAGTTCGAATTCCAGTTGAATCGATTACATTCACTGACGTGCTAATAGCCTTGAGAAAGGTATGAATCTTCTTCTTCTCCCTCCAGCTATGGGTAAATAGCAGGGCAGACTGGGTTCTATAGCTTTGGATGGCAACTGGTCTAGTAGAAAGACAACTCTGAATTCAAAAACTTCGGAGCATATATATATATATATATATATATATATATATATATATATATAAAGAAAGAACAGTAAGATATATAATCCGGTGTTCTTATTGATATTTTTTTTATTTTTACAAAACAGTCCTCAATGTAAATTTACAGAGCATAAATATTATAAATTAACCGATTTGAAATATGTTTTTTTCGCTACACAGTAATAACCATGTTTAAAAAATGGAAGCTAAAAACTTTAAATTTAATTATATAATTAGGAAATTATGAATTTATATGTGCGTTTAAAACTGAGTAAATTTAAAATAAGTCATTGCAATCTTTGCTTGAAGATGAAACGGAAATTTAAAGCTTTTAGCTTCCATTTTTGAAACATGGCTATTACCGTGTAGCGAAAAAAAAACATATTTTAAATCAGTTAATTTATAATATATATATATACATACATATATATACATATATATATACATACGCACACACATATATATATATATATATATATATTTTTTGTCATCCACAGACAGACTGTTTCGCTGTTTCACAGCTCATCAGTGTGGCTAGACGTCTTTTATATATATATAAAAGTGAACATAGAAGTCAACACTCAGAGGCGACAGTCTGTTTCATGCTAGATGCAATCGTCAGGCCACCGACGATTGCATCTAGCATGATAGCACGCTCTATCTCTGATAATGAGCACTTTATCCCATAAATATAGCACACTTTAAGACTATATTTCTTCATATATATATATATATATATATATATATATATATATATATGAGGAATATTTACAATTACTTTAGAAGTTATTTTGTGGAGTAGTAAAAGCAGTAAATTTCTGACTATTATGGAAATGATTCTATAGTGCATAAGGATGGCTTCCGTGTCTTTGTTCAGAGAAATCTCCCGATGGCAAGGGAATTGTCTTAAACTGTTCATTATCACTTCTTTCTGTATTTTTCTCCTTTCTTCTAAGCTTTGAGGGGAATTAGTTGAGAGATGACAATTATTTCAACAGTAAAACGATGTTGCGATGGACGGTATTATGTGCATATACTCCAGTAGAATTTCCGTTCTCTGTGATAGAATACGGCAAATATAATCCGATTAATAATTCAGAGCCTCTATCCATTACACCACCAGCGCATCCAAGCTCACGGCATTTGCTATTCCCTAGCCATTACCCATCTAGGTAATGACCAGTCTCGACCTTGCTTAACATCGGTATCGAACAGAAGCCGGTAGTATCAACGTGATATTGCCGTAAACCTGAAAGCGGAGTTGGAAGAGAATTTACGAGCAAAGCATTTTTCTTTATCAGTAGTAGAATAAAATAGTTCAAAAAGAGAGATTGAAGATTTAGTCTTGTTTAACAAGCTCTTACAGTAATCACTACGACCAAACTTGTAAGCGGCTGTACGGTGTGGATACACAAAGGCTTCGGTTATGATCCGAACTGTCACAATGGTATAACCGGAAGAGGTGATTACTGTGGGTTTTTAGTGGCTGATGAGCCAAGAATGAACCAAGGATTGCGATTTTAATTGATATTTCAGTGATGGCACAAAAGCACCAACGTCGGCTTTTACACAGGAAAAAACCTCGGTGGCACAATTTTCAAATGAAAGTTTTAACATTTCACGCCAACGGGCGTCATGAAGAAAATAATGATGAAGCCATTTGACCTGATAAACATTAAAGTTGACAAGCACAAGGATATTTTAGACGAATGAAGAGAGAGAGAGAGAGAGAGAGAGAGAGAGTGAGAGAGAGAGAGAGAGAGAGACTTGTCTATACTGTCAGATACTCTGTCTAACAAGCGGCGGCCATTAGAAGAAAGGAGAACGATAAAGGAAGAAGCGATAACGAACAGAGTTTAACAGTAAAAGTCGGAAGCACATATAAGCACAATCCGAAGACTAAAGAGTCAATTCCCTTGCCATCGGGAGATTTCTCCGAACACAGACACGGAAGCCATCCTTATGCACTATAGAATCATTTCGATGATAGTTAGGAACAGAAAAGTTCTTACTACTCCACAAAATAACGTCTGAAGTAGTCGAAAATATTCCTTAGAAATATATATATATATATATATATATATATATATATATATATATATATATATATATATATATATGAGAACGAAAGTAATATATAAATTCTAACGTTCACAGCATTAATACAGAGGACTTGATACCTTTAGTAGAACGATAATTATTTATTTATTATAATTTTATCATATAGACAAAAACAGTTTACTCACTACAAAGATGCAACTTCGTTTCGGTGCATTTCAATTGCACTTCAAAGGGTGACAACCAAAAATGGTTATGAATAATTCTGCTTGTAGGCAAGCCGTATGTGAAACGTCACTTTTTTTCCCCATTTGTTTGAGAACAAAAGAATATAGATAAAGCAAAAAGTTGACGGAGTGAAACAATAGGGCTTGTTGGTAGCAGTTTGGTGAAGAATGGATGGGGTGTTGAATGTTGGCTGGTCTGTGGAGATTTTTTCTTGCCGATAAACACCGGTCAAAAGTTTAGACACATCATCTCACAAGCGTCCTAAGAGTTAGAGGAAGATGAGGAGAGATGGAGATAGGAGATAGTAATACGTTGGAGTAGGTAAAATTCTAGCGATAGTTCTAGTAGCAATTGGGAATGTTATTTTTGGTTTACTATAAAAAAGTCTAGAGCTGAATTGCATATACTTATGTTGGGGTTATCACTACTAATTCTGTAATCAATGAAAGTGTTTTGTGGATTAATAAATTTAGAAGAGGTGATTTCCTCTAAAAAGGGATACTAACATAACCTTTTACGAGGTTCATTCAATAAATAAGGTGAATCTTTCGGTATAAGGACTTCTAATACAGATAGAAGCTTACTCTCTTTTTTAATTTTTCAACGTAGTCTCCCAGCACTGTCACACGCTTTTCCCATCTGTACACAAGCTTCCGTATTCCCGCAGCGTAAAAAACTTTGAACTGATGTCTCAGCCAGTCGCTCACAACACTTTTGACTTCATCGTCACTTTTAAACTTCGTGCCTCTCGTGAACGCTTTCAAGGGACCAAACAGGTGAAAGTCTGAAGGGGCAAGGTCTGGGCTATAAGGGGGATGAGGGAACAGTTCCCAGCCCAGCTCGTTGATGGTCTGCACCATTTGGGCTGCTGTGTGAGGCCTTGCGTTGCCATGATGCAAGATGACTCCTTCTGACTGATGACCCTGCGTTTGTCCCAACAGATAAGCTCAAAGTCCTTGCAATGTCATTCACTGTCACCCTTCTGTCAGACTGAATGAGGTCATTGACTGATTCGATCACCTCAGGAGACCTCACTTCTGTAGGCCTCCCAGGCCTGTCTTCATCCTTAACACTGCTCCGTCCTTCTTTAAACAATTTAGCCCACTTGTAGACATTCTTTTGGCTGAAACATGTGGCACCATACACAGTTGACATTCTCCTATGAATTTCAACTGGTTTGCACCCTTCAGCAACCCAAAACTTGATAACTGACCGCTGTTCAATCCTGGAGCATGCTTTTTGGTCGGCCATCTTTGTTAATCGCCAAAACACTCAAAGTTTTTTTTTTAATCTGCAAAAGAAATTAAATCCATGTGAAAAAGAAGTAAAACAAAAAAAAGTAAAAAAGAGTAACCTACTATCTGTATTAGAAGTCCTTATACCGAAAAATTCAACATATTTATTGAATGACCCTCGTATAATCAAATTTTGACCTATTCCTGGACAGTATAGCGTGTAGAATAAGTATGGTTGCAAAACAATTTATCTGAAAATATTACCAGCAATATATATTTTAAGAATCATAATCTAATTAGTGTAGATGTACAAAAGAGGGTAGGTAATATATCAAAGGAGGTTATTTATAATTTTAAAACGTTTATAGCTATGGAATTAAGAATTTTAACAAGATTGTAGTGTTAGATCCTTAGTATACAATCTTGTTAAATTCTTAATTCCATAACTATAAAAGTTTTAAAACGAAGTTGCATCTTTGTAGTGAGTTTAATTTTTTTTTTCCATATGATAAAATTATAATAAATAAATAATATATATATATATATATATATATATATATATATATATATATATATATATATATATATATATATATATATATATTTCTAAAGTACATTATTCTTGAGAACGACTTCTAGACCTAAGCCGGTTGACAATAATTTTCCTATGAAAAAATAACAGATTTGTCGACTCAAACACGTGTATCTTCTAACGATAAAGTTTATCGTAATAATAATAATAATAATAATAATAATAATAATAATAATAATAATATTAATATCTACATATACATACATACATATATATATATATATACATACATATATATATAGACAGAGAGAGAGATACTTCAATACACACACACACACACACACACACACACACACACACACATATATATATATATATATATAGAGAGAGAGAGAGAGAGAGAGAGAGAAAGAGAGAGTGGTAGATAGGTAAATAGATAGGTAGATAAGTACATAGATAAAATACCACGAAATGGAAATAAGTCATCAAAATATCTCAGATGTGACAGTAAAGTGGCATTTATACCCCAGAGTATTGAAAACTATAACCCCCTTTGTCGTACTTTTCAATCTACATGGAAAAGTTGTACACACAAGCACACATACACATACAGACACACACACACACATACACACACACGCACAAACACGCACACATACACGCAAGTACCTAAAGACACACACACACACACATATATATATATATAGATAGATAGATAGATAGATAGATAGATATTTTAAATATTTTAAATGTACCTAATAATTTATAATAATTGAACACGGACTGCCGCTTCGAGGGCCAAACTTGCATGAATATGGAGGAGCAAAATCAGCTTTCAAATGAAGTACAATGAGTTTGTGCGGAAAAGGGTTGAAAGTCCTCTGAGACACTAGAAACCTCTTCTCGCCACTGTCAAAGGGAGTAAAATGGCGTGGTTTGGACAGATTACAAGACACGACGGCCTGTGCAAGACCATCACGCAAGGGACCGATGAAGGTGGGCGTCAGAGAGGACATCAACGCAAAAACTGGTTCGATAATGTCAAACAATGGACTTATATAACTATACCAGAACTGCTGCTGTTGGCAGCCGCTGATAGACCTTTGTGGAGCAGATTCAATATGGCTTCTGCATTCAAATCCCCACTACGATTACAAATGTCAAGAGGATGATGATGATGATGATGATGATGATGACGACGACGACGATGATGTGCACAATAACACTTCTTCAGAACGTGACAATCATTGCTCGGCACAATTTCTTCTACTTTTGTCGCCCTTAGTAAAGTATATATACTATTTACATTATTCGGACTATTGTCCTCATCTTTGTCGCCATATTTATCACAAAATTTCGGCCTTTCAGTATCTGTCTATATTTCTGAGATGAGGTATTATGTACACTATTTACATTATTCGGACTATTGTCCTCATCTTTGTCGCCATATTTATCACAAAATTTCGGCCTTTCAGTATCTGTCTATATTTCTGAGATGAGGTATTATGTACATTATTTACATTATTCGGACTATTGTCCTCATCTTTGTCGCCATATTTATCACAAAATTTCGGCCTTTCAGTATCTGTCTATATTTCTGAGATGAGGTATTATGTACATTATTTACATTATTCGGACTATTGTCCTCATCTTTGTCGCCATATTTATCACAAAATTTCGGCCTTTCAGTATCTGTCTATATTTCTGAGATGAGGTATTATGTACACTATTTAAATTATTCGGACTATTGTCCTCATCTTTATCGCCATATTTATCACAACATGTCGGCCTTTCAGTATCTGTCTATATTTCTGAGATGAGGTATTATGTACACAATTTACATTATTCGGACTATTGTCCTCATCTTTGTCGCCATATTTATTACAACGTTTCGGCCTTTCAATATCTGTCTATATTTCTGAGATGAGGTATTATGTACACTATTTACATTATTCGGACTATTGTCCTCATCTTTATCGCCATATTTATCACAACATGTCGGCCTTTCAGTATCTGTCTATATTTCTGAGATGAGGTATTAGTTTGAATAATGTAAATAGTGTACATAATACCTCATCTCGGAAATATAGACAGATACTAAAGTTTATATTTTTGATATATCTCCTAATCCGTTATAAAAGCTCGTTATTCGTCCTTTTCCTCTGTTCCTCTTGCCTTCAGTATGCCCTGTGAGTATCGAATTTTCCAAGTCATCTTTCCTCGTTATGTGTCCTAGAAATTTCAACTATCTCCTTCTGATGTTAAGTGTGTATCTTTTTTCTTTTCCTCTTCTCTAAAACATCGTCTTTACTCAAAAGTTCCCTCCATGTTATTCTCAGCTTCATCCTGTAGAACCACATTTCTGTTACTTTGTGTCTCTTCTCCATATGTCATATTAGAGTATCGATATTACATAAGAGATCAATACTTTTTTCTTTGTTTCTAATGACATTTTCTTTTTTTTAATTCTTTGCTTAGCTTTTAGGAGGCATCTTTCACTATCCCAATACGCCTTATTCCTTATGTAAAGTTAAGTGTCCTTTTTGTTTCAAT
Source organism: Acanthosepion esculentum (assembly GCA_964036315.1). Taxonomy (NCBI): domain Eukaryota; kingdom Metazoa; phylum Mollusca; class Cephalopoda; order Sepiida; family Sepiidae; genus Acanthosepion; species Acanthosepion esculentum. The sequence goes on from OZ038477.1 coordinate 139,349,912, forward strand.
TTTGTCTAAAACTTCATTGTTGCTCACATGTTCAGATTCCATGGTATTCTCATCATCCTTAGGTAGACCTACATGTCTATTTCGTCAAGTCTCTTCTTCATCTGTAAATAAATTGTTCAACATTCACTGCCATATAGGAGGACTGATATTACGTTATTGTTCAGTAATGTTTTCTTTGTTTTAACGAAATTTTCCTGTTTCTTAATACTTTACTTAGATTGTGGAAGGCATGTTTCGCTATTCCAATGCAACTTCGGATTTCAGTATCTCACTTTCCTTACTCTATTAAAACACTTTCCAGATATTTAAATTTCTGTTCTTGTTTGATTTTGGTATCACCAAATTGTAATCTTTTTTTTTTAATTTTTTTTATTAAGCTTATCACCCCAAGCAAGGCTGGAAGCCACTAGCACGCAAGGGGTTACAGAAGGTTTGGAGGAAGAGCAAATAGGAGTGGTAAAGGAGAGGATGTGGAGAAAGACAGTGGATCGATCAAGGCAAGGGGGTTACAGAAGATTTGGAGCGAGAGCAGATAGGAATGAAAGATGAAAGGATGTGGAGAAGGGAAGTGGATAGATCAAAGCAACTGGAGATGTCGATTGATGTTACACTTAAATAGTTGGAGATTGTATTTGTCAGGGAAACAGGAATAAGGAAGAGAGTTCCACAGGCGAGATGTGCGAGACATGAAGCTGCGTGTTGCGTTTTACCTTTTATATACGATTGTTAGCAAGAGGAACAGTCCATCAATCTAAGACACGTGCACTTCAAGATACAATCAGTCGCTATAAAAGATGATTTTTAACTAACAAACCTTGATAAGTAGATTACAGAGGTGAGAGATGATTACTAATTAACAATTGCACTGATCAAATAAAAAAAATGTCTGAAATAGTCTCGAGACACCAAGCATCTTTTTTAGCTAATTTGAAGGCGCTGAATCTGAAAATGATCTTACTTTTTCTTGGTTAGCTACCATTTTTGCTGTACAGTAGTGCCTCATTTAAAAATAATAAAATAGTAAATAGGCAAAGAATAATTTTACAAATTTTAAATAGTGAAATAAACAAAGAATAAATAATCTAAAGAAAAGGACTGTGCGATAAAAATAGATCCTGAAAGGTGAAGTGACACTGTCTGAAGATAGTTTGAGACGACACTGTCTATATCTATAAACACCCCATGTTCGATATTGAATACTTTTGCCTCATGGTGATTATATAAGTTTTGTCGACTCTCTTGTGGATGTTAGTGCCACAACTTTTCCATGCTAAGCGTTGGTTTGGACGGGTTGTAGTTGCCAGCCCCTGCCCAACTGGTTTTAAATTCAGAGTTGACCCTAACCTCGACTGTTTAGAGCTGACGGGGAACAGAGATGAATTAATAACTGCACTGATCAAAAAACAAAACAAAAATTAAATGGTGTTGAGACACCAAGCATCTTTTTTAGCTAATTTGAAGGAACTGAGTCTGAAAATGATCTTAATTTTTCTTGTTTAGCTACCGTTTTTGCTGTACAAAAGTACTTCATTTTGGAAAAAAGTATTTTTTTCATTTGTTTTCTCTATAAATGATATTGATCGATGGCAATATTTCTCAAAATAAAGTCATAGAAATCTCTCAATTCGTATTTAAACCAACAAATATTGGTTTGCTTATTGGCAAATACTATTTTTGCAGTAACAAAACTTAGTAAACCCTAAGTCTTTAAAAATTGAATAGACCAAGACCAACAAGTATTTTCATCAAGTCATTTAATAAACTAACAGCAGAAAAAAACCTTCGTGAGCATAAGAAATACGGTAAATATTTTCTCTTTCTTAATTGCCTGTCATGTTCAATGTTATTTAAGTCCCTTTTGATACTCCAGCAGTATCATGTACAATGGAATAGGTGCATTAAATTGGGATGTCTTTAGTTGGAGTTTCTTGTCAATTGTGAAAACAAAATGCTCTCAGTGTGCTTGGTTGCCTTCCGTAGTGAAGGGTTAAATGTAATGGGATAAATTTATGAATATCAAACAGAATATTTTAGGGTTTCATTTTTTATGTCACCTTAATTATCAGGTTTACTAAAGTGAATTACTAGTAAAATTTGTCAGTTTATTTGAATTTTTACGATAAATTGGAAAAATCCGGTACATCTATTTTAAAATCTTTAACTCAAAAACACTTTTTGCTTATAAAAATAGTTTATTTCAAGTGGCTGATATAAATTACTCGGCCTAGATGAAAATTGATGGGTTTCTACGACTTTTATTAACAATATTTTGCGATCAGCGAAGATTTAAATTGATGTTTTTCAAAAATGATCAATTTCTGTACAGCAAAAACGATAGCTAATCATGAAAAACTAAGGTCATTTCTGGAATCACCACCATCAAATTAGCTAAAAAATGTTTTTGTTTCTTGGCACCAAAAATCGTGTTGAACAGAGTCATTAATAATTTTCAGATTCAGTCCCCTCTAATTAGCTAAAAAAGATGTTTCGTGTAACGACACCATTTCAGTTTCTTTTTTTTTTTTTGGCGTTGTTGTCCAGTGTTATTAAAGAAATGCTAGTGTAAATTTCTAAAATCACTGCTCACAAATTCCCATCTAAGAAATTCAAATGTAAACCAAGGTTGCAACGGATTAATGCTTAGCGAATAAAACAGGACTTCATTACGTTTTACTAGAAAGTATATATACACAAATGTGAATTAAACTTTTTTTAAAGTCCCTTTTGATACTCCAGCAGTATCATGTACCATGGAATAGGTGCATTCAATCTGCTAAGATTGTCAATTGACCTTTTTTCCAAAAATGAGCAATTTCAGTACAGGAAAAACGGTAGATAACCATGAAAAACTAAGGTCATTTTCGAAATCAGCACCATCAAAATAGGTAAAAATGTGTTTTGTTTCTTGGCACCAAAAATCGTATTGACCAGTGTTATCAGTCATACAACACCTACAAATTTCTTGCATGTCTGTGAGATGAATTTTTATTTTTCACTAACGATATCAGAAAAGAAAACGCCTAAAGTTTGTTTGAGTTTTCAAATCAGTCCATTTTAATGTATTAAAATCTCTTCTAGCGAAGTTTCTGGTATTTGTACATTAATCCCTATCACCAAAATCCACAGAAAATATGTTGGAATTTTTTTGTTTGTGATTCTATAGCGCCAATCTTGAAGATCTATAATCTAATTCCTGGACTGGCATTTAGACTCTTCAGTCATTTTCTGACCGACGTGACGTAGCTTCCCTCTCTTTTCTACAAATATTTTCATGGCAATTGTTCGGAAAGGTTTTCTTCTTTGGTGCCTTGATTACAGGAATATAAGTGTTATGGTCCAGGTTAGGACCAAAGGAAGAACAACACGAACACAAGAGTAGAAATAACGAAGATATATTACACGGAATAATAATACAAGATGTGGAAGGTGTTAGTATGACTGTCAGTCTGGTTTGGAGTGATATACTATCGACTCAACTCGATTCGACCCTCTCTCTTGAGAGGCCTAGTATAAATAGTGTTAGAAAGAGTTCATTCTGTAGTTATAGGTAGGGACCCATGACAATAAGCGTGCTACTAGATTGGCAACTAGGTCTCACCGTTTTACTGTTGAACTGCTAGTATGTTCTATTTCTAAGAGTTTCTTTTCTCGCACTTCTTGCGTGTGGAGCTCACTTCTGACATCTTGCTTCCCAGCCACCTACAATCATCAAAAATTAAATGCAATGCCAATCGCCATTTTCTCTCTTCGTGAATTCTTTTCCTCACGCTAGTTTTCTCATTCTCTTTCACTCCCTGTAACCCCTTGCGTTATAATGTCCTTTCTTGGGTTGAAAAGATAAACAAAAATTAAATGTATGTAAATATTGAACATATTTGGTGGTCATCACTGAGCGACAGTAAGTCTCCTCACGTCTTTCAAAGATCTTCTCCAGTAATTGAAAATATGTTAGTAGAATTACAACACCAGAAATATCTCAAAACAGACTTGGTTTACATAACTGTGGGTACCGAGCAGAGCCACCTGCTGTATTTTGTTCCTGTTCATCTTCTAGAATAAAGAGAAAGAAAAAAGAATATTCAGTATAAAAGAAATCAGTATATTAGGCAGAGCGTCCGTGTTGGCAGACTTCAGCGAGTTCTGGGTATTGTAGGGAGGCTGATTGGTAGTCCTCTTGACAACGTTTCAGGTGTAGCTTTCTAGATAATTCAAGCATAAAACTGTCAATAAACTCGCTAAGAACCGGTGGGGCTAAGAGGCCTTGATTCAGCTCTTTGTATTTACGATGTCGGCATGAAAGTTTCATGATAATTAATGATCCTGATATGATTGGAAGACGAGGTGAGAATTTTGAAAATCGATCTATACCGCGTAACATTAAGTTTGGTCGAGTTCCATTTACAGCCTGCTAAATATGTGTTCCAAAATACTTAATGCACACACACACACACACACACACACACACACACACACACACACACACACACACACACACACACACGCACGCTATATAATAAAAAGGAAAGAAAAACAATTTGTACCATTTGACAGAATTTATCAAGGCAAGTAACTAAACACGTTGGTATAAAAAACTTTTCTCATGTCTTATCTTTTATTTATATTCTCTTTAGAGATATACTTTATTTATATCTGAAATTCTGCACACACACACACACACACACACACACACACACATACACATATATATATATATATATATATATATATATATATATATACATATATATATATAAATGCGAATTTTAGTGCGTCACTGTGTCACACTTTTTCAGCTTTACTCCTAGAGGACATAGCTCAACATATTATACCATTTTGCAATCAGGTCGACACCGTCAACAAATTAAACATGTCAAGATCGCTACACAATTGCAGTCATGTTTCGCTGCGCATACACTGCATTTCATCAGGCGATTTTAAATTACTGGCGAGTGAATAATTTATTCAGATTTAAAAGCAAAATACAGCCTCGTTTTATGAAAAAAAAGAAAAGTGGGATAGTTATATGGTTTGTGGGCTTTACTCAGATCAACCAATCAAATATGACCTACGTTAAATTTAAACCCGGACCCAGAAACGCAATCATGAAATTTGAGGGTCCCAAGTTGTTATCATTGCGATTGTTTTCGAATTTCACCATCTTGGCTTCTGCTGAAAAAAAATTTAAAGGGACACAACTTTCTAACTTTCAATAGCTAATGTTCAAATAAAAAATTTCTGTTCTCAAATTACAGTGTTTCAAAATAAAATTGTCCGTGTTTTCAACTTTACTCTTAGAGGTCGTATCGCAACATATCGTACGATACTTGAATCAGGTCGACATTGTGAGTAAATTTTTTTAAATCCCGAACGGATCCCTACCTTCGATCCTGATTTTTTTTATTCCCAATTTTCATTACTGAGATTATTTTCGGCTTTTTTTTTACGTGATTTTTTGCAATTCATTTTTTTTTGTACGATAACAATGTTTATAACTTGGAAACTTGGAAAACTTTATAACTTGGAAATAAATTTGGGAATAATCGAAATTAATGCCGAAATCCAGCAATTGTAACCCATGAGATTAAAATAATTGTTGATACAGAAAGTAAGGACCTATATACATCAAACTGTTTTTAAATTAAGTGACGACAGAAGAATTATCGTTGAAATTTTAAAAGGTAAGCTTAAATATTATTGCAATACTTAAATGCAGCTATCAATTTTGAGTTCTTCTGTAGTCTATTGTTGCCTATCGCATCTACTTCACCCTATTTATTGTGAGGAAGTGTTAGTTTAAATGCCACCCGATAGAGCGGCTTTTAAGCTAGTACATATATATCGAGACGTCACGAGCTGCGATGCGATTTTCGCTTCCGCGTCTCGTATACACGAGTTTGTCGTTGCTCTGAAATTTTTCATGCAACAAAAACAGACTATCATTATTTTTTGTTTGTGTATTGTTTGATATATTGAAATTTAATTGTCATCTTTGATAATAACTTATGTAAGCTTAGATAGGATTAAAACGTGTATCAATATGGTGATTTCCTTTCGTCTTTCAATGATAATGTTATTAAGCTTATCAGACAATATGAAAGGAACTTACTTAAAATAAATAGACAAAACATGTCTATATTATTTAATGAAACATGCATCAATATATATATATATATATATATATATATATATATATATGTATGTATATATATATATATATATATATATTTATATATATATATATATATATATATATATATATATATATATATATATATATATATATATATATACATATATATATATTGGAACATGTTTTGTCTCCTTATTGTCAATTGGATCTTTTCATATTCAGGGATGAACTAAAGAGAGAAAATCGCCATGTTGATACATATTATTTTATTCTGAGTACTTTCGACGTAGCACACTGTTATCATCAGAGTGTTGTTTATTTCGAAACAAATATCGTAGGGTTCATCATTTTCAAAGACAAAATTGCTGCGTTCAGCTGAAATTTCATTTTTTTATTTGTGGAGTGAAGAAGGGTGTGCAACTACGTGATCACGTGACACCGATTCAGGGGAGGTAACTAAGTAGGCTCCGAGGTGAGTTTTAATAAGAAGAAACATATGTTCGCAAATCCTTTGTTTTTGAGTTAAGTTTAAAGAACGTTTACGATAGATAACACTGTGTTGCCATAGAGACTAGGGTACATTTGTCATTTGTGTACGATTGTGGCTAGTCTGTCTTCAACGTTTAACGTGTGTAGTAGTGACTTAACTGAGAAGTGTTACGTTTAACAATGGCAGGATATTTATATCGTGAGCAGGTAAATATGATTTTTACATACCTCTGCGTGGATGATAATGAACGCGAGGCTGCATCAGATTGTGTTTCCAGGCAGAAGGCAGCCAAGTTATCCAACATTTGTTGCTGTTTATCGTTACGTTGCTGAGACAGGACCCTTTGGCACTACAGAGTTTGTAAAAGCAAAAAAAAAAAATGCACCTTGGAGTGTAAGTTTAACAGCGTCTATTTTAACTTAATAACTCAAAAACGAAAGATTTACGGACATATATTTATATATGACCTTATTTTCTTGTGTGGAACCCGCCCTCAATATTTGTAAAATTATTTTTGATACACCTTCTATATATTTATATATGTGTGTGTGTGAGTGTGTCTATCTGTGAGTATGTGTGTATGTGTGGATGTAATTGCGCGTTTGTATATGTGTTTGGGTGCATGGGTGTGTGCTTATATGTCTGCGTGTGTATGTATGTCTATGTGCCTGTGGATGTGTGTGTAAAAATACTGATACGGATATATATATATATATATATATTTTTGTCATCAACAGACAGACTGTTTCGCTGTTTCACAGCTCATCAGTGTGGCTAGACGTCCGGTTGCCTCTAGCTAGGATCGAAACCCGACTGAATTTGCGTCAGTCTGAACTTCTTCCACTAAGCCATCAGGTGAATTTTAGCGTGTTTTTATTTTTAGATTCAGATAAACACACAGTGACTGAGAGTGACTCAATTCTGTCGAAGAGTCGTGCAGTATTAGCTTAAATAGTCACTGTTTACAAATTCACACCTCAAACCAGAGGGCTCAACCGAAATTAATTTTTCAGGAGCTAATATTTTTGTCATCCACAGACAGACTGTTTCGCTGTTTCACAGCTCATCAGTGTGGCAAGACGTCCGGTTGCCTCTAGCTAGGATCGAAACCCGACTGAATTTGCGTCAGTCTGAACTTCTCCCACTAAGCCGTCAGCGTACGGTGCGGGATGAGGGTGAATTTTAGCGTGTTTATTTTTAGATTCAGATAAACACACAGTGACTGAGAGTGACTCAATTCTGTCGAACAATATACATATATATATATATATATATATATATATATATATATATATATATATATATATATATATATATATGTAATACAGATAAATATATATATATATATCCTTATCTGTATATTTACAAATACACACACACATACATATATATATGCGTATGCGTGTGTGAGTGTGTGTATATATCCGTATCTGTATTTTTACACACGCATACACCCACACGCACGTACACGTATTTACATACAAATTCAGAATTTTGTCAGGTGTTTCTTTTTTTTTCTATCTGGAGGTGTTAACATTTCCTTTGTAAATGGAACAATACTTTGGCAGAAGGTTTTACATCACTTAATTCCGTACAATATGAACACACTTAACTCCATATTGCTAACACCTGAACTGGTATAAATCAGTGCGCCTCCAGACAAGATATCAGCTGACAGGTAATGTAGATAGATAGATAGATAGATAGATAGATAGATAGATATGGAGTGAATTAGATAGATAGATAGATAGATAGATAGATAGATAGATAGATAGATAGATAGATAGATAGATAGATATGAACAGATTGGTCGAGATAGATAGATAGATAGATAGATAAAGATTAGGGTAAGATAGATAGATTTGATAGATAATGAGCATACTGATAGATAGATAGATAGATAGATAGATAGATAGATAGATAAAGAATAGGGTAAGATAGATAGATTGATAGATAATGAGCATACTGATAGATAGATAGATAGATAGATAGATAGATAGATAGATAGATAGATAATGAAGGGAATGATTATGAAGGGAATGATAGATAAATTATAAAGAGAATTCTTCCAACGCATTTTTCCATTGCTTGATGCCTTACCAAAATATTCTGCTATTAGTATGTCATAATGACCAACGGAAAAAAGTATAGATTAATGACCATTTAGACACGATAACTGTTCTGTTACTAATATACTCAAAAAGTAACACTACAAAGCTGTTATTTACCTTGACAATTCTCTCTCTCTCTCTCTCTCTCTCTCTCTCTATATATATATATATATATATATATATATATATATATATATATATATATATATATATATATATATATGATAGAAATTGTAAGGAGGATTTGATAATTATAATTAACTAATTCAATGAGCCTGAAAGAAACCTCAACAGAAAGCACTGGACGGCCGTTTCGTCCTATATTTGGGACTCATCAGCAGTGCGCATCAGCTACCGAGAATTGAAACCCTGGCAGTTAGGTTATCAAGCAAACGTCATACCAATTGTCTCAACGGGCCTCGGTGATGAAGAGGTAGCAAATCAGACTCAATATACCGCCATATTGTAGTTTAGTGCAACGCATTTACATGAAACAGACCGCCACCATTTCATTTATATGAAATATGACCGCCACCATCAGCTTTGGAATAAATACCCCACCGTACCCCGGCATAACCTTTCCAAAGGTGACTGATCTGTAGATAAGAAATAACTCTTTGACCACCTAACCAAAATGGCCGCTCTAGCCGTTTCCATAGTAATTAATGTTGCAAAGGACCATACTTATAAACACGCGCAAACCACAAGATAGCTTATTCCTAAATTTTCGCTTGAGGATGAAACAGGACTCGATACCTTAATTCAACTTAATCTTAATAATTATATTGAGGGTTCCGCCTCTCGTTTTTGAAACATGAGAACTCTTATGTAGCGAAGGAATCATATTTTTTAAAAAATATTATAAGTTCTATTTCTGTATGGAGCACTGTCTTTTTAAAAATAAAAACAAAAATACTAAAGAACTCCGGATTATTTACCTAACGTGTTCTTTCCTATTTTTCTGCATACCTGCACACACACACACACACACACACACACACACACACACACACACACACACAAATATATATGTACCGTCATGAGATCTCTAAATAAAAGAGCATAGCATGATGAAAAAGACGCCAAACTTGACGAAAACAAAGTTTTATTGTCTAAATTCATTAATGGACTGCGATGCTTTAATAGCATTAATAGAAGCGGCAACTAATCTTTTGAAATTACCATTTTCTCTATTGTGCTTTAATCGAATAGACGAAAGCATTTTATTTCTTAATATGGTCATTCACTGTATCACAGCTCATCAGTGGGATTAGACATCCAATTGCTTCAAGCCGGGATCAAAACCCAACCGATTTGGAATGAATGAGACAAAGTGGAAGATCTTAATAACGACGGATTTCGCCGGAGACCGTATACGCTCTTTGGCTTCCTCAAGTTGAAATGAACGAAATGGAAGAAATACAAAACTGTTTGAGGAAAATGCCTTGGCTGGGATCTCTGAGATAAGTGAGAAGTTAGAATCATAAGCACTCCTGTGAAACGCGTCGTTAATAAAATTTTACATTTTCCACTTTATCATACATCTTTTCTCCGAAACTTTCCTGATATATAACATTTATATATAATTATCTTATGTTTCATATATATATATATATATATATATATATATATATATATATATATGTATATATATATATGTGTCAGGAAAAATATTGGGGAAAATGTATAAGCGTAAAAAGGTTTTCTTGTCACACGTTTAGTCCTTAAGGACTTCATCATAGCATACTCAGTCCGATGATGTCCTAAAAGCCGAGTCAGACACACACACACGCACACACACACACACACACACACACACACACACACACATGATCAAACCGGACTCATAAATAATTATATCGGTTACACAACTACATGCTTATCCAGATGTCTTACGTTACACCTATCTGACCACAGCTCCATTAGAACCCATTAAAACACGCACACAAATTTACCGGACTCCATTAGAAACATACTGTGAAAAAAGATTAAAAATAATGGAAGCTTTAATAATAAAAAAAGAAAAAGCCAACTCTTAACAATATTAACTGCGAACAAGGCCACAATGTGCTAACCGTATTCGGAAATTAAAACATCTCCAAAACACACTAAAACATACACATAATGCACACACTCAATTAAGCTGAAAAATCGAATCATCCTTGATAATGGTTAAAGGTATAGCCGAAAGCGCTCTGAAACATAAAACATTTGCACAGTTCTTACACACCCTTTGTCCAGAAAAGAAAGCTCTTGTTCGTACACAAGAAAAATTAAATAAAAAACTTAACCGTAGGACCTTGTCTGTCGTTTTTAATGAAACATATATATACATATATATATAGAAAGAGAGAGATATACACATACATAAAGTCATCTACAGATAGACAGTTTCGCTGTACCACAGTGTGGTTAGACGTCCGGTTTTCTCTAGCTAAGATCGAAATCCGACTGAATTGGCGTCAGTCGGAGATTCTACCACTAAGCCATTGGCGAACGGCAGGGATGAAGGTGAATTTAAGCGTATTTATTTTTAGATAAATACCCAGAACTCGATTCGATTTACCTAAGAGTCTTGCATTATTAGCCGTAATAGTTACTGTCTAACCCACACTTCCTCCCCAGAGAGCTCAACTGAAATAAATTCTTCAGGAGCATATATATATATATATATATATATATATATATATATATATATATATATATATATATATATATATATATATATATATCAGAATGGAGTTGTATTCACTATACAGTATTTCATATACTGTATAAATGAGTATAGACACCTGCTTCGAAAGAATGTAACAATGAAAAAAAGAGCAGTATAAAATCCGAATAAAGATATATGATATATGGTTACTTATTTAATTTCACCCAAATGGTTCAACAGTTGAGAAGTATTAGGAAACAATTCAATCTTATAAACTAATTCACGTATTACAGAATGCTTCATCCATTAACTGCGGGTCAGGTGTGCTAGCAAATATTTTCTCCTATGTTGGCAATTTTATTAATAGCCACTTTCCAAAAACAAAGGAACCGGTTAAATATACGGAATCAGCTACTAAGAAATTGCATACAGAAAGGAAAGTAGTTGTTAGAACGCATGGTGCCAGGTTAAAAGCTAGATTACTAGAATCTTTTTGTATCATCTATGAGATAAAAAAATACGTAGATTAGTTTATAAGATTATTGTCTCTTAACGTTTACTACCCGATGACACAGTTTGGTATAACTGTAGCCGGTATTTACTCAAGTCCTCCTCACAAAGCACGATCTGGCACAAGGCTGGTTTTTAGCCTCGTCTGGGTTTCTCTCTGCCCGAAAGCAGAGCGTTCAACAAGCACTAAGAGCTTAGCACAAGACTAAGACCTGTACTCGTTGTTTACCAACCTTCGGCCTTTCATACCTTATTTTTAGCTCGTTTGATTGATTGGGTTGATTCGGTTAACGAGCTATCAACCCCTTATGGGTTATTTAATTTAATTTAATGTTCTTAAGAGCTTTGAAGTAATAAAAACATGATATATGTTATTCTGCTTTCGCAATTGAATACATGGTAGATGATACTCAGCTTTTGTGCCTATACATGTTCGTACGGCCATAATTACTAGAGACGGTGATAGGTGTGTTTTATATTGTATTTTTGTTGAAGTGTGACACAAAAGGCATGAGGTGGTTGAATTTGATTTTGAGCAGAAAAAGGCTTAAGCTCAAAATTCAATATAGACTGGAAAATAGATAGATAGAGAGAGAGAGAGAGAGAGAGAGAGAGAGAGAGAGTGTGTGTGTGTGTGTGTGTGTGTGTGTGTGTGTATGTGGAAATATTTTCTTTGGTGAAAATGGGCCCGTCTGGATTTCTTCTCTCCTAAATTTATTTTTCTTATCTATCGAGACTCTGGCATGCCCATGAAAACAGATTTCGAGAACAATTTTATCTGAGAATTTAGACAAATAAATATATGTCCGTTGACAAAAACGGATTTAAAATGAAAACAAGGAACGAACCTGTGAGGGTCGAAGGTATGAAATCGATCCTGTCGTAAAAAGTATGTGGGCTGGTTTGTATTCAAACTAATTAATATTAACTTTTACTATAAAATTGAAAATTTAAAATTACCAATTTTAAATTTTACATTTAATCTGTATTAAGTTTAAACTATTTTCAATTTTATAATAAAATTTCTTAATAATTAGTTAGAAAGATTTCAGTTTTAGTCTAACCCTAATATTAAGGCATTAATTATTATAACCAAGGTTCGTTGTCAAGTTTTTTGAATTCTCATATACTTATTTTTTGATTGGTCATTTCAGCTTATGTAACAGCGTTTCCCTAGCGTGGGGTCTTTGATTGATTTAAACTTTTTAAAACCCTTTATTCTATATTCAACACCAGCACTTGATAAGACACCAGAAGTGTTGAAACAAAATGACTATTTTTGTAGTGATTTTATAACATATTTATGTTATAATTTTCGAATAAATTATATGTATATACTTCCCCTGTGCTCGTCCTGGGTAAGACTATAAACTACGTCCAACAGCAAAGCCTCTGATCAAGAGGTTTTGAGGAGCTTGGAACCACATCTTAATTGCTGGTGTTCCCAGGTCTACCCTGACCCGGGGTGGTAGCACATTTTAGGGTTCCAGCTATGGCCAAATAGTTTGACACCCAAACTTGTGTAAAAATAGGTTTTAATACCAGAAATACTCTGTAATAAAAAAATTATTACCAGCAATAATTTTTTAAGGGAAAATTATTATCAGCAAAACTTTAAAAAACATACCAGCAATACAAACAGGTATATATCCTTTGAAAAAAATATGACCAGCTAAAGATTTCTTCAAGGAAAAATATTCCCAAAAAATAGATTTCTTCAAGGAAAAATATTCCCAGAAATAGATTTTTGAAGAAAAACATATTAACAGCAATAAAAATGTTGTCGGCATTAAATAACCCATTGAGGTTGATATGCCATAAAACAAAATAAACCAAACTAATCTAAACCGAAGAATACATATTCTATTCATACGAATCTATCCTAAAAATGTTGTCGGCATTAAATAACCCATTGAGGTTGATATGCCATAAAACAAAATAAACCAAACTAATCTAAACCGAAGAATACATATTCTATTCATACGAATCTATCCTAAAAATGTTGTCGGCATTAAATAACCCATTGAGGTTGATATGCCATAAAACAAAATAAACCAAACTAATCTAAACCAAAGAATACATATTCTATTCATACGAATCTATCCTAAAAATGTTGTCGGCATTAAATAACCCATTAAGGTTGATATGCCATGAAACAAAATAAACCAAACTAATCTAAACCAAAGAATACATATTCTATTAATACGAATCTATCCTAAAAATGTTGTCGGCATTAAATAACCCATTGAGGTTGATATGCCATAAAACAAAATAAACCAAACCAATCTAAACCAAAGAATACATATTCTATTCATACGAATCTATCCTAAAAATGTTGTCGGCATTAAATAACCCATTGAGGTTGATATGCCGTAAAACAAAATAAATCAAACCAATCTAAACCAAAGAACACATATTCTATTCATACTAATCTATCCTAAAAATGTTGTCGGCATTAAATAACCCATTGAGGTTGATATGCCGTAAAACAAAATAAACCAAACCAATCTAAACCAAATAATACATATTCTATTCATACGAATCTATCCTAAAAATGTTGTCGGCATTAAATAACCCATTGAGGTTGATATGCCGTAAAACAAAATAAACCAAACTAATCTAAACCAAAGAATACATATTCTATTCATACGAATCTATCCTAAAAATGTTGTCGGCATTAAATAATCCATTGAGTTTGATATACCGTAAAACAAAATAAACCAAACCAATCTAAACCAAAGAATACATATTCTATTCATACGAATCTATCCTAAAAATGTTGTCGGCATTAAATAACCCATTGAGGTTGATATACCGTAAAACAAAATAAACTAAACCAACCTAAACCAAAGAATACATATTCTATTCATACGTATCTATCCGAATCTATCCTAAAAATGTTGTCGGCATTAAATAACCCATTGAGGTTGATATGCCTTAAAACAAAATAAATGAAAATTTCCCTGTGCAGGTCCGACCGACTACGACTGTCAGTTTAACATTTTTTTATATTTTTTGAAATAGAATAATCAAATTAGGCACGCATCCGTTGTCGGCTCTTTTTAATTATTAATCAAAGTTTTTTGCGCCTATATATACATGTGTGTGTGTGTGTTGTGTATCAGTACAGTGTAAAATTTGCTATTTTCATGGGGAAAAGCCTATTTCATGCTTGAACGCAATCTTCAAACAATCTGCCGACAACGATGTTGATCTCTGTGTTGACCCTGATATATGTTGACCCCATATATATATATATATATATATATATATATATATATATATATATATATATATAGTCAACTAAGTGCCATACGTGATATACGCTTGTCACTTTCCAATCATGTCTGACTAGGCAGATGACTTTCCCGCAGTAGTTTACCAATTCTTTCTGCGGTAGATTGGTTTCCAACTAAGGATTTAGGACCACAATGTCCTGTCTATCATAGATGGGGTTGGGTATTTGCGGGTAAGTGAAAAGTAAAGAACTCGACTGGAATTCGAACTCGGCTCTCGGATTTCTCATTCCGAGTCGACATCCATTTCGCTACGATGCGCATCAAAATGTATTAGACGCGTTACTTTTATGAAGTGATTTGGCAACTCTCAAGCTTCTTACTGAAATTAACAACATTTCTGTCCCCTCCTGCTGAAAAAATCGCCTTAAGTTCACTCATTTTGTTGTTTTTGTTATGATCTCGTAGTTTTAGTTGCGTCCATAGGTTTTCGAAGGAATTTAGAAAAGGTGAATGTGTAGGCCGCTCCTAAAATGTAATTTTCTTCGATTGGAAATTCTCATTGGTTTGTTCCTTCTTTCACATTTTTCTAAAAATCCAGCGACTCGCTCACCTAGGAAATTTCGCACATGAAGCCGATTTTTCTCCAGCATTTATCGAAATATAGCGCTTTTCAATACTGTTTCTATTATATATCGTTCACATTTAATATTAGGGGAAAATAACCCTAAAATATTCCATAACTTTAAACGTTAGAATGTTATTTTGGGGGTCATACGAAGCGTCCTTCGTTCTCCAGACGTTTAGAACTGTTTCCACCAAAGTGTTTGATTTTATTCTCGTCAAAACAGAATATCTTGTCTTAGACTTAACCATGCTTTTCAGGGTAATCTTAAAACCTGGTCTTCAGAAGGAATGTCTTTCTGGGATTCAGAGAATACAATCCTAACTGATGGAATGTCTGTCTGATTGTATCTTTATATGTCAGGGAGTCACGGTGGAGTAATGGATATCGGCTCGTATTGAGGAATCGGAGAGCCGAGTTCGAATTACAGTTGAATCCTTTACATTCACTTATGTGCTAATACTCTTGTGAAAGGTATAAATCCCCTTCTTCTCCCCCCCAGCTATGGGTAAATAGCAGGACAGATCGTGTTCTATAGTCTTGGATGACCACTGGTCTACCGCAGAAAGAAATGGCAACCTACTACAGGGAAAAATCTGCCTCGTCAGTCATCAATCAAAAGATACATGATCGCCTAAGCGTCTATCACGTATGGCACATAACTGACTGATATGTCAGCTGGCTGTAGATCCTTCTAAATCTTTTGGGATTAGCTTGTGACTTATATTCAAAGAAACTGATGTAGCTGCTCGTTTACTTACTTTATGAGAACATCTTTTCGGAGCAAGATCGGTAGTAAGGCTATATTCACTTTATTTTTGAAGGTATGATCGCTATAAGATAATCTATGTATAACTAGAAACAAAGAAACGATTGCGGTATGATCGCTATATGATAATCTATGTATAACTAGAAATAAAGAAACGATTGCGGTATGATCGCTATAAGATAATCTATGTATAACTAGAAATAAAGAAACGATTGCGGTATGATCGCTATAAGATAATCTATGTATAACTAGAAATAAAGAAACGAGTGCGGTATGATCGCTATAAGATAATCTATGTATAACTAGAAATAAAGAAACGATTGCCAAGATTTTTTTTTAAGCTTATCAACCCAAACAAGGCTGGAAGGCACTAGCACGCAAGGGGTTACAGAAGGTTTGGAGGAAGAGCAGATAGGAGTGGTAAAGGAGAGGATGCGAAGAAAGATATTGGATCGATCAAGGCAAGGGGGTTACAGAAGATTTGGAGCGAGAGCAGATAGGAATGAAAGGTGAAAGGATGTGGAGAAGGGAAGTGGATAGATCAAAGCAACTGGAGATGTCGATTGACGTTACACTTAAATATTTGGAGATTATATTTCTCAGGGAAACAGGAATAAGGAAGGGAGTTCCACAGGCGAGATGTGCGTGACATGAAGCTGTTGGAGTAGAAGCGACGTCTACATTTAACAGTTTCAACAGTGAAGGGGTGGGGACGGGATGCCAGCCTCGTGGGACGTTTAAATGCATGTGGACTAGGAACCAGCGAAAGCAGCTCCTCGGAGCAATTACCGTGAAAGTATTTGTAAAAAAGACAGAGCGAGGCAACGTCGCGTCTGTGAGAGATCGACTGCAGACGAGATGACAGATCGGGGCCAATGTAAATTTATTGATAAATACACCAGAAAGCAAATTGCCAAGGCTTTTTTTCCAAAATATAAATGAGGCAAGCTAAAATGTGTAGTTTGGGGTCGACAACGATAATGGAGATTTTTGGCACGTTGGATATCTTCTAATATCCCACTTCACTTTCGTTCACTATCTTTACTAAATGTTCAATTAATATAAGGCACAGTAGCCACTCTAGGTAGAGGTTTGTTGAATAAGGTGTTGCATGAACGTATGAGAAGGAATTACGTTCAAATTATGAGAATTTGTAGGATAGGTAACGATTGAAGCAGTTAATATTGTATTTGATCGGGGGAGCATTTGCTTGGCAATCTGTTCCACAAAGTAACTATTCTCGAAGCTTTATGAGTGAACCTTTGATGGTTAATCATCAACTCACATTATTTTGTGATAACTCCTTTGTCTTTTATTATGCGTAGCTTCGCACATGTCTCTTCAGCGACCGTTCAAAGTATAAGTAGATGTAATAGTTAGTCGGCCATGATGCGTGAAATACTCTGATTGGTCAGAAATTTACAGATTAATAATTTGAATCGTTGTCAACCCCAAACTACAAATTTTAGCTTGCCTCATTTATATTTTGGGAAAAAAGCCTTTGCAATTTGCTTTCTGGTGTATTTATCAATAAATTTACATCTTGGCAATCGTTTTTTATTTCTCGTTATACATAGATTATCTTATAGCGATCACCATCACACACGCACATACATACCTACACAAATTCAAATTTCAATAACAATCATTCATTGGATAGAAATCAACGCTACTGTCTTATGTGACAATTTTGAAATCGCTATATTTTCGTATAGTAGATTTTGTTCCCTTTTGGGAGAATCGGCTCCCAGAAATCTCCCCAAAGCTCATTCACTGATTGGTCAGTGCCGACCAATCGGAATCTCTGCACGTGAAGAGTGATTCTTCCCGCGCAGCACTTCTGATCCAATGATCACCTATAAAAGCAAGAAAATGTGTAGACACACCAGTGAGACTTCAGCTGCCACAGAAATCCACAACAGTGGAAGCTATGGGCCGATCTTCTCACTCAACACTCACAGACTGCATATTCCTTTACACTTACATAATTTTTCCTCTTGCACAGCAAAACTGTTAAAAAACATTTATAAAAAACTATTAACTCTTTCTTTTCAGAGAACTTTGATAGACAATCATAGTCAAAGAGAGACAACTCTCGTCTTACCCTTTGCATGCTTTTTCTTACACGTTCTTTATTGTATACATTGTTGAATACAATTTTTATATATAATGATACCTTTGCCTTGTCCCTTCACATCAGTTTGGTTTCCTAATCAAAATCAAATAAATCTGGTGGAAGTCCGCCACAATCTTAACTATTTCTAGTTCGAGATTTAATTTAGAAGCAATAATAGAAGTATTGTTTTATTAAAATGTCTTGTTTTCATAAGTTTAGACGTGTCAGTGTATATATGAGATACCACTCTATAGTAACATCCTCTTATTTATATTATACGTGCATGCGCAGTTTTCTTTCTTTCTTTAACTTCCTGCTTACTTGTCTGCCATCTAAATGTGTCTGGCTTTAATCGGATATAGAATGTAAGCTAAGAGCTACAAAGAAAACATGTTTCCGGTAAGATTGCTTTCATATAAAAATATTTAGATGTAGTAAGATGATAAAATGTTTTAGATTAGTCGTATTATGAGGCCTTTATTGTTGGGGGTGGGGCGAGATTAAATCCATCACACACCTCAGTTTTTATTGTTTATTTTTTTACTTCATTCAATAATGTTCCTTGTAACTGTAATTATTACTTGTACAACGGCTATTATCACAGAAATCTAGCCAATTCTTTTCCCTGTTTCATACAAATACAGGCGTTGGACAAAATAATTGAAACACTTGTTAAATTCAAAGAAAATTTATTTAATATGGAGTTGGTCCTCCTTTAGCCTCACAGACAGCTTTAATACGTCTAGGAATGGAATCATAGAACTTCCTGACTTCATCCAGAGGAATTTTCAGTCATTCTTCCATTAAAACCTTCTCCAGCTCTTTAAGACACGACGGTGGAGGATAGCGGCTCCTAGCATGTCACTCCAAAATGCAAAGCAAATGTTCAATAATATTGATATCTTGAGATTGGGGAGGCCACTCCATGTGTTCTAGCTCACTTTCATGCTCTTCATACCAATTCTTAACCACTCGAGTGGTATGTATTGGAGCATTATCGTCTTGGAAGATGCAGTCACCATCAGGGAATAAAGTTTTGGCCATTGGATGAACATGGTCTCCCAAAATGTTCAGGTAATCTTTGCTGTTGATTCTACCATGCAGGGCAACTATTGGACTGAGACATTTCCATGATATGACGGCCCAAACTATCACTGATCCGCCTCCATGCTTCACTGTTGGAAGAAGGCAGTCAGGGTTGTAAGTTTCTTTGGGATGCCTCCGCACATAAATTCGCCCTGAAGTTGGGAATAGAGAAATACTGGACTGGTTTGAGAATATGACTCACTTCCATTGTAATGCAGACCAGGAATTGTGATCTCTGCACCACTTCAACCTCTTTAGAATTTTGCGAGTAGAGAGAAGAGGTTTCCTTACGGCGGCTTTTCCATGATATGCAGCCTTATGGAGCTCACGACGAACAGTTTTACTAAAACCTGAACTATTCAGATGATTATTCAACTCAGCAGTCACTTTGGCCGCATTTGTCAGATGATTTTTTGCCACATTGCGATTCAATGCACGCCAGACCCTGTCAGTAAGTTTGCAAGTCCGGCCCGAATTGCAGCGGTTGCTAGAGGTCTTGCCTAGTTTCTCGAATTGCATCAGTGTTCTTGATATGGTAGCTCTTGAAAAACCAAACAGTTCAGCAACCTTAGTGATCGAGGCTCCTGCCATGCGAGCTCCAACAATTTGCTCGTTTTCGAACTCGGCGAGGTCACGAGTTTAGCTTAATGTTTACTAAATTCTAAAAATAAATGAGACAAAAACAGTAAATTAGATAAATAAACGTATTTACAATAGATATAACCTGCCATTACGAAGGTTTAGTTAAAGTTCTTAATATAATAGGTCTTTGAAATATAGGTGTGGATTTTGCAACTGTTCCAATTATTTTGTCTAACCCCTGTATATCTTCTGATTATAACACTGGTAGTGATCACAAGAGACTAAGTGATAGCAAGACTCTTCTCACCCAACAACATTTCCAATATTATTATTATTATAATTATTGGATGCACGCTAGTTGGTGTCCTGTACTCTCCATTATATAATTTTAATGTTTTCAATAATGTAATGCTCAATTTCACACCAGACTCCCAAAGAAAACTGGTGCTGGGTTTACCTGAAATGATCCCAACTGAGGGTGGAGATATCCGATTCACCCGATAATAACGATGACTTCGAGAGGTGAACATCTGAATGCGCCCATTAGGCTGATTGGTATATGAGCAACCATTCCAAAATTGAGCAGTTTCTCGTACATCGCAGACGAGTATGTAAGGATGACGTTATCATTGATCTGTACGTATTATCAGTGTCCCCACATCATTACAATGCTTCGATAAAAACTGACATGACGACCATCTTCATTTTCCATAACTTTCTCAGCTCTCTGTCAAGGTCCAGATATTCATCAGTCATTTCTCTTTCTTTTAGATCTAAACTTTGGTCTTCCGAAACAGCGCAATCCAATCTTTGAGAAACCTTTCTTTTCTTAAATCTTGTCGTCTGAACACGATTGGATGATCCGTTTTAATCTTAAAGTTCCATAGAATTTTACGTGTTTCATTCCCTAAGAGAGATTTTAGTTTGTGCATATCTATGAGTTCATAATGCACAGTTACAATTACCCAGTCACGCTTAGCAATTTTTCTAGGTCATCTTGCTACATTCGTTGACTCATCTTTATTTCTGGACAGTCTACACTTTTGTTTTATCTGTCTTTGCCTTTATGCTGTTGCTTTGTAAGGAGTAAAATTTATGGCAAGAGCAACTCAATCTTTCTATTTAAGCTTTGTTGGCGAAGCCATGAATATTCATATGTATTGGGTTTACATTAGCAGTAAGTGGGAGCTTGCCGTAGAGATCAAGTAACTTCATTCTGTTCAGTATTATACTTCATTTCAGTGAGGATGCTGTCAAGATGGCCTCAGTTGTTCTTTTTTATATCATCCGACTTCTTTTCAAGGCACTTTTAGACTGTTTCACGTGCACCAATAATTATGGGTATACTTGTTGCTTTGATGTTTTTCATAATGTTGTGGATTCCGGAGATGGAATCCTGCACAAATAAATAAAACAACGCCAGTAATTGAAATAGGAAAATAAGTGTATTGAACGTAAGAATACAAACTTGAAGTGAAGATTAGTAGTCCAGGAATGCGGCTTAGTAGAAAGTATATGTACAAGTTTCTGTAAGTGAAGCCGTAATTATCTCTCTCTCTCTCTCTCTCTCTCTCTCTCTCTCTCTCTCTCTCTCTCTGGACTCTACGTATCTCAATCTTGTCTCAACGTATCTTTACGTATCTCCAACTCTGTCAGTATAAGTATACTTTAGACGAGTCCATCTTGTGCAAAAGGGGAGAGCCCCACAACACATAACATAATCTGTTAACACCTTCCACATTAATTATTTTCAGACGATTTTTATTTGTTTTAAATATAGTAACTAATAAACATCAAAAGAATCAAGATCGAAGTATAAACACGTTTGTTGGTTTTTGAACGTTATGTCTTCGACGTGTTTATTCGTTCATGTCGGAAAACGAGACTTCCGGTAAAAACGAATATAAACGTCTACGCCGGGCAAGGGGTTTAAGAAAACAAAAGCTGTTTCGCCAAGAAAACATCCCGCTAATCATGATCTTGGAGACAAGCATGGTTTTAGGATCAAAGCATCATTACCAATAATTCAGGGTATCCCAGGACGATCTTAACATAGTACCCGGTTATATTTTGTTTGTTTTGATTGTTGTAGCTTTTGATTTTATCAAAGACTGGGAATGTTAACGGAAAATGTATTCACAAATTTTTGGTCAGTGACCAAGAGTCCAGCTCTCATCCCCCCATCAAATGTGACGCTATATGATTTTATTATTTTTTTTAAAGCCAACGGCCAGGTAAGCGAAAGATACTGAGATAATCCGCCGCTGGCGCCCAAGACCAGTAAGAGCGAAACTCCTCCTCACGTAGGGAATCCTTCTCGGCTCCCTCCACTAGAAGACGATAGAAGACCTTCCTAGGCCGAGAAAGGTCACTGGACCGAGGAACAGCCAACAAGGCCGACCGACCCTCGCGAAGGAAAACCGATTGATCCCGGGGTTTACGACAGCGTTCAACCCGCGAGATGGGGGGATTTGATAGTAAGGCGGGGGAATGCGTCGCTCACACTCCCCTCCAGAATCGGATCACCACCTGTCAACGCGCGGCATAGGAAAGCCAACCTCGAGGCACGCCTGTGGCTTACCAAGTGTGGCATTCCCAGCCCCCATCACTAAATCATCCATAACTTTTGTATTGTCCTCTCAAATTACATCAAAATCTCAGACTTATTGGTGCACTTGAAACAGTCTAAAAGTGCCTTGAAAAGAAGTCGGATGATATAAAAAAGAACAACTGAGGCCATCTTGACAGCATCCTCACTGAAATGAAGTATAATACTGAACAGAATGAAGTTACTTATAATATTGCATTTATTGTCTGTGAAAATTATAGAATATAAAACAACTTTGATAAAAACTTATCCCTACTTATCTGACGAAAACAATGCCGTTCTGAACATTTTAGCCGCAACTATATAGATATTAATCAATATACGTATAGATATTATTCCTCACCGCTACCATGAGTCAGTGTTCTATTCACAGCGCAATCTTCAGGTGACTCAGCACTGTTCATATCTGTTCATATCTATCTCGGTTTGTTCATATTTCTATCTATCTATCTATCTATCTATCTATCTATATCTGTTTCCCATCTGTCTCAATCCGTTACTATTTACTATCTAATTTTTTTACGATATTTTACCGTTTAATTTCAATCGTAATACAATGGGCCTTCAGACAACAAATGAAACGTCACAGGCTGAGAAAAGACAAAGTTTTATGGCTAATCTCTTTACCGTAAAACTTTTGTTTTGTCTTTTACTTGAACGATAATTGTGTCTCGAACTATTTCATTGTGAAGACGTGGGTTAACAGTAAAATGTATAGTTAGATTGACCGCAAAAACATAACCTATACAACGTATCAAGATAACAACTCCTTTTTAAAAATACCTATTAGAGAAGTAACCCCGAGCTGGTAACTAAAGGAGAGAGAGAGAGGTTGAGAGAGAGAGAGAGAGGGGTTGAGAGAGAGAGAAAGGTTGAGAGAGAGAGAGGGAGTGAGAGAGAGAGTAGAGATTTATAGACGTGTCATATATTCGATACCATCCCATAATTTAACCTGGGAACGCTTCGTCTAGATTATGTTTTCTCACGTCGTTTTTGCAAATAACAGTGTTTGTTTTGCATCAGTAACTCTCCGAAGACTTCGCGTCGATTTCATGCATTCTTTAAGAGGAAACTATTTATTGCAGGAAATATTCAAAACTTATTATATAAATTTCTACGTTCTCTCTTTGGTTGTATTTATCGAGCCACTTATTATCTTTATTGTCTTCCATCCACTCAACTTATATATATAATCCTCGCTTGAGGCATTAGGAAGTCTAGTCACACTGAGGAGCTGTGATACAGCGAAACAGTACTGTCTGTGAATGACATAATTTAGCTCTTGAAAATACATTTCAATTGAGCACTGTTGAGTGATAAGCTAATTCTATAAACAACAGC
>OZ038477.1:139379171-139411671 GCA_964036315.1 Acanthosepion esculentum
ACACATTAGGCGAAAAAAAAACGACTTGGAGAATATGACACACACGGCAAGATGGAAGTGGGCAAAGAGAAACATCGATTTATCTACCTAACTAAATGGGTGAAAGAACTGAATGGTACGGATAATAAGAACATATTACTTAAGAATTACAAAGTATAGAAGTTTGTGAATAGCCATGATCACCCACGTTCTTAAAGGACACGGTACATTGTGGATGAAGAAGGACCCAGTGTTCGGGGATGTCACCGTATTTTCAATTATCTTTGGCAAATGTCTGGAAGGAAGCGATATGTAAACACGGAAGCAGTACGCGATATTGCATATAAGCTGGTGGACAAACGAAATGACATATATGCTGACCAAGACCTCAATAGATCACCGGAACCCAGACAATAGGCAAAGTTAGTTTAATTTACGTAAGTACCAAGAGGACATTATTGCATAAAGAAACGAAATATCTCGGGAAGCGTTGACATGTTACGCATTGAAATGCAGTTGCCAGCCTTTGCTCTCATCAACTACGGAATCTTTCACGGCGGAAAAAGTTTTCATACACTACTCACAAACATTCCTTTCTTCTTCAACCGATAATAAATAAGCAAAATATATATATATATATATATATATATATATATATATATATATATATATATATATATATATATATGTATATATATTTATATATATATAGATATAGATAGATAGATAGATAGATAGATAGATAGATAGATAGATATGAAC
Source organism: Acanthosepion esculentum (assembly GCA_964036315.1). Classification (NCBI taxonomy): domain Eukaryota; kingdom Metazoa; phylum Mollusca; class Cephalopoda; order Sepiida; family Sepiidae; genus Acanthosepion; species Acanthosepion esculentum. Next base: position 139,379,913 of record OZ038477.1, read on the forward strand.
AGAATGTGATAAAAACGTAAATAGATAGATAGACAGATAGATAGATAAAAATATGAACAGAATGTAATAAGAACATAGATAGATAGATAAATAGATAGATATGAACAGAATGTGATAAAAACGTAAATAGATAGATAGATAGATAGATAGATAGATAGATAAAGATATGAACAGAATGTAATAAGAACATAGATAGATAGATAAATAGATAGATAGATATGAACAGAATGTAATAAAAACGTAAATAGATAGATAGATAGATAGATAGATAAAGATATGAACAGAATGTTAGAAAAACTTAAATAGATAGACGGATAGATTGATATGAACAGAATGTGATAAGAACGTAGATAGATAAAGATATGAACAGAATGTAATAAGAACATAGATAGATAGATAGATAGATAGATAGATAGATAGATAGATAGATAAATAGATAGATAGATAGATAGATAGATAGATAGATAAATAGATAGATATATGAACAGAATGTAATAAGAACATAGATAAATAGATAGATAGATAGATAGATAGATAGATAGATAGATATGAACAAAATGTAATAAAAACGTAAATAGATAGATAGATAGATAGATAGATAGATAGATTGATATATAGATAGATAAAGATATGGACAGAAGAACTTAAATAGATAGACGGATAGATTGATATGAACAGAATGTGATAAGAACGTAAATAGATAGATAGATAGATAGATAGATAGATAGATAGATAGATAGATAGATAGATAGATAGATAGATAGATAGATATGAACACAATGGGATAAGTACGTAGATAGATAGTAGATAGATAGATAGATAGATATGAACAGAATGTGATAAAAACGTAAATAGATAGATAGATAAAGATGTGAACAGAATGTTATAAGAACATAGATAGATAGATAGATAGATAGATAGATATGGACAGAATGTGATAAAAACGTGAATAAATAGATAGATAGATACAGATATGAACAGAATGTAATAAGAACATAGATAGATAGATAGATAGATAGATAGATAGATAGATAGATAGATAGATAGATAGATATTCTCGTAAAAAATATCATGTCGCAGCCTGCTAGTGGCCTCGTGTTCACAGACCGTTACTACTGAATGAACTTCACTTACTCGGGTGTACCTCACTTTCCGGCTGACTAATTTCAATGAAGCTTTACCTATTAGACGATATCTGGTGTGTTCCGATTATGATCTCGTGTCCAATAAACCATTACGGTCATAGGTTCTCCACATGTACTGCAGCCGTAGCTGTTCAATCGATAAGAAATCAGCAAAACTAATTTAAATGCCATGTAGTTTTAGGAGTCGAAAACCATTATTCATTCCCCGGCTTGGCCTTTATTCAAAGCACGTCGCTTCGCTCCTGAAAATCCAGTCGGGGAGACGATATTTTATTACTTTTCGCATCAGGCTAGATTTTAGAATTTCACTTAAAATAGAATTCATAAAAAAGGTTCTCGAAGCAACTTAGCAAACATTCATTTCTGATCGTTGGGTTTGGTTTGCTTTGTTTTACGACATATCAACCTCAGTGGGTTATTTAATGCTGACAAGATTTTTATTGCTGGTAATATTTCTTATCTATCCATCTATCTATCTCAGTCTGTTCGTATCTATCTATCTATCTATCTATCTCAGTCTGTTCGTATCTATCTATCTATCTATCTATCTATCTATCTATCTATCTATCTATCTCAATATATATTGGTTTGGTTTGTTTTGTTTTACGGCATATCAACCTCAGTGGGTTATTTAATACAAACAACTTTTTTTTCAAAGTTTTGTCAAAATTCTATTTCTGGTAATATTTTTTTTTCCTAAGAAAATGTATAGCTCGTAATATTTTAAACAATGTATTGCTGGTAATTTTTTTTTCAAAAACGTATTTCTGGTAATAGTTTGTGTTTTTTTTTTAAATATATATTGCTGGTAATATCTTTTTTCCTTGAAAAATATATTTCTGGGAATAAATTTTTTACAAATTATTTCTGGTATTAAAACCTATTTTTACACTTTCATAAGGCTTTTACATCAGTTTCGGGGATAACTATTTGCCCATAGCTGGTAACCTAACAGTTGCTACCAACCCCGGGTCAGCAATTAAGAGGTGGTTCCACGCTCCTCAAAGCCTCCTGATCAGAGGCCTTGTTGTTGGATGTAGTTTATCGTCTTACCCAGGACGCGGATGTAGTTTATCGTCATACCCAGGACGGGATCGGTATTGTAAATGAATATATAGGCATATATACTTGTGTGTATACCAAGAGTATATTTATGAGTTAAACAGAAGATTACAGCCATTACATTGAGATGTTGAAATTTGTGTAAATCTTTCGTTTACTTTTATGGAGAACATTTTGTCGGTGACTTTATTTTATGTAGGCATGTAAATTCTACTGTATGTATATACCCCTCGATGTAGGCATGTGTGTATCTATATGAGTTGTTAGGACGTTCGCATTCTGACCAAGAGACCCTGGTTCGATTCTAACCAAGGTCGATTTGTTAGGTAGGAGACTTCCTGATGTTGTCGAACTGGAGGGTTCGGTCCCAGCGAGCGGCATCTTTGGAAAGTGCCTGAAAACCATACCACGCCCTGTGAGTGAAATTGAGTAGACGGAACACTTGGTGGTGGTGGTGGTGGGGCGTCGATAGCTGTGCTAGCACGTAGTCATAAGTCATTGTGACCGAGGGTGTTGGCGTTGTTCAGATTGTTGATCATGCTAGACAAGACGCTCTCTCCCAGAAACTGTAACTAAGGTCTGCTTAGCACAGTCGCAGTTGGTATACACCACATGTTGGCTCTGTGGGTGTTGAACAAACACAAATGTGCCTGAGCAAGAGTCTGCAATAGGGATTGGCTAGACGCCCTAGTAGACAGGTATCCTCGAATACGTGTGGTCTGCTATTATTTATTTATGTATGTATTTATGTATATACATACCTATGATGCATGCGCTTTGCTTTCTTGCCAAGCAGTTTATGACTGACCGGCTTGACGCTCTCTCTCTCATATATATATATATATATATATATATATATATATATATATATATATATATATATATATATGTGTGTGTGTGTGTGTGTGTGTGTGTGTGTGTGTGTGCGCGCGCTTTTATTTAAGCAGCAATCATTCTTTTATACACATTTCATTAAAAACGACTGGCAAGGTGCTTTTATTTAATTTTTTTATACAATTTCTCATGCGATCTAATGAATGTTTTCTTTTCGGATAATAAATTATATAAAAACTGTCCGAATGTTCTTTTTATCCGAGCGCTTTCGGCTATACATTTAGCCATTTTCAAGGATGAAATATTTTAACTGTTAAATAAGAAATAGTTTGTTGTATGTATGTTTTATAAAATGTTTTCATTTTTCAAAACACGGTCAGTTAAATTTATTGAATCCTGATATATATAATTGATAGAAATTAGGAGAAGGATTTGAGATAATCATAATTAAGTAGTTCATCGCGTCTATTGGTACATTTGTGACGGCGTTTGTCTCCTATCGCAACTGTCCAGGTTTCAATTCTCGGTAGTGTATGCGCACTGCTGATGAATACCAAATGTAGGTCAAGACGGCCGTCCATTGCATTCTGTTGAGGTTTATTCTATATTCGATGAATTACTTAATTATATATATTATAATTATTTAAAAAAAAATATGATTCCTTCGCTACATAAGAGTTCTCATGTTTCAAAAACGAGAGCCGAAATCCTCAATATAATTATTAAAATTAAATTGAATTAAAGTATCAAGCCCTGTTTCATCCTCAAGCGAAAATTTAGGAATAACTAATCTTGAATTTCACGCATCTTTATAAGCATATTCGTTCGTAAAATTAATTACTATGGAAACGGCTGGGGTGACCATTTTGATAAGGGGCCTAAGAGTTAATTTTTATCCACATCTCAGTCATCTTCGGAAAGAGCTCAAGCCGAGGTAGGGTGGGGTGTCTATTTCAAAGCGAATGATGGCATTCATATACGTACATCGTCTGGTCAGTCACAGCAAAAGATAGCTTTTGGCACCATGATATGTCGTGAAGTCTCTAGAGAATTTTGTTTTATTTTATCTATTTATTTAATTTTTTTTCCCAAATGGCTGTTTCATATATAAACGCGTCGCACTGAACAACAATTTGTTTTTTTTTTGACGACTTCATAAAGCATTTTTCTATCTTATGATTGGGTTAAGCTTTTAAGCCTTTTAACGGTTTTTGAAGTCGTTAACAGTTTTTGCCGACATCAACAAATTTTCGCATTAAATAATTAGCTTAAAAAAAAAATTAAATTTCATAGTCTAATAAAAGGCAATGAAAAGCAGTGATGGCACATGCCTCAAATCGATCATAAAAATACCAGGATGTGGAATTGGTAAATACTAAACATTTCACGTGGCTCGGCGTATGCCTTAATTATAGCAAATTTTGTCTCGGGGATAAGGATATTGGACATAGAGTAGGACGTTCTTGTGTACTTTCACTCAACACTGCAAATTTCTACAAAATCAAAACCTTAATCAGAAAAATCGAGTCCTGTAATTAAATAACCTCGTTAGATCGAGGCTTTCATATGGAAGTCCTGCATGGCACCAAACCCGTTCAGAAATATCTAAACTGTCAGATGTATACAATCACTTTCTCAGAGCTATGTTTAAAAACAGCTTTGAACGAGTAAAAACATATGGGTCTTGGCGAAGACCATTTTTCTTCAAACCTTGCGGACTGGCGCTACACAATCACAATCAGAGAGGTATACCAAATAGCAGAAAAAACATTTTTAACAAAAGCAACAATTGAAACGAATATTACATGTAAATCGAAGAGAAAATAATGACATAATGAAGACGTTGACATTCCCCACTACTTCAAACAAAAGGTTAGGAAGGAACACCCCACCCCATTAATACTGATAAAGGAGCGATAACATTTACTGGATTTGAGAAACATATTTTCATGAAAAAATATTTCAGAAAAATTTTTTTGAAATTTCAACCAAGTGTAGAACTGGCATCTCGGTCAAATATTTTCTTACAAGGAAACGGTTAATATTACCATTAGCAAAAGCTTAATATTGCCAATACCATTATTAAACAGCAAATATTACCATTACCATTACCAAACGGTTAATATTGCCAATTACCATTATCAAACGGTTAATATTACCATTTTCATTACCAAACGGTTAATATTGCCATTGCTATTACCAAACGGTTAATACTCCCATTGCCATTACCAAACGGCTGATATTATCATTACCATTACCAAACAATGAATATTACCATTACCAAACGGTTAATATTGCCATTACCATTATAAAACGGTTAATATTGCCATTACCATTATCAAACGGTTAATATTACCATTACCATTACCAAACGGTTAATATTGCCATTGCCATTACCAAACGGTTAATACTTCCATTACCATTACCAAACGGTTGATATTATCAGTAACATTACCAAACAATGAATACTACCATTACCAAACGGTTAATATTGCCATTACCATTATAAAACGGTTAATATTGCCATTACCATTACCAAACGGTTAATATTACAATTACCAAATGGTTAATATTGCCATTACCATTACCAAATGGATAATATTACCAAACAGTTAATATTGTCATTACCATTGGCAAACGGTTAATATTACCATTACCAAACAATTAGTGTTACTATTACCAAAGGGATAATATTACCATTACCCTTACCAAACGGATAATATTGCCATTACTATATCTATCTGTTTATTTCGCTCTGATTATATCTTCTCTTTCAATGTATCTGAATCAATGAATCTATTCGATTGTGTTTATACACTCTTTGTCAAAATCTTAAGACCAGACACAAAAGGGTTAAAAAAAATATAAAATCCTGTTAATTTAATCGAAATATACTTGCGAAATATTATCAAAAAACAAGTGAAAAGTTTAAGCTTTGAAATGATTAATTTAAACAAACTTTGAAATTTTTTTTTTGGTCGGTCATAAAGAGAAGACCACGTAAATAAAATTAGAAAATACGGAACAAATAAGTCATAACGATAATTTAATCTTCAGTATATCCTCCATTTTTATGAATTACTTTGAAAATTCGCTTTGGCATACTCACTATTAAATTCTGCATGAGGCTGCATAAACGGCAGCACGAAGAGCATCCGCAACTTCAGACTGCGATCGATGTTTATAAACCTCCTTTGCCATCCATCCCCAAACATTCTCGATTGCGTTTCGATCTGGAGAGCACCGTGTAAAGCTCAAAAGCTGAATGGTGTTTTCTATAAAAAAAAAAAACACTCCTTCCACCTTCGAGCGTTGTAGATTACAACATTGTCCTGCTGGAAAATCCAGTTTTCTCCACATAGACGAGGGCCTTCAGTAATTAGCGATGCCTTTTTAATATTTGTATGTAACTAACAGCTGTTTGACGACTTTTTACCTCCTGTAATTGAAGAGTTCCATTGTACGAAAATGAACCCCAGACCATAATTGATCTACCTCCACTATGACATCTTGAGAAAATATCTTTTGCATGCCAGTAACACTGAAAACCGTCTGGCGCCATCACATATATATATATATATATATATATATATATATATATATATATATATGTGTGTGTGTGTGTGTGTGTGTGTATATATATATATATATATATATATATATATATATATACACCATATTTTCTGGGTTACAAGACGCACCCTAATATTGGAAAGAAATTTCTAAGAAAAAAAAGTAATTCCCATACAACATATTCACCATTGGTCTTTCACATACTGATGCCACGTATTGTTTACATTAATCACTAGTCTGATTTAGTTTGTATGGCAATGACATACTAGTCAAGAGCAGAAATGCTTCCGCCGCTGCTAGTAAACAGAGTATGTTTAAGCTTGTGGCTCGGCTCCAGGAAGGTTTATAGTCTTGGAAATACTTGTAACAGCTAAGTACAGAGGTTACATCATATAAAAGGCTGAATTAGATAGATAGCTAACATTATAGCGTAATGTCTCGCCGTACAAATCCACGTCCCTATCAGTCAAGCCAATCAGCTGTGTGTCCAAGCTTACTTGAGCCTGGGTGTTGTCTTACATTGAAAGACGCACACGTATTTTTTGGGGCACATTTTAGGAAATAAGTGCGTCTTGTAAGCCGGAAATTACGATATATATATATATATATATATATATATATATATATATATATATATATATATATATATATATATATATATATATATATATATATATATATATATAAAAGGGCAATATGAGTAAAGATAAAAACATAACTTAGCATTTGTGCCCTGATAAAGTATCCCAAAGGACAAAACGCGACGACTAAGTTTTCCTCTTTATACATATATATATATATATATATATATATATATATATATATATATATATATATATATATATATATATTACGAATTTTAAATGATCAGGAATACAATTCCTTAATGGTCATTTAAATTCGTAAATAATATTTGTTCTATTTAATTTTGTTCCTAGGATTGAATTATTATTTTTAACTATAAGGTTGGCAGTTTTCCTTGGCTCAGGTCTAGTGGTTGACATTATTATAATGTTTTAAGTTTAGTTTCATCTTGTTTGGAATTTTCGTTCACATGATTTTATAAATAATATTAATGCTATTGTTTATGTTTATACTCTCGTCGTTGCTATTAGCTGCCTTAGATAGAAAAAGCCTAATATGGAAATCCAACAATTGATTTGGAAATCCGTTATTAATAAGCGTTTGTTTTACGTTATTTAATTCTTTAAAGAAAAGCGTGCAGGAGGATGGATTCTCGTGCGCTCTCTAGAGGAAATCTTTAATAACACCTATTTTGTATCTAAGGGAGCATTCACTAGAGAAATTAAAATAGAAATAGTCTTTGCAAGATCCTATAAGAAAGGGAGTTTTTCTTTTTCACTAAGTTTATATGTAAAATTTAGAACGGAATTTTATTGAAATGTAGTTTTCAGATTTTCAATTTCCTTTTTGCTATCAGCTAAAATAAATATATCGTCTACATAACGAACATATATTTCAGGTTTAATAACTTTAGTAAAAACCTTATTTTCAACATAGGACATATAATAATTGCAGAAACACAGTCCGAGAGGGTTTCTCATACTTACTCCATCAGTTTTGTGTGTAAATAGTACCATTCTGGCTATAAAAAGGTACTCTAGTGGTGCAAGCGAGCAATAGTTTTCTTAAAATATTGGGTTGGATTGATGAAGGTGGAATTAATTTATTTTTATCCACGGAATTAGTGATAATATCAATAGTTTCGGAGACGGGAACGTTAGTAAATAAATTTTCTACGTCAAGTGACGCAAGAATGCCGTGTTTTGTTTTTACTTGTGCTTTTAAGTATTTGGAGGAATTCATGGGTAGATTTAATGCTATAGTTAGTAGGGAGATATAGAGTAATAATATCATTGAGGAATTTTGATAGTTGGTATATGCTGTTGGAATCTGAGAAATAATAGGTCGTAATGAGTATCCCGGTTTGTGTATTTTAACATTACCGTATACGGAGCCAGGTTGGTAATCTCTAATAATTTTGTTTATTTTTAAGGATCCTGCAACAGCATTGTTGGATGTTATAAGTTTATTAACATATTTCTTTAGAGATTCAGTGGTGTTCTTATTCAATTTAGTAAGTTTAGAACGATCATCAATAAGATGCTGAAGTTTTTTGTGATAATCCAATTTATCCAAAATTACGTAAATATTGGATTTATCAGCTTTTCTGATGACTATATTAGATTTGAGTTTTTTTTATTCTTTAGCAGCAGTTTTGAGTTTTGTTGGAATGTTCTTGTTTCTATTACGTGGAACATCTACTTTATAGTTGAAAATAATACTTCAGAAGTTAAGAGAAAATTAAATAGAACAAATATTATTTACGAATTTAAATGTTCGTTAACGAATTGTATTCCTGATCAATCTTTCGTAAACAGTTATATAGGCCACACTACAACATGTTTGACAAGAAGACTTACACTACATCTTTCTGACCATAGCTCAATTAGGTCGCATTTAAATACTCATGGTGACCTACTGGACCCTATTCGTAAATTATTTGTTGATAACACAAATATAATAGGATCGTCTACATGTAAAAAAAAATAATGGAAGTCTTATTAATAAAAACAAAAAAACAACACTCAATAACATCAAATATGAACATGGACACAATATCTTGACCGTATTTTGAAAATGAAACATTATATAAATACATACATGCAACAATCTATTTCTAGTTAACATTTAATATATTTCAACCTTGAAAATGGCTAAATGTATAGCCGAAAGCGTTCGGAAAAAACATTTGGACAGTTTTTATATAATTTAACTACTGAAAAGAAAAAAATGATAAGATCACATGTGAATTTATATAAAAAAACTTAATCAAAGCACCTAGTCTGTTATATTTATTAAACTTGCATGAAAGAAAGATTGCTGCCTAAATAGTTAATATATATATATATATATATATATATATATATGTGTGTGTGTGTGTGTGTGTGTGTGTGTGTGTGTGTGTGTGATCATGACAAAATGAGAGTTCTTTAAATTTCGAAGATACTTGGCATTTTTTCTTTCTATACCTATAAACAGAGAAGAATTGGTTAAAAATGGCATCTCTTTTCTTTTCAGGACTTCAAATATTTTGTCTTTGGACTTCTAAAGCGAACACACTTACACAAAAACGGACTTTCCCATAAGATGTTTCCTTTCTCAGTAATTACTGCTCCAAGCTTATCCGGTTCAATAAAAATGATAAACTGACGTTAAAAATTTAAACATGTAATTAACTCAGCCGTCCATTTATACTTGCCTCAAGCAGACATTTTTTATTACTCGTAAAAATTAACTTATTTACGCGTGTATCATTCGCTTTATTCTGAGACGAAAATTGAAATTTTAAAAAGAACTGCTACTTTAAAAACGAGACAAAAGCAACAACGCAAGAAATGTCCACTTATTAAATACTATAATCAAGAGAGATGTCCTGATCAAATTATAGACCTAAGTACCAATAATATAATGGATTACAGTCAGAGGTTCTGACTAAATACCATTAAAAACTTAGTACTTCTGACTGTCACAAGAATACAAGTGTTTGGCACTGAATTTATTTTTAATCACATCACCGCATTCAAGGGGCTAATACCACTAAGACTCAAGGGTTTACTGAGAATAGAAGAGGAAGGAGGCTTTCTCTTCCTCTTTCTTTCTTGTCGAACTCTCTATCTTCGGGCGGAGAGGAACTCAGACGAGTCTCATTTGGGCATACGGGCAATTGTTACCCGAGCCTATATAGCTCGGAACATCCCACGTTAAAAAAAACTAGCCTTGTGCTACATCTTACCTTGTGGGCAGGTTGGTAAATAGAGAGAATGAGAAGTGTGATTTTCTTCGTATTTTAGAAGTCCAGCAGTAGTCCTTTTTATCTTGCATATCGAGAGGTTATTTAGCCCCACGCCCACATCGCAACGCCGTGTGGTATGAGGTCGAGCTTAGTGTGGGTTGGTCAGTAGTAACGCCAAAAAATTCCCAAGCCACTTCGGCAGTTCCCCATTTTGGAGACGCCTCAGAGGTTGGGCAATAAACCCAACACTCTCCCGAAGGAGAGGTACTGCCCGCATGGGGATGGCCTCCTGGGGCCTAAGCAAATATTATTGTCGTTGCATTTAAATTTTTGAAGATTGTAGGTGGCTGAGAAGTAAGAAACCAGAACGGAGTTCCACAGTTGAAAAGTGCGAGAAAAGAAACTTTTAGAGTAGAACTTACGGTTACATCTAGGTAGGTAACCTATATTTTATTTCTCATCTATGTTACTTAATAACGGATATAGAATGATAGCGTTTGAGTGTCACATTGAAAAAGATGAAAGAAAATGATCGTCGATACAGTAGTTTCAATTTTTAAGAACACTGAAGAACCATCTGTCCCCTCAAATTATCGCCCTATTAGTCTCTTACCGCTTTTCGGCAAAGTATTCGAAGCTCTAATCAATACCGAAGTGGTTAAGCATCTTACCTCTCACTGCTTACCCTTTGACAAAAATATGGCTTCCTTTTTCGTCAGGTCGACTACTGATGTGTTATAGGCCATCACTGAATATGTATATCAAGCTCTTGATGTTGACCATGTTCACGATAGTCTATGAATATAGAATCCAGCGTAGTGGAAGCGTGCTGGGATCATAACCTTTGTTGACCTTGTTCACCATAGTCTATGAATATAGAATCCAGCGCAGTACGTAATCTGTTCGATGAAACAACGTTAAAGATTAACACTCACGAGTCAGACACTCTACTGAATCTGGCTATATCGACAATACCACCAGCAGCTGTTCCGTAATTCTTCAGTCTTCGATATCAAAGCCTGGCTGTGAATATTCCGGAAAAAACATGGCCGCCTTTATATACGTCGAATTGAATATTTTAAGCCTTCTGATTGGTTGACTCTTCTATTGGTGAACTATAAAATGAGTCAGCTCATTTTGGCAAGGTACCCCAAAATTCCAACACTTGATAATAACGGCGAAGCTCGAGTTGTGGCTCTAGATATCTCGAAGGTTTGTTTCGGGGTTTGGCACGCTGGTCTTCAACATAAGCTCCGGGGCTACCGTATTACAGGACGATTGTTTGATTTAATCCAATCGTTCCTATCAAATCATGAAATGAAGGTCATTTTGAACAGCATCGCTTCTAGATCATTTGACACGATGGCGATTGTCCCCAGTGCTCTCTATATGGGTCCTACGCTGTTTCTTTTCTTCATCAATGATCTTCTTGATGTCATCAATTCCCAAGTAGGCATTTATGTAGATGACACTACCATTTACTCCTGTCTCTATAGTAAATCCGTCAGAGCTGACAAAGTAAACCTGGCAACTGTTCTTGAAAAAGACCCCGAACAAATGGGGCAGGAAGTGGATTGTATATTTTAACGCCCTCAACACAAAACTGCTCACATTCAACCTCCATCGAGGACTTTTTCTGCCTGGCATCAACATGGCTGACGCTGGACTCCTGGAGAGCAGCAAACTGCGCCTTCTTTGTCCTCACGTTTTCAACTGACTTGATGTTGAGCGACTACACTGAATCAATAGCTGCATCTACTACAAAAGAAATTTGGGTCACTGTTTTTTGCCAGAAAATTTTTCTCGTCAGAATTGATTTTGCACCTTTACAAATCTATCATTCATCCGTGCATTGAATACTGTCGCCATATCTGATCTGATGCTCCTGTTATTCCTCTCGAGGTTCTTGACAGAATCCAAAGAAGGTTCTGCAATGTAATCGATCCTGACTTGCTGTCTCGACCTCAGTCAAATTCTTATCGGCGTAACGTGGCTTCTCTCAGTCTTTTCTATGAATATTTTCATGGCAAGATTTTTTCCCTGGATCCCCGACTACATTAATTTAAGCGTGCTACTAGAGTGAAATCTAGGTCCCACCCATTTGCTGTTGAAATGGTTAAACGCAACCCCCACTTCTACTCCAACAGTTTCCTTTCTCGCACTTCCCGCCTGTGAAACTACCTTCCGTCGGATATTTAAAAAAAAAAACTTCTAGTACGTTAAACGAAGAGAGCAGATCTTATCTTCGGCCAGTGAGAACTCCGACTCTCTACTCCTGGTATCTCTGCATCACGAAGAGCAGCTTGCAGCTCACTCCCGAGTGGCGGGTGACTACTCTCAATTCTAACTGTGGATATGCTTATATAAACATGAGACCGGAATATCCTAACTTCTGTCCAAGTTGCACTTTATCCTGAAAGTTTTCATTAATTATTTATTATCTTTATTTCATTTCGCTGAGCTTTGAAGGTTCACTTCGTAATTTTTATTGACAACATAATCGTAAAAGATCAAGCTGCGCTTCGGAGACACATGAAATCATTGACAGTATCACAATAAGTCTTTTTTTCTTCTTGTGTATGTTGTACTAAAACCTGAGTCTATTAATATAGGTTTTAGTACAACATACACAAGAAGAAAAAAAGAGAAATACTGGATTTTAAAATTAGACACATATAAACTAGGGTTAAACAAAGACTTGGGTATTTTAAATCTGTATAAATATTTCAATAGTTAAAAAATTTCTTTAGATATAGTTAAAAAACCTTTTTAAACAACATCTAAAATACTATCGTTAGATTTACGTTAAAAAAGTCAAACATAGTTGCATTCCACATCACGTGACGTCCGCGTCTAATGACGAACGCTGTAAAGTGTAAACAAACTGCCAAATACAGTAATACAGTAATTCAATCAATTTCTGAGGAAGGACCGAGGTGGTCTGAAATATTAAATATATAACAACATAGAAATAAATACTTTTGCAAAAAAAAACAGAAACACCCAATTTTTTTCAGTTATTTTATCCATATATTATATACATATCAAGAAAGTATACGTGGCTTCTCATTATGCTATATATATATATATATATATATATATATATATATAAACATTTTGAAAATTTAACACAGAAAAACATTTGAAAAATGTTACAAATACGCACTCACACGTACATGCACTCACATACATACACTCACATACACACACAAGAGTGTATGCACACACAGGAGCACGTCGATAAACGTAATACACACTGTTTTAAATAAAAATGTGGCGTCTATTTCAAATACGAGTATGCACTATGATAACGCTGCATTATATATTAAGTTTACAACGAGAAATTTAATTTTATGATTTTATATATCTCGTAGATTTACTTTATCGCCCAATAATCGTATGAAAAATACCTTGTCGCTGGCTGCATATTATGTGCAATGGAAGGGTACGCACGGTTTTGAATACAGAGTTGTCTTTCTCCTAGGCTGTTTGCCAAGTCTGTTCTGCTATTAACCCAAAGAGATAGAATTTTTTTATTAATTGCCCCCAAGCGAAGTAACAATACGACTAAGACGCAAACGGCTTCTTGGTGTGAAAGTGAATGAAAAAGTTTTCAAAAAGAAACCGGCGACCCAGTCCTAACCAGGGACCAAGGGATATACCTATACTCCTGTTCAAAGGACGAAGGAGAAATGTGAATTGGACGATAGGCAAACCTATCTACTGCTATTGAGAAAACAAATAATGGGCAAATATAATCCCAGAGTTCAGACCGGGATCAGAAGTATAGAGTCGAAATAGACTTTAAAAGGAACCGGAAACCCAATCCTAAACAAGAAATAAGGAATAAACCTCAACCCCCGTTCAAAAGACGGGGGAAGTGTGTGAACCGGGGGATATGCAAACCTATATACTCCTTTATTGATTCTTATCCTTCCCAATCATATCTGCACGAAAGTGTATCTAACCAACTCATATTGCCAATATCTCGTTCGGAGACGTTAACCATTACATCATATGGAAACCCATAATAAAAGCTAATAAAAGTTTAATTATTCCGGATACAAATGCTGATTAAATTGTTCCATACTTAACGTCCTTGTTTATTTGAACAATTAATGAAGTTTTTAGCAACATGATATCGGGGTTAAGCGAGTCATGTGATCGCAAACATATATTTAATATTTAGTATTAAAGTGCCGCATATGACTTACGAGTAGTGATTTGACCACCCCTAGTATATAGCTATTATACGTACAGGGTGCGATGAATAACTTGTTTCTATTTTATATTTTTAATTTCGCGCATGCGCGCGGTTGGGGTTAATCATGTGATCGCAAACATATGTCGTGTTGAACGTAGGTGCTTAACAAAGTTTAAGGCAAATATCGACTTTTACAAGAAAGCAACGTTCGTGTAATTACAATCAAACCGTCAGAAAACAGTTTCTCTAAAAAGGAAAATAAATTAAATGATTCTAAATTCCTTCTCACTTAGGCCGGAAAAGAATGAGATAGATGAATGAAAGTAGAGAGATGGGTACGTACAGATAATTTATTGGTAATTTGATAGGAAGATTCAAAACAATTTGTAAAATGTAACACATGCACACACATACATACACTAATAAGCGTATATGCGCACACATACTTACACTCGCATACACATACAGGGTGCGATGGGTAAATTGTCGACATTTTTTATATTTTTTTTATTTCGCGCATGCGCGTTCTTTGTTTTTGATTTTTTTGATGAAGCAATTCACTCAGCCAGAAATTTGGAACGGCATGCTGTACAGCTTGGCATTCGCGCCGGAAGCTCCAATACGAACATTTCAGAATGTTTGGGTGTCAATCTGAGGACAATGCAGAGGTTTCGGAAAGATTTGAATGAGTTTATTGGCGATTATGAAGGTGTTTGAAGTGATCACGACATTATGGACGTTATGCCTCCATTCATCTTCCGGCAAGGCCTCAGACTCAACACGGACACCTACATCAAGTGTCTTGAGAAGGTAGTGCTGCCCTTGGTCAAGAGGGTGTCTTCTGGAAGACCCTATGTCTGGCAACACGACTCAGCACCATGCCACACCAGCAGGAGGACCCATTCATAGATGTCAGTCAACTTCTGCGACAACATCACCCACGTAACTTCCCATTCTGCAACCCCCTTATTTGTTATGTGTAGGGCACAGGTGAGCGACAGACCGACAAAACTCCTTGTTATAACAAAGATGAACTGAAGGCGAGGATTATAGCCTCATTTAACAACTTAAAGAGACAGTCCAGAAGAATTGCAAGACATTCCGGAGTTATCTGGAGGCCGTGGTTATGGCGATTTTATTGAATAAATTTACTCTTTAGTATTTCAATATATTTTTATGTAAGTTTGGGAACATTTTGCTAAAGTTTGGTATCTGTTAAATTGAGATGTCAGTGTTATTTTCATTTTGGTGTAATTTAGACGACAATTTATCCATTGCACCCTGTATAATCAAGCACACATACACACACACACAGGCCGATAGATGCAATACACACTGTTTAAAATAAGGTGGGTTTGTTCTTATACTGTATTTCGTTAGCGGCTTATCAACAAGTCTATGGGTTATTTAATGCCGAAACCTAAATATTTTGCACGGAACTTTTTTATTTTTTTTTATTTATTAATTTGTTTTAGATAACAATGCTTTTAGTGATACAAGTCTTGCTAATTAACCCATATCTGGGGAGAAGAGATGGATCCCTACCTTTAACAAGAGTATTTGCGCGTATGTGAATATAACGAAACCAACGAGAATTGGAATTCGGTTCTCCGATTATCCATAACACCACCCGCACATCCAAACTGACAGCACCTAATATTCCCATGTAGATGCCGACCAGAGTAGACGTTCCTTAACTTCCGTGATAGTATGGAAACTGTTTTTCAACATGATGTGGCCGTAAGCCAAATGAATTAGCCGTATATATATATATATATATATATATATATATATATATATATATATATATATATATATATATATCACGTGATATGGAATATATATATATATATATATATATATATATATATATATATAACATAATAAGATGGGATATATATATATATATATATATATATATATATATATATATATATATATATATATATATATATAACATAAAATCAAAAACCACCTCAATATGGGAATAGCCTATTTCGGTAGACGAAAATATAGGTCGTCTGTCTTATCAACCCCGATATGGACTGAGTAAATTTAATTGTGAAAAAAAAAAAAAAAAAACAATCGAAAAACTAAAACAGAACTTATCCATTTCAATATTTCAGTCAGATGAAAGTCACGAGACAGGGGTGGAATGCATTTGCCTTAAAGGGAAGGAGTTTTATAAAATTAAACCCAAATATTAAACTTATGACATTAATTTGGGTTTATATGAAGAATGAAATATTAATTTAAAATTAAAAGAGGTAAAAAAAGGCGTTTTAAAATAAATTTAAATTATATAGATAAATGAATGTAATGGATTAAAGGAAAGAGAGTTGGGGAGATCTTAGAGGAGGGGAAAGGCTATAAATTATAATTAATATAGGTAAAGAGGTTATAGAGACAGGGCCAATATAGAAATTAGAATTAGTTATACTTTCAACATTTGAAGAGATTAGAGGGGAGTTGAAATAAAGTAGCTAATTAAGCCTATATTATGGAAATTTGATTTTCTCTCTCTCTTTCTCTCTCTCTCCATATATATATATATATATATCTATATCTATATATATATATATATATATATATATATATATATATATATATATATTATTAATTGATTTAAAATATTTTAAATATCTATAAGAACACCAGATTTTATATCTTACTGTTCTTTCTTTTTATTTATATATATATATATACATACATATATATAAGGGGCTGTAAAGACGGCAAAAGTAGCGATGGTTTTATTTATTAAGTTTTATTGAACAAAAATACATTAGAGTAGTTTAAGAAAATTTATAAGTATCCTCATATCAAAACAACATTCGTTATGCTGATTTACTAAGCAAGGCCCCAAGCACCCAGTGAGAATCGAACTCACTAGTCAGTCGTAATTGATCTAGCGACATAAGCTTGTTAACCTTAACACCACATTGAAGCGCCAAGTCACAAATTTATTATGTTTAAAATGTTCCACTTCATATTTAATAGAATGCTGAAACCTCTCAGCAACGCTTCTACAAACAAATTTCTACATTAATTTCAAGAATATTTATCAGAAATGGCTTGTTTTAATTCAGGAATTGTTTTCTCTTTGAGCTTGTAAACAAGATCTTTCATTAAATACCACAAGAAAAAACCCTGGTCAAGTTAGATCTGGTGATCGTGATGGCTATTCAATAGCTCCACGTCGTCCTATCCACCTCAGCTCGAAAAAAAAAGGCCGTTTCTTTTGCCACGCCCTGTATATATAATACAAAGTAGTTTATTTTCTATAATTTGTTGTCAGTGTTTTGTATAAGACATACTTCGACTTTCAAAAAGAAAGTAAACTCCGGGATATATAATAGGTAATTGTGTTATCCACGCAGCCAAACTTTGTATTTCAAGGTGCAAAATAGCCAGGATTTGATCTTTAATATATAAAATGCTACAAAAGCTTGTTTAATATATGTGAAATTGTGCGTGTATGTGTGTGTGTGTTGGGGGGTGTTCACTTAACTTCGTTCTAGCTTCGATCTCTTCCTGCATAAGTAAGTAGATGATGAAGTTCAATAAGAAAAATACTCTATCAGAACGGTTGTAGATCAATGAGTGATTTGATCAATGGTGTCCATGAAACTGATCCCAGAATAACTGAAGTGTCCGCCGCCAGTTTTTTAACAGCATTTTGGTAGTAATAAATCATGAATAAAACATTGTTCCATTGATCTATTCAGACTGGTGTTTTCAGATAGACATTATTAGATCCACACGGACCCGACGGAATACGAGAATGAAGACTAGAGATAACATTCTTAACCAGTTTAACGATGCTGTAAAAAAAATAACGGAATATTTTGTGAAGCAGTTATTACTATTAGAGGCCATATAACTGAAAGTATAAGTTTTGATCTTTTACAGAGTCGTTCGTTTTAACTCCAGGATTAATAAATATCTTAGATAAGTCCGCCGATGCTGTAAAAAAAAATAACGGAATATTTTGTGACGCAGTTATTACGATTAGAGGCTTCTGTCCATATGAGCATAGATAAGTATATGTTTTGATCTTTCATCGAATCGTTCCTTTCACCTCATGATTAATAAACATCTTAGAACAGTTCGCTATTAACATAAAAAGAAACACTGCCACCTGGGTTCCCAACTGTTAATTCTAGTGTATTAAAAATTTATAGAAACTAGACAAAATCGATTGGAGAATGTCGCTTCCCATATTGACCTCATTTTGTCGTCTAATACCTTAGTTAATTCTCGCTCAAATAATCTCAAATGTTAACAAAATGTGTAAAAACTAAGTTGACTGTGTGGAGTTGTCTAATTGAGAATTTTACCAGGAACATGGATCGGGGTGTCAGTAATAATGTCTAAGTGCTCTTGAAATGGCCGCCACATTCACCTGATTTGGCAACATTTTTTTCTAGGGGCTTATGAGAAAGGACTGGTCTATACCCATTCTTCCTACAATGCTAGAGGGACTTAAGCCGAGAATCACCGAGGCGCTGGAGGATGTTACGCAGAACATGCTACAACGTGTTTGGTAAGAGCTGGACTACTGACTTGACGTGTGTCGTGTCACAGGTGTTGCGCATATTGAACATTTGCGAAGCTTTGTGAAATCAGTTATAAAATCTACATTACTTTCAATATCGCGTTCGAATTTTAATAAATAAATCTTTTATTGTTCAAAATTGAACCGATATAATTTCTTTTGCCTGAGACATGTAGTTACTCAAATATTCAAATTTTAAATGATATCAATTTTTTTATATCCTGTATATAGCGAGAGATTATCGCAATTCGGGAAAAAAATTGTGATTGACGATGCTGGACAACGTTCATATAAACGCAAGACAATAGGTAAGTCCTCCGGAAATTGGTTGTAAAGTGCTTCTACAGACATATTGTACCCTAGTTTGATATTGTATATGTGTAGTCTCGTTCTAGTTGACTATGTCCTCGTCGTTGTGCATCTTTAATAGCTGTAGTATGGTACTTTATATGTGTGGTACTTTATTTCGTTGGGTCACATATCAAAACAATGGTTGATTGTTAACCTGGATATAATATTCTCAGTTAGTCTATACAGTAAGAGGAAACTCCAGAATTGTATTTAACATATAATATAATGAATTCCAGTAAGTAATGAAATATTTATATTAAGGATCTCAAGAGGATGATCTACCCAGTATTATAATTCTTTCCTTTAGTAGCCGTTAAACATAACTTGTTTTTATCTCTCCTTTACATTTATTACCTCCTAAAAGGTCCGCTATATATTCTCTTATCGGAAATTGTTACAAGGATCTCCGAAAGTCTTCTAGTAATCATCACAGGTTTAGCATTATGCTGGAATAAGCACTGCACTCAGTTTCACACAAGACAGGTGTAAGATTGACCTGTCATGACGCCAGCTGGGAGCTGAAGTTTACGAACCAATCGTTGTCAGTGGGAACCCCGAGAGTTGAACAACTGTGGGCATGGCTACACCTGATATGTGCGGTCTTAAGAAAAACCGTTAGACTGATAAATAAATAAACTACTTCCTTAGAGAGTGTGCGTAATGTTAAATAATAAAAGATCCCAGTCTGAGGTTATCATTGGACCACATGTGTTATAATCATTAGTTAGCTGCCCGACTACATTATACATGAGAAAAAGTGACAGCAAGTTTTTTTTTCTCCAGTACTTTCGTTGGTATTCTCTCGTATTTAATTGTTCAGTGGGATAAATTATTTTAATTCTTGATCGGACCGCCGAATCCGTCGCCCCATGTTTGGAAACTTTTCATGTGATTATGGGCACCAAAGAATAGATAATTCATCTGTTAAATAATATATTTCAGCTTTCTTATTTGCGCCCCGTTTTTGCTGTACTCTTTGAAATTCTAGAAAATTTCATAAAATTAATTTATGGGGCGGGAGTAACAGATGTAAAAAAAAACTATTTTTACCAAAATTGTCTAAAAATAGAAAATTAAAAAATAAATTCATTAATTTTTGAATAAGTCCTGAAAGTTTCATTAAAATCAGACAATTATTTGATTTTTGAAAGAATTTTCAAATTAATGGGTTTTCACCCTGAAACTGCTACACTAAAATGACCATTACCATAAGTCTTACAAAGTTAACAAAAAAAACAAACGAGATTTTTTTACCCAAATTTAGAACGTGTTAGAAAGGATTTTTGTTTTTAAATATTTAAAAAAAAACATTTTGTTCTTTCCTCTTAATAATACCATAAACATTTTAACGATGAAACATTGTTTTTATTAAGTTTCGGACCTTTTATCATTATGCTATACTGATTTTTAACGAATTATTGGAGGTGCCAAAATTTATTCTATTATTTACTCATAATTAGGGATGAAGAGAAGAAATGATTGCATCCCTTTCCCAATGGAATTAGTGGAAAATTAACACTAAACCGTTTGTGTCGCTAAAATCAAGTCTATTAATTAATACTGCAATTAGTAATTAATCATATTTTTTAAGCATTTTCATATTCACCCCAAGATGTTTTGTAGGTTTCGCTACACAACAAGTGTTAGCAAGTGTTCTACCGTAATTTCCCATGTATAATACGCCTTCATCCATAATATGCACACCTAAAATTGTGCTGAAAGTGTGGCAAAATGCTTCTACTCAGGCAAAATACTCACCGCTGGTTTGGTAATCAAACCCTATAAATTGTACCTCTCCAATTTCATTACGGCTAGCGTTTCCTACTCTTATACAAACTGTAATTGAAGATATTTATGAAAAATTTCCGATCATCAGGATTCTAAAAGGAAACGGAAATACCTATATTGTGCCTACTGCGCAGACTCATTAACCTGTTTTTGTTCGATAATATGTGCAATCTACCGGATCTGTATGTAGTTTTTCACAAAAAATGGTTTTAAATATAGAATAATATTATTCTAATTTAGTTTTATGATAATTGTTATTTTATATTTATAAATATTGTTAGGTAAATATGATTGTATTTGACATCTTTATGGCGTCGCAATCACCGAATGTTAGTGTCAAATTGTATGTTTGTGGTGGGTAGTCATTTCGCAACTGAAATCGACCTACGAAACGGCAAGTTTTGGAAGATTTTTTTATAGTTGTGCATAATACGCACCCCTAATTTTGCTTATTATTTTTAAAAAGATATGCGCATTATATATGGGGGATTAGAGTAATTATTCTAGTATCTTTCTCCGTATTCTTGTCAATACAAACATAACTGTGACTTGAATAATCTCAACCGTTTTGCGAATCTCTAACTCTTTTAATATTACCCACTCTGTTTTTACGGCTAACCTTAAAAGAATGCGTTAGTTAGACAGCTACAATAAGGAAAATGTCATTTTTTCATCATTCATACTTCAGCTATTCCATTAAACGCTTGTACGTTTAAACTTTTTTTCGTCAGAAATGGGTAAGGAAAGCTAACTCAATGTGCACTTAACCTTTGAACCTTATCATTTTATTCAGTTTTATCAACTCCATCTCTCAATGGTGGTTCATGGTGACACTCAAGGCAGAATAATGCAATGACTTGTCGGTTCGTTTTACACTGGAAATGTTGAGGTTACACCGTCCCCTCTTCACAGGGGGTCGATTTGTTTGAAAGTTACCTTCTTCTAGCCTTTGCCTAAAGAGGTGGTTCGGGATTCGTTCTAGACTTGGTGCCACCCAAAGCTATAGAACCGAACTATTTTACCCATAGCTAAGGGGAGAAAATGGCTTCATGCCTTTCACAATGATGTTAGCAAGCAACTGAATGCAATGAACTCGAACGGGATTCAAACTCGGCTCTGAACTTGGCTCTTTGAACTTAGTTGACATATAATAGAGAACCACTTTAAAAATCACATTATTTACATTATTCGGACTATTGTCCTCATTTTTGTCGCCATATTTATTACAACGTTTCGGACGTTGTAAGCTCCCGCCTTCTTCAGGTGGTTGGAATGTCGAACTGAACCCTTTATTTCGCTCACTGGGGTAGACTGTTCTAGTTCCACGTGCCATGTTTAATGGATGTTAGTTATCAGTTATCTCCTGTTAATTCCCCGCTTGAAAGATCTCCACTGCCTCAAGACACATGGCACAGTGGATAATGGCGTCAGTTAGATCCTGTGACAGGACCCAAAGAGTATGAGTTCAATACCCGGTTAAGGCACTGGAGAACTTGGAGAGGGAATTAATTATTTTAATATTTCTATTGTTTATACGTTATTTTTTTTATCATAATTATTTCTTAAAATATTATTCCATCGCGACACTATTGATATTATGAGTTGTTAAGATTAAGTAAAATGTATTTTAATTTAGGTGTGGCTGGGTTTTAATTTCCCTAGACAGCTTTTGTTTTTTTTTTTAATCGTATCACCCCAAACAAGGCCGGAGGCCACTATCACGCAAGGTTTGGAGGAAGAGCAGATAGGAGTGGCAAGGGAGGGGATGTGGTGAAAGAGAAAGACAGTGGGTCGATCAAGGCAAGGGGGCCACAGAAGATCCGGAGCGAGAGCAGATAGGAATGAAAAATGAAAGGATGTGGAGAAGGGAAGTGGATAGATCAAGGCAACTGGAGTGGTCGATTGACGCTACACTTAAACCGTTGGAGATTGTATTTGTCAGGGAAACAGTAATAGGGAAGGGAGTTCCATAGGCGAGATGTGCGAGACATGAAGCTATTGGAGTAGAAGAGACGTCTACATCTAACAGTTTCAACGGTGTAAGGGTGGGAACGGGATGCCAGCCTCGTAGGACGTTTAAATTCACGAGGCCTATGGACAAGCGAAAGCAGCTCCTCGGAGCAATTACCGTGAAAGTACTTGTTAAAAAGGCAGAGCGAGGCAACATCGCGTCTGTGAGAGAGCGACTGCAGACGAGATGACAGATCAGGGCCAATCACGTTGCCTATCCATCTCTGGATCTTATCAAGAACCCCGAAGCAAACAGCAGGGGCCCCAGACCATATATGGCAGCAATACTCCATGCAAGGGCGAATGGTCGATTTATAGACTTGAAGGATCGATTCCGGGAAGAAAGATTTCCTGGCTCGGCACAGAGAACCAACTTTCTTTGCGATGTTACTTACAAAGTCAGATTACATTTATGTGCTGTGGGGGTGTCTGCTAACAAACTTATATTTCCGTTATTCATAAGGTGTCTAGGGAAATTAAACCCCAACCACCCCTAAAATTAAAATAGATTTTCCTTAACCTTAACAACTCATAATATCAATATTGTCTGCGCTTATAAATTAAGTAGATTTCTTTGAAAGTTTATTCCTAACATCGCTTGACAATGGAACGAGATTATGGATTTTAAGTTTAATTTTTATAATTAAATTTATGAATATAGTTTCAGTTTTGAAACATGGAAATTGTCTGTGTCGCGATGGAATCATATTTTTAAAAAGAAAATAATTATAATATTTTACTCTAATGTTTGTATCTAGCACTGTTTTTTTTTTTAAATAAAAATAACTGCTACTAACTCCGGATTATAAATCTGTCTGTTCTTTCTTATTATTTTAATATATGTATACGTTATTTTTATAGATACAAATATTTAAGTAAATGCGCTGTTTATCTATCTGTATCTATAAAAGGAAGGATCTGTGTGTGTGTGTGTGTGTATATGTGTGTGTGTGTGTGTGTGTGTCTGTGTGTGTGTGTGTGTGTGTCTGTGTGTATGTATGTGTGTAACGAATGCACGGCCGCAATTTTCGACGGATTTGCACCAAAATTTACATGCACATGCTCCAAGTTAGTAAATGGCCAAGACCGACTTTGCATTTCCAAACTCCCATCGATAGTGGAAATAATCGATTTTTTCATTCTTCTACGGCAGTTTTCATGTAGTTTGCGGCCATTTTCTACTGGCCAGAGTGAGAGCCTATAGATGGCTGCCACGAATAGGCAGGAAGATTCTATTGGCCAGCGTGAGAGCCAACAGCTGTCTGACTCGAATGTTAACTAGCATGCTAGCATTCAAAAATAATCGATAGATGCATTCGTCAAAAGTGGGAAAAATTTAAATCTGCATGGTACTTTACTCCAATTGACAAATTCGCTTGCTTAAACTCAATGTTGATTCTGATTCCGCAGAACTGTGTTGGGTGTGAAAATGTATTTGTTGTTAACATTCTTTTTTCATTCGGTTTTTCCAGTTACGAGTCCTTTTTTAAAGCTGATCGTTTTGTGTTCATTTCGTTTAGTTCTTTTTTCGTAACAGATTTAATGTTTAGTATAGAGCTTAGAAAAAATTTGCAGTGTGAGATTGGCAAGAAGTAATCATGTACGAACATCAGCACGGCAAAGGGTACTCCTTTATCGGCAAGGAAGGGCAAAAATATTTTAAGTCAAGTGATAGCGATTGCTGTATGAGTCGTACGATTTTTGAATCAAGCCCGGGCAACGCCGGGCCATGCTGCTAGTAATAAACAGTAATAACAACATTTACCGGCCTGAATGCCTGAGAAATACTGTTTATTATGAACAGAGCATTTACTTAAATATTTGTATGTATAAAAATATCGTATAAGCAAGAAATATATTAAAACATTCAACATTATGGAAAAAATAGCGAATTTTATCATGTGTTTTTTTTTCGAGACTTTACATGAGCAAAATAAATTCATGAATTCGGATAAAAAAAGGAAGTCAAAGTTTACGAAAAAAAAAGTTCATTCTTTTGTAGTCAGTTGTGTTCAGTTTAATTTATAACGTCTATAAATATAAGTAGAAAATGTAAGCAAACTTCGATTGCGAGGGTCACAAAGCAATGCCCGGGGCTTCAGTCAAGGTTGGGCAACTCGGTCGAGGTGCGGAGGTAGTAAACAACGCCTCGAGGTCTGTCTACATTTCCTTTTTAATTTCATTGATTTTTGTCTTTGTTTTAGTTTTACTGTTTTTTTTTGTTGTTTTTATTAGTTTTATTTATTTATTTATTTTTTTTTTTGGCCACATGCCAAGCTTTGGGTTGTTTTTTTCTCTCTCTCACTCTCTCTTTTTCTTTCTCTTTCTCTCTCTCTCTATATATGGAAGTAAATGTCTATACGCCTATATATATATATATATATATATATATGCATATATACACATGTATATATGTATGTATATATGCATATATATGTGTTTAGACGTACATATGTCTATGTGAATATATATGTATATAAATATATTTATATATATGCATGTGTGTGTGTGTGTGTGTGTGAATTACAATTAATGAAATCCAAACAATTTACCTCATACAGATGATCATTTTGTCCATGGGAAAGTAGTTTTTCCCTAGATTTATCAATGCAAATACATTTCCAATGTATACATATATATACATGCATGTATATATGTATGTATGCATGCAACTATCTCTCTCCCTTTCTCTCTCTCTCTCTCTCTCTCTCTCTCTTGATATATATATGGGAGAGTTATGTCTATACGCTTACATATGTGTGTATATATGTATATACATATACATATACATATACATATATACATGCAAATATATGCATATATATATATAAGTTTATGCGTATATATATATATGTCTCTGTGAATATATATGTGCATAAATATCTTTATATATATGTATATATATATGTATATACATATATATATGTATATACATATATATATATGTATATACGTATATATATATGTATATATATATGTATGTATGTATGCATGTAACTCTCTCTCACTATATATATATATATATATATATATATATATAAAGAAATATAGTCTTAAAGTGTGCTATATTTATGGGATAAAGTGCTCAATATCAGAGATAGAGCGTGTGTAAATATAAAGGTGAACATAGAAGTCAACACTTAGAGGCGACAGTCTGTTTCATGCTATATGCATTCATCGTAACCCGATGATTGCATCTAGCATGAAACAGACTGTCGCCTCTAAGTGTTGACTCTATGTTCACTTTTATATATATATATATTCCGTACCGTACGCTGATGGCTTAGCGGGTAGAAGTTCCGTCGGGTTTCGATCGTAGCTAGAGGCAACCGGACGTCTAGCCACACTGATGAGCTGTGAAACAGCGAAACAGTCTGTCTGTGGATGACAAAAATAGTAGCTCCTGAAATTAATTTCGGTTGAGCCCTCTGGTTTGGGGTGTGAATTTGTAAACAGTGACTATTTATGCTAATACTGCACGACTCTTCGACAGAATTGAGTCACTCTCAGTCACTGTGTGTTTATCCGAATCTAAAAATAAACACGCTAAAATTCACCTCCATTCCGTACCGTACGCTGATGGCTTAGCGGGTAGAAGTTCCGTCGGGTTTCGATCGTAGCTAGAGGCAACCGGACGTCTAGCCACACTGATGAGCTGTGAAACAGCGAAACAGTCTGTCTGTGGATGACAAAAATATATATATATATATATATATATATACAATTTTGTATCTTATTTTTGTAACTTTTCTCATATTTATTTGATTTACAATCCGCATCCCAAGTTGCAACCCGAATGTTGCATATATTCTTGGGACAACTACCATTTCATCCGTACGGATTTTACTAATTCAGATTCAATGCTAATTGATTTAACTGTATGAAGGTTATCACGATAGTTCCTATATTATTATTTAAATTCATTGAAATGTTCTAATTTTCTAAGCAAGGTCCTTGCAATTGCCTATTCATCCACATCTCTTATTGCTTACATGACTTTTATCACTAGGTGCCTCACACTTAGGCTTTGTGTCACCGTCTAAATAAATATTAATAACTAGCCGAGGTACCCGGCGTTGTCCGGGTGTACATGGCTGAAAATATATACCCGCACTCCTGCATGCATCATCCGTTGGTATACTAAGCTACTCTCCTCCTCAACATTTTTACGGTATGTTCATCGCAAGTGGTTGATTGTTCTTAATACAGGAATATGGAATTCCTTTTTCAAACCTTCTTGTTTGGTCGTTGCTCGGGGTTAAATTGTTTCAATGTTTTAGATATTCAATAACTTTCCTATGGCCGTAATAACTTTCAAATAGTATGGCATTGTTCGTAAATCTAATAATCAAACAAAAACCGGGATAAAGCGCCAGCGCTTGATTCGACTGTAAATGCAAACACGTGAACTCCCCCTCCTTCGCACGTTTACTGTAAAGCTGGTTTTAATGGGAGGTTCTTCGGGAATTTTCTCCCTTTAATGTTCAAAACCATTCACAAACAATCAAAGGTTTTTCGAATGCCAGAATTAGGATGGAATCATATAAAGAAACTATTGGCTAAATGTCAAAAGCCGATTTTGGATCTAGTTTGTCGCAGATTTTGGCCACTTAACTGAAATAATCTAATCCAAACATTCACGCAAGACAATTTGTGTGTCGTATGTAATTTACAAGGCAAAGTTTGAAAGCATCGGTTGAAAATCCCAGAAGTTATGGCCGAAAAAACGGTCGTTTTGAACTTTTTTATGTGTTTTTTTTGCTATAGGCGGAGAAGCAAGCAGGACTAAAACAGCATTATCTTATTTCTTGCAGGATGGCAAATGTTTTGCGACATGTTTGAAGAAAATCGGATAAAAAAGAGGAGGTTATTCAGGGTTTTTTTTTAAGTAGTACGAAAACCCGATTTTTTCGCAATTCTTATGTGAAGCCAATATCGTAGGAAAACTATGAACAGAAAGAAAACCTCGTAACATGAGCTGTTTTGCATGAAGTGCAAAGAACATTAGCTCGCCCACTAAAAATCTTGTTCGCGTGTGTCTTTGCCTTGGTTTTTGCAGAAAGTCGTACCCACCTTCAGTTTTACCATTTTTTTCTGCCAAACCCGGGGGTCTTAGAGATCGAAACATTAGACGAGACATATGTTAATTAATTTTCAATGTGTATATACAATTTCATTGAAATTGGCCGAGAAATGTAGACGTGTATGAATTGCATACACGCACACAGACAGATACACAAAGACAGACAGACACATAGACATTTTCTGTTTTATAGATATAGACAATGACGGATGTTGCGTGTGTAACCCTTAACAATGCGGAAACTGGAATCGACGCGCCAAATTCATATTTCATTTCTGTTGCATTCCTATTCCCACGAATTTCCCATTTCTGTCACACTCCGAGAGCAAAATGGTTTGAATATAAGCATTAAGTGGACATTTTCTCAACTTGGGTGTCAACCAATTAAGAAGAAGGCAACAGGAAATCACTCCCCATTATTTTTCTCAAGAAGTCATGACAATTCACAGTTAAAGGAAGCATCTCTGGTGAGCCATGATCTGAAGGATCTTGGCATTAAAAAAAGATCAATGTACAAGACAGATATGTACATTGGTAGGATAAGTCCATATTTGACACAATACAACGTACGTGCCCACCGAACGTATGTATGTATGTATGTATGTATGTATGTAACTATCTCTCTCCCTTTTTCGCTCTCTCTCTCTCTCTCTCGATAAATATATATATATATATATATATATATATATATATATATATATATGGGAGAGTTATGTCTATACACTTACATATGTGTGTATATATGTATATACATATATACATGCATATATATGCATATATATATATATATATATATATATAAGTTTATGCGTATATATATATATATGTCTCTGTGAACATATACGTGTATAAATATGTTTATATATATGTATATATATGTATATACATCTATATATATATGTATATACATATATATATATGTATATACATATATATATGTATATACATATATATATATATGTATGTATGTAACTCTCTCTCACTATATATATATATATATATATATATATATATATATATATATATATATATATATATATATATATACAATTTTTTATCTTATTTATGTTACTTTTCTTATATTTATTTGATTTACAATGCGCATCCCAAGATGCAACCCGAATACTGCATATATTCTTGGGACAACTACCATTTCATCCGCACGTATTCACACGGAAGAAAAGAAAGGGCCCATGAAAAAAAAATCATTGAAGTCTATCAGCAATTTACTTTATGAAAATCATCATACAGTAAATGGCTGATAGACTTCATTAAGAATGAAATATACTGGCAAAAATTCGGTTCCCTGTACCACATCATTAAGTACCTGACTCCTATTATTCTATACCTTTCAGTCAGTTACGTGCCATGTGTGATACACGCTTAGGCGATCATATATCTTTTGGTACATGACTGGCGAGGCAGATCTTTTCCCGCAGTACGTTGCCATTTCTTTCTACGGTAGACCAGTTGTCATCCAAGGCTATAGAACCTGGTCTGTCCTGCTATTATCCATAGCTTGGGGGAGAAGAAAAGTATTACTGTTGTAAGTGGGGGCAGTCTGCTTCCCACACTGCCAGCCTTGGCAGCAGATTGCCCCCACTTACAAGAGTATTCAACGTACACTATTTACATTATTCGGACTATGGTCCTCATCTTTCTACGACGTACAACGGCCGAAACGTTGTAATAAATATGGCGAAAAAGATGAGGACAATAGTCCGAATAATGTAAATAATGTACATAATACCTCATCTCAGAAATATAGACAGATACTGAAAGGCCAAAACGTTCTAATAAATATGGCGACAAAGATGAGGACCATAGTCCGAATAATGTAAATAATGTACATAATACCTCATCTCAGAAATATAGACAGTGTTCAACGTATTTAATAGGATTAGAACATGCCCATTAGTGTTCATAGGTACGGTATATAACATTTTTTGTGCCGATTTCACCAATGCTAGGGTTTTCCTCGGATTCGTAATTTTCAAAGCTTGTCACAGACGGTACCCTCCAGTGAAATTGTTTTGTCTTTTATCAATAAAATTTTTGCTGATTTCTGCTCCGGTCTTGAAATCAACTTCGAACAATCACAATAAAACAGTAATCTCCGATGAAATTCGAACTGTAGCCCAAACATTGTCTTTCATGGACGACGCTTTAGCTAAGCTCATATATTGAAAATTTCTCAACCTAATGAAGAATTTTCTTAAAAAATAGATCTTGTCAGATTTTGTGAAGCGTCCACGAATGAGGAACTTTCCTATAGACTGATTAACAATTGTCTTTTTTCTTTCGGCTCACTTTTTACCTAATTCGGAAGTTACTAACTTGTACTTTTTACGGCATTCACCCGGGATCGGACGAGCCAAGCTCTGTCAAAAAGATCTAAAGCATCATAAACAAATGCTGACGAAACTCGGGGGTCAGGGTTCAATTGAGTTAGTAAGCGCTAACTAATCACGTTTCCAACGACTTCGGAAATGTAAGGCTCTTATTTTAAAGATTAAAGATTTTTGTAATAATAAAGATTTTGACCGGTTCCCTGCATATCATTTTGTTCTTTACTATCGACAATTTTTGACGTAAATCGTTTTGTATGCATCCCAGTTTTCTATTCCTTCCCAGTTGTTATAATTTGTTCGTTCACGATTTGCTCAGTGTCTCACGCTTTCAAGAATGTCATATAGGGAGAAGATAAGTAATTACTAACACCGAGGTTCGAGCGCGACATTCTGGGATTATTGATATATGTTTTCCGCCAGGTCTTTAAATAGCGGTGTCAGGCTACTGACTGCAGTGATTATTGAGTGACGTAAGTGGAACTATCCAGTCGAATTAGTGTGAATTATTGTGCGTCGATGATTTGGGTTTTGATTTAGAATTTACCAGACGTTAACTCGAGCCGCGCTACTGACAAGGTATTCACTGAAATGGTTAATTATCTTTGGTTGACTTTTACTTCTTTGTTCTTGTTAAGTATTTATTTGCTGTTGTAATTAAATACTGTTGTATCGTTCACATTGAAGTCTTGAGTTATACTTAAATCATTTAACGTCCACCACACGTCACAAAAAATAATTATGGATATAATTCGACTTGCAAAATTTTCTCATTTATCTTTTCTATGTAGGCGAATTCTCTGTACTTACAATATAGTCTGTCGCCATAACCAAACCACTTACAAATTAAAAGGATATTCTCTTTTCGGCTTTAATGTTTTCTTTTTCATCAAACTAAATTTTAAGGCACACAATTTCGTTTTTATTGACATTGTATTCGTAAAAAAGGGGAAATAATTATTTTATAATTTATATTCATTTATCAG
>OZ038477.1:139414171-139486671 GCA_964036315.1 Acanthosepion esculentum
AGCGGTCATAATATACGGAACGGAAACAACAAAGATATAAATATGTGTATTACTTAAAAAGTAATGCATGATTAGCAATGAAATTTTTACCGAATAAAGATTAGGGTGTAATGCATAAATATTATACAAAGTTACAAAAATTTACATAATAGTTTATATATATATATATATATATATATATATATATATATATATATATATATATATATATATATATGTAAATTAGCAGATATGAACTGATATATACTGAGTGGTCTAAAGCAAACTGGATCGACTGTGGTTTCCTATATAAGGTGGAAACAGGTTTTAACCTTGCAGGAAGGAAAAAATATTTAATAAAACTCTCAAATGCCCAGGCCGGTATACATAAGAATACGATTTTAGAAAAACAGAGATGTCTACTCAAGTCCATGTAACCATTTTGTTCCATGTGTCCTTTTCGCTTCCACTTTCTCTAAAATGTTGTTGCCGCTCACATGTTCCATCCATGGTATCCTCACAATGCTTCTGCAGGACCATATATTTCAGCTGTTTCCATCTCTTCTTCAACTTTGAGGAGAGTCTCCAGCGTTCACTGTCATAAAGGATGAACGATATTACATAACAGTTTCGTACTCGTTTCTCATTTTCTGACAAAATTTTTCTGTTTTTTAATACTTTGCTTAGCTTTTTGAAAGCATCTTTCGATATCCCATTGCGCCTTCAGATTTCGGTGTCGCACTTTCTGACATTTCTCAGATATTTAAATAATTTTACTGGCTTGATTTTGATATCTCCAATATTTAATTCGGACGTTGGGCTGTTCCTTTTGCTAGCAACCATGCATTCTGTCTTCTTGCAATTGATGTTTAGTCCTTTCTTCTCGCTTTCCTTTAATTGGCCTCTTTCTCTTGCTGACAACCATACATTCTGTCTTCTTACAATTGATGTTTAGTCCTTTCTTCTCGCTTTCCTTTAATTGGCCTCTTTCTCTTGCTGACAACCATACATTCTGTCTTCTTACAATTGATGTTTAGTCCTTTCTTCTCTCTTTCCTTTAATTGGCCTCTTTCTCTTGCTGACAACCATAAATTCTGTCTTCTTGCAATTGATGTTTAGTCCTTTCTTCTCTCTTTCCTTTAATTGGCCTCTTTCTCTTGCTGGCAACCATAAATTCTGTCTTCTTACAATTGGTGTTTAGTCCTTTCTTCTCACTTTCCTTCACTGCCTTATTACATGATAATAAATGTTTGCTAAAAAAAGAACGTATAAAAATCAATATTTACATACATTCAACAACATAGTTTATTCTATAAGCAAAATAAATTGAAATAAGTTAAAAAGGTTGGATGAAGGTGCATATATATAGAGATGCTCCTTTTCATCCATAAAATCCCCGAATAAGAAAACGAGATACGTCCTAACTCTCAGGCGCCCGATAGTTAAAAGAGAGAGAAATGAGAGAAGCTCTTGCGTCTTTTCCTTATCCACTGCTTTTAGTAACGCCCTCTAGCTCTCGTTAGCAGAAGTTCGTTGGCAGACTAGTGGGGTAACCCTGCTGATAAGTGATGAAAAGAATATCCGTTCTGTCCGTCGATCTTAACAATAAAGTTGTTCTCCCTTTATTAAATTTAGAACATTAAACCTTTCGCTTCAAGGAATCACGACGACTTATGTTTAGTATATTGAAATTGCCACCATCTTAAATATTCGATACTGTATTTTCCGGCTTACAGGACGCACTTTTTTCCTAAATATACCCTGAAAAATAAGTGTGCGTCTTTCAAGACGAATGTAAGGCAGCGCCCAAGCTCAAGCTCAAGTAAGCTTGGACGGTCACATAATTGGCTTGACTGATAGGGACGTGGATTTGTATGTTGAATCATAACACTATAATGTTAGTTATCTATCTAATCCAGCGTTTTATATGATATAAATCAAGTACTTAGCTGTTACAAGTTCTTTCAAGACTATAAACCTTCCTGGAGCCGAGCCACAAGCTTAAACATGCTCTGTTTACTACCAGCGGCGGTAGCCTTTTTGCTTTTGACTAGTATGTCGTTGCCATACAAAGTAATGAAAGTAGCGTGGTCAGAGAAATTCTGGGTGTAGAATTAGTAAACAAGAAGCACTTCAAATATCTCAGGTAATGCACCAGTTATAGCAAATTTAGATGAGAAAACTGAAAGCTGAATAGGCTGCGCAAAGTGCAGATTAGTCCCAAACCACAAATTGCCATAAAACCAAAACACTAATCGAAAGAATTGACTCGTTCTCAAATAACCTTCATATCGAAACTTTCATATGGATGTCCCTCATGATGCTAAATCTGTTCCGAATTATCGAAACTGTATACAACCACTTTCTCATATCAATGATTGTGAAGGGTTTTAAGTGAATGAAACCCATGAACGAGTAAGTAATGGCTGCTCTAGTTACTGCTACTTACTTAAGATGTTGCATACTGAGAAGAACTTGGACTGCAGATGTCAAGAATCTCATTTGTCTTTGTTCATTCAGAAATCAAAATGGAAACTTCTTGGGACTATTTTGCGAAGGGATCCAGAATGCCCACCTAGCAAAGCCATGGAGTGATATTTTGAAAAGACTGACTTCAGAAACTTCTTGGGACTATTTTGCGAATGGATCCAGAATGCCCACCTAGCAAAGCCATGGAGTGATATTTTGAAAAGACTGACTTCAGAAACTTCTTGGGACTATTTTGCGAATGGATCCAGAATGCCCACCTAGCAAAGCCATGGAGTGATATTTTGAAAAGACTGACTTCAGAAACTTCTTGGGACTATTTTGCGAATGGATCCAGAATGCCCACCTAGCAAAGCCATGGAGTGATATTTTGAAAAGACTGACTTCAGAAACTTCTTGGGACTATTTTGCGAATGGATCCAGAATGCCCACCTAGCAAAGCCATGGAGTGATATTTTGAAAAGACTGACTTCAGAAACTTCTTGGGACTATTTTGCGAATGGATCCAGAATGCCCACCTAGCAAAGCCATGGAATGATATTTTGAAAAGACTGACTTCAGAAACTTCTTGGGACTATTTTGCGAAGGGATCCAGAATGTCCATCTAGCAAAGCCATGGACTTTTACTTTGAAAGACTGACTTCAGAAACGTCTTGGGCCTATTTTGCGAATGGATCCAGAATGTCCATCTAGCAAAGCCATGGGGTTATACTTTGAAAAGACTGACTTCAGAAACTTCTTGGGACTATTTTGCGAATGGATCCAGAATGCCCATCTAGCAAAGCCATGGAGTTATACTTTGAAAAGACTGACTTCAAAAAGTTTAGAAGTCATCCAAGAACCACCATAATCAAAACACTTAACCGAGACATTCAAAGAACAAGGCAGAAAGATCCCACTTTTCCTTTGGGGAAGTTTACAATCAAGGAAGATCTGCAATAAATCCACAAACTCGCCGACGACAGAGAAGGCTAGCGAAATATTGTCGAATCAGTATACAATGTTACTAATTCATGACCTCAAATCGATACAGTTTTGATGATGATGAAACCCGTGGATCATGAAGAGGACTGCCCTTTACCGCAGTTCGTGAACTGGCACTACAGAATCATAAATAAAAATGTACGAAATAACTGAAAATATATTACTTGCTGACTATCACTTGAAGCAATGACAACTAAAATGAATAGAACATGTAACTCGAAGATAAAAGACTAGCAAGGAAAAATCCCTATCAATGCTGAAAAGAATTGATAATAGGTAGTGGATTGAGAAACCAATTTTCCCCCAAAAATGTTTTAATAGAAAGATTTTATAAATTCCAACAAGCAATAACGCTGACATGTCGACTAACGTGTGCCAAGTAAATGGCTAATCGACATGACCATTTCCATTATTAAGTAAAACCTAATTTTTTTTTATTTTTCTCGTTGACCGCTGAAAGCTAAAACCACGGAATCACTATTAAGTATGGCCTCATTATCTGTCGAAATGTCCTCATGGATAGTGAAATCTGTGGATAATACCGGATAAAAGACGCTGACCAGAAAATTTTCACATCGAAAATTGACAGAAAATTTGCAGAATGTAAAAAGCAGAATGAATTACCCAGAAACATTTTAGTAGACAACGAAAGAAACTTATTTTCTGTTAATTAGATCTTAAGGACTTAATGAATCAAACGTTGAAAGCTTTGTGGATATTTAAATTGATTTTTTTTTAAATTATTTTCAGAATATTAATGATTTATATCTCTGTTCTTATGATTTAGATGTTGATGTCTTTGGGGAGATTTGAATTTATTGCTTTACCGATATATTCAAAATATAATTGTTATTGTTGTTATTTATAACTTATATGTGTTTTTAAGGAGGAGTAATGGATAGCGGCTCGGGTTGAGGATTCGGAGAGCCGAGTTCGACTTCCAGTCGAATCCGTAACATTCACTTACGTGCTAATACCCTTCGGAAAGGAGTGAACCCTCTTCTTCTCCCTCCAACTATGGGTAAATAACAGGACAGACTGGGTTCTATGGCAACTGGTCTAGGAGAAGGGCAACTCTGATTTCAAACCCGGAGTGGAGCCCCGAAGGCGAATGGACGACACTTTGTGCTACTTTCCGGCAACTCCTGCAGCCGCGTAGGTACCAAACTGTATTGGTTTATCCTCTTCTTTGGACTCTGCTAGCAAGGCCGAGAGGGGGAACTAGACGTCTGGACAACCCTAGTTCGCCATATATCCTGCCCAGGCTCGTAGAGCACCACACTACTCCATCGTCTCTCGAAACGGACGGACGACGATGTGTTTATAACTCATATTCCTATTTCTTTGGTGATTTTTCATTTTATTTTATTTTATTTTTTTTATATGTTCAAAATATTATTATTATTAATAATAATGATTCATAACTGTGTTTACTGTATTTGTTTAAAATTTATTTGAAAACTAACTTAAAAGCTGCATTTTCGGGAGGGGGACGTCTAAGTTAGATCCTGCGGAGAACTCTTCATTGGACCTTCATCACAATACGTACGCGGGGTGAGTAAATGCGATAGTCTGGTCAGTACTTAGATGGGTGACAGTGTGGAAATACCAGATGCAGAAGGTTGAATGTTCCGGCGGCGTAATGGATAATGTCTCGGAGAGTCGAGTTCCAATTTCAATTGGGTTCGATATATTTACTTACGCGCAAATACCTTTGGGAAATGAATGAATCCACCTTTTCTTGGTTAATTAGTAAACTAAACCATTATTACCTCAAAAGAAATATTACAATCTAAAAATATTTATGGCTTTAAGTAACCTGCAAAGTTTTGATAGGCCGTCAAATAGGAATCTATCAATCAGTCAAAGATCAAGTATCCATTTACACAAGCTCTTTAGATAGGTAATCGCTGTGTTAAATTATCCAGGATCTATTTCCTGATAATGTGTCCCATAAATTTGAGATCTCTCTTCATGATTTTAAGTATATATCTATTTTTACTTTTTCTTTGAAACTTGTTCTGACCATGGTATCTTCAGTCGCCATAATTCTGTAGAACGAATTGCGTCTCCTCTTCTGTGAAGTCGGTTGATTTTCTTTAGCAACAGGTCAACGTCTATCGGTTATTTAATGCCGAAACCGAAATATTTTGAATGCTATTTTATGCCTTCAACTACAGATTTTTGCTTTAAAAATGTATTGTTGGTAATTTTATTCTAAAAACATATTCTTATACATTCATGTTGTTTTTTTTGTGGGTAGGTGGGTGGTAGTTCACAATTTGCACGTAGCCGGGACCCTAACAGGTGCTACCACAACGGTTAAGGGTTGATCTGGGAACAACAGCAATTAGGTTGTTCCACGCTTCTCAAACCCTCCAAATGTTCCGATCAGAGGTCTTGCTGCCAGATGTAGTTTATCGTCATACCCAGGACTACACTTCTGTAAGCATTCACTGACATATAGGAAAACTCATATTACATTTGGTATTCTTTGCTTTGATTCTAAAGAAATGTTCCTGCATCTTAATTCGTGATTTAAAACTTTATTGAGTCATAAACAAATTCTGTTCTTGTTTATCAAATTTATTCTTCTACAAATAAAATTCAGCATTCAGATATTACAAATTTATTCTTCTATAAATAAAAGTGAAATTACATTTTATTCAATTAAACCATTATTTTCAATGACTTGTAGTCGATAACCTTTGAGCCAAATTCCACAGGTTTTGATGCGAAAAGTTTTTGACCAACTCCTGTGTCTGGTTTTCATTAGATATTTTTTTCCTGTCAAAGTGTTTTTCAGCGATCGAAAAAGGTAATAATCGGTGGTTGCAAGTTCAGGTGAATATGGCAGATGGGGTTGAACAGGTCACTCGAGTTCCCAGATATTTTCTTTTGTTATAATTTGTTGGATGCTACTGCGTTATTTTTTTCCTATTGACGAGCTCAGTATGCTTTTCGATCAAACTATTATGGACACGTTGATGCTAACGGACATAAACATATGCATTTAATATTTAATTGCATCTCAAGAGCTAAATCATCACTCACTTAACATTATCTTTCTTCCAAGGAGCTAAGCTTTTGGGCTCGCAGGTGTCGATGTATCCTTTTCACTCTACTGCCTTTTCCGTTGAACAGCGTCATACGTTAATGTTCTCCAAATATATGCTTAACTGACACGTATGATTAGTAAATAGAATGTAAATAACACAGCCACCCGAATCCGAGGATTCCAGTCTATACAAGGGTTCCGTCTACCAAATTTCACTCACAAGGCTTTGGTCAACCCGTTGTATCGTTTTCAAACATTTTCAATAGGTGCCGCACGCTGGGGATCGCTTCCTCCAGATGATAACTTCAGGAATCATATTTCCTGAAAAATTTTTCATGGTGAGATTCGAAACCAGGTCTCATGGTCAGAAAGCGAACTTTCTCGGCCATGTGCCCATTACGTATTATTAGGAGATAGGATGATACAGTCGCCATTAAAATTCATTTTCCACAAGCGAAAATTGCCTGTTAATCAACCTAATATTAGCAAAAATGTGTATACACCGTTGACATGGAGCATAGTTGTAGCGTTCCAGACACGTTGCGTTTTGGTTGGAGATATGTGGCGACATTATTTTAACATTACAATCAATTTTTTCCCTTATCCAAAACTGACCGCTCGTCCCAACGTTGTCACAATGTTATGGTAACGTTGCCAAGTGGTGTAGCTGAAATATTCCGTGCTGGTAAATTATAACATCAGAATACTTTGACTTCACTTAGCAATATGTTGAGATGTTATAAAATATATTTTAGTTTTTTTTTTAAAACTCTGGGATATTAATTGAAATGATTAACGCACGTGTAAGGTTGTTCGGAAAATAATGTCCGATTTTAGAATAATCCCTTAGTGTTAGAATGTTTTTTTATAATAGTTGCACAAAAATATATTAATCATTCCTAATGATTAAAATGTCCTCTTTGTTAATTCTGTATCAATCTCTTTCAGAATTCTGTTCTCAAATACATGACGCACCTTGTTTATACACTGGGAAATCATATTAGGTTGTTCGGAAAATAATATCAGATTTCAGATATAAACTTTTTAATTGTGTTCGAATAT
Organism: Acanthosepion esculentum; assembly: GCA_964036315.1. Lineage (NCBI taxonomy): Eukaryota > Metazoa > Mollusca > Cephalopoda > Sepiida > Sepiidae > Acanthosepion > Acanthosepion esculentum. Next base: position 139,421,742 of record OZ038477.1, read on the forward strand.
CTATATACAGTCAACAACGGAATTATTCGAACACCTTGAAATAGTGCTGTAACTTTATCTCGGCTTGTGAAAGTTCATTCTCTGTCTCAAGTCAGCACTAAACTTCTTTGTCTGCCCCATCGTGTTGTTAACGTACGAATAACAATGGTGACACTCTATGCACCACGTGATGTTCTTTGCTGGAATTATCACAAAGATTCTGCTGAATAAATAGTCTAGAAGGCTTCACCGATAAAATATGTAAATTACTTATACTTGCACGAATCAATCAATTTAAAGCGATATTTCTGCTGTACGAATAATTTGGTTTTCCCGATATTGCATAATTCGCCTGTCAAATTTGTTGTATTTAATCTATTGTTCTGAGAATTGAGTTTTCTATTCCTTTTTTGTACTTATTAACGTATAAAAAAACTCTGGCATCATACGGGCATTAGATTCTGAGAAATGGATAAAAATATTCAAAATTGACTGTATATAAAATTGTAGCTTCTGTCTACTATTTCTTTGCTATCGCACTACTCCTAGGGTTTTGGAGATAGAAACCCCCCCCCCAATAACCATATATATTCTGAAACTAAGAAGAATATTTCATTTTGATCAAAGTCCTCGGCGGGAGGTGCCCCCCACCCTGATTTTTCCCCCTTTGATAGAAATTAAATTTAAATTTGAAAAACAGAATGACTTCTAAGGTAATTGGATAAGTACATTTCAATTTGATTGAAGTGTGTCTCCGAGGAGCACAACCACCCCACACAGAATCTTTTTCCCTTTGATTGAAATTAAATTTAAATCTGAACAAGGGAATAATCCTATACAAAATATAGGAGAAAGCCAGAACATTGAGGTCACATCGGCAAGATCATTTTGATCAAAGGGTGTCCCCGTGGGCACAACCACCCCCACTGTTTTTCCCATTGATTTAAATTAAATTTAAATTTGAACAAAGGATTAACTCCTGGGTTACTCGGATAAGTATATTTCATTATGATCAAAGAGGATTCTGAGTTTTTTCCTTTGATTTAAATTAAATTTAACTCTGAACAAGAGAATGACTCCTATTAAAAATATAGTAGGAGAAATCCAGAAGATGGAGATCACATCAGCTAGATCATTGATTAATATTGAACTGCATCATTTTTCAACACAAGTTATAACAATGATTCAAAATCAATCATTATTTCTTACAAAATATGTGTGACATGCAGTTAGGTAATTCAGCTACTATTATTATAATAGTTGCAAAAGAATTTATTGCTCATGATAAAAGTGTCCTCTTTGTTAATTTTATATCAGTCTCTTTCAAAATTTAACTAAAAACATTATACACTCCTCATCTTGAACATGAAAAAAGAAGAGATGCGTTTACTTTTTTAGAAAGTGTTCAAGCCTAGTCATAATGCTTCTCAAATTGCTGCCAACATTAACAAATCATGGGGTGAAGGATCCGCTTGTGATGGAAGAGTACGCCGCTGGTTTATGAAGTTCCGCAGTGGGGATACGAGACTTCAAGATCAAAGTGATAGAGAACGTCTATCCGTAATTAGGAATCAACATGTGAAAATACTTTTTGAACAAAAGCGACGTCAATGTCTCAGAGAAATGTCTCAGATAATAGGTGTCAGCATTTCAAGAATATTCAAACCATCTCAAGAAAATTGGTAAAGCGAAGAAACTCGATAAATATGTTCCACGTGAACCCAGTAAAAATCAAAATGTGTTCGATGCTGCATCTGCGAAATTCGAATGATCTCTATGTAAATTTTGCACTAACGTCTTATTAACGTTATTTTTTTTAGCAAAGTAATTCTTATTTCAAAGTGTCATGCTCAGTGGGTGCCGATGCTAATGTAACAGCAACCATAAAAATGTCTTGTATTTTGTTTTCTAGGATGAGAGGAACAGTGAATTAATGCTGCCTGTAGGAATTTCAGGCACCCAAATTCCGTGTCATTTGGAAAAGAAAAATTAATACTGAATAAAAGATGCTTGAGAACATCACAAAAAACATCAAATTCTTGAATGTCAGTCAAAGAAACACGTAGAAGGAAAGTTTCTCAAACTAAAAAAAAAGTAAGAAAAAAAACGGTGCTTCGGCTGTTGTACGCCCCGGCCTTCTTCAGTTGATAGGAATTTCGAACTGAAACCTTTATTTTGTCCACCGGGGTAGAATTAGCCAGGTATAACGCACAACTCTTTGGGCCAAGTCACTGAATTCAACCAACGCTTTTATTGACTGGGACATCACATGGCCATCACATAGTCTAGGGGATAGGGGATACAAACGTTAGTAAGGATCCAGTGACTTGGCCCAAAGACTTGTGAGTTCAATACCTGACTACTGAGAGAGGTGAACAAAAACTTTTGAGTGTGATAAGTGAGACATCCGGAAGAGGCATGGCACGTGGAACTAGAACAATCTAACACGGTGGACGAAATAAAGGGTTCAGTCCGAACGATAAAAAATAGTGTGAATAATTACAATACCTCATCTCAGAAATATAGACAGATATTTTTTTTTTAAATAAAAATAAATAAATAAACAAAAAACAAATTTAAAAAATAGCGTGGAATAAAAGTTCACTCGTAATAATGCAGCTTTCTGTTTCAGCAATAAATTACAACTTATGTTCTTTCAACTTTCGTGACAAAAACAAATCAAATTATTCTGAATTGATAAAGTTTAAAATGATTGGGCAGACGACAGCTTCTGGTAAATGTCCAAACGAATTGAAAGTGATCATTGGAGTAAAAAGAAAAGCAAATAAGTAAAATAGGCTCGTTGATAGATAATCACGTCACATAGGATTGGTGCAGGTTTCTGTAAGCAAAGAAATTTAATAAACGGAGATAGGAAGTCGAAGGACTACTGGTACTCAAGAGGAAGGTCTGTAAAGTTCTGTTGCGCAATTCTCTGTCTACGTCTGAGGAGTTAATCAGGTTTTGGGAATCTTTGTTTATCATTAAGTAAACTTAACCATATGTCTAGGCATAATTTATCAAACAAAACATGGCGGATTTATTCAAGGGGATTGAAAAGGTCATATTAAAGAAATGAATGTATTGTATTTCGTCTTTTTGCAAATTGTATTATTTTGATTTAATTAATTTTTTCCTGGGCACGCAACGTCGCTGTGGATGTCTCCAGCACTTCAGGTTCTGATCTACAAAATGTTTCTGAAATATTGAGATTCACTTTTACCACAATTCAACAGTTTTATTCGGACTATTATCTTTTATAGATTATGCTAAAGCGTTTGACAACGTAGGTCACAAAGAACTGTTTGAACTGCTAGGTAAGCTTGATTTATCTGGGAAGTATTTTAGAATTATCCAGAATTTATACTGGGGGCAAACTGCCTGTAATCGAAAGGCGTGTTGGGATAGCGAAAGATGCTTCCCTAAAGCTAAGCAAAGTATTAAAAAAAGGAAAATTTCATTAGAAACAAAGAAAAGGGTATTGATCTCGTATGTAATATCGGTACACTTATATGACAGATGGAGAAGAGACACAGAAAGGAGGTTCTACAGAAGGATACTGAGAATACCTTGGACTGAACATGAAAATAACGATGATGTTTTAGAGATGAAAACAAAAAGGAAACATACTTAGCATCAGAAAGGGACAGTTGAAATTTCTAGTGCACACAATGAGGAAAGAAGGCTTGGAAAATCTGATACCCACAGGACGTATTGACGGCAAGAAGGACAGAAGAAAGAGCGCTTATACTAGCTAACGAGATTTTGTAAATGGTTGACAGAGCAGGGATTAGGAGATATAGCAAAAAGATAATCGTTACTAAGAGCTTCAAAGGGCAGGAAGTTGTGGAGAGTCATGATCGCCCACATTCTAAAGGGAAGCAGCACATAGATCATCGATTCAACTGTTTCGATCACTTTTTTACAGACAGTAGGCTCTTAATATTTCTCATGTTTTATGTCGCATTGCGAATTTTATCTATTTATCTAAAATATACATTTTGGGATCTCAACAAAATAGACAAGTCTGCAGTTTTAAAAATGGCTGTAAGGCTGATTTGATTGTTAAAATCAATAAGTTCAATGCTTGAGAAAGACGACAAATTACAGGAAATTGAAAAAATGTGTTATCAGCAGTTAACACTGAGCTGTGAAGAAGTTCTTTGATAATTCTATACTTATCGAAAGCAAGTCAGATCAAGAAATGTTGAGATTTTATCTCGCATTTATGTATCCTGCTTCAAGAGATAAATTAAGAATAATTCATCTTTGTAAAGTGATGATAATTTTTGAAGTTTTACCAGCATGAAGGTGTTGAAAACCAGAAGTTGCCAAATCCTGAAGCAAGTGGCACATGTGAAACCAAGCACTATAACTCTTTTAAAATACATACACAGGGCAAATTTTGATATAATGGGCAATAAAATACATATAGATCGTTTTTTTTTCAGCCCATATTTTCACAAACATATGATGTAGTACTGCCGATGGGGGAGCCTGACGAAGCAACAGTTGGCTGGATATTGGTAAATAGCGCCCCCTTTAGGTTCAGGAGATAGAGGGGATATGATATTTTGGAGTTGGATCAGAGTGAACAACGTGATGGATCCATGGAATGCCATAGGTAAAGATGACAGTTCAGGCGGTTATTGGGTATTTTGATGTCACCCGTGGAAAAAAGGTTCAAATGCTTTCGGAAATATTATTCTTTTGCACAATACTCTGTTGCATTTGACAAAGGCTAATGAATACCTGAATTAGTTTTAAAGGCGCTCGTTCATATGCCGTTTGAAAACGTATCGATTATTTTGAAGAAGAAGGTTTACATCGCCGGAAAGCAATTTGCCAGCAAATATTAATTTCCTAACGTTATTCTGTGCGATCTGTTGCATATGAATAAATCAACACCTAACCAAATCAATGGGGAAAAGACGTGAAAAATTAGTTGCACATCATGGAGCATTGATGCCGTCACTATTTTATTACTATTACAATGACACTGTTTTCAACGTTTGTTCAATATATATATATATATATATATATATATATATATATATATATATATATATATATATATAAGGACAAACAAATACTTAAAAAACATAGGTGATATTTATTTCATTGAAATCGATGAAAAACGGCTTGAAATCTTCAGACCTGTAAACCAAATGAAAATGGAAAATTTACTCTAGGTTTAAAAATTAAGAATATTTCATATTGAGAGACTGGGGGAAAGAAAGATGTTAAGTTATCGTATAGGAAGGGAGTGAAAGGAAATGGTGTGTCGTCTCAGATGTATTAATTGACATTAGGACCACTGCTGACCTAATTTAGCATCCGGATTGTGGACATATATCGTTACATAAAATGGCAACTGAGAACATATTTGAAAAAGATTTTAAGTGTAAATTCGAAAATCTGTCTGGATCCTTCTTCGGTTAAGATTCTGACACATAGGTATTCAACTTAAAAAAACCTGTTATAATTTATATTAAAATAGTAGTTGGTTAAGAACATTCAAACAATATTCAGAATCTAACTAAAGATTTCAATTTAAACGTAAAAAAGAGCTATTCAAAACAAAACTATATATATATATATATATGTATGTGTGTATGTGTCCGTGTGTGTTTCTTAATATATAATTATCCATGAGATTTCCCATAAATAATTAATAAAAACACTAAGATATACAGAAGAAAAAAATATATATATATACTTTTATTTATTTAAAGAAAAAATATATTATATAAAGTATATAAAATAAGCAATAGGCCCAAACTTTTATAATTTAAATAAACTTATTAAAGTTTAACATGAAATCACTATCCTTAATTTTTAAACCTAGAATAATTTTTTCCATTTTCATTTGGTTTACAGGTCTGAAGATTTGAAGCCATATTTATCGACTTCAATGAAATAAATATCACTATGATTTTCAAGTGTATATTTGTATCGTATAAACATATATTTTAATGTATAAACATTATATATATATATAATTTATTTCAGAGAGGCAAAAGAGGGCTCAATACAGAGTAGAGCTAAATATTATTTATTTCAGGATATTAAAACAAAAACATGTTAAAATGGATACACAATTACAATCATGTTTCAACACCACAAATATGTCTCCTCGGGCCACATTTGTGGTGTTGAAACATGATTGTAATTGTGTATCCATTTTAAACATGTTTTTGTTTAACATTTAGATCTACTCTGTATTGAGACTTCTTTTAAATTAAATGTTATGTACAGTGGAATTATACTCCATTTGATCTCCTTTTACCTTGATATATATATTAACAAAATGAAAATATACTAAACAAAATTAGTAAATACTAATATATCTACAACAAATCCTAGCAAAAAAATTAAGTTAATCATATACTAAATTAAATCTAGTATATCAAACTCAATTATTCGCAATGATTCTTCTTCCCTGGTTATCGATTCGCAAAAACCAACATAGTTTAAAAATTCAAGTGCCTTTTGGGAGATTTATCTCCAATGGATTAAATAATATTTATGTTGGTCACATCACAAATTCGCTTTCACGACGCTTGACTCTACATTTGAATGATAACTCTAACATTTTTAGGCATTTAAAACAACATGCCTGGCCGCATACACAATTCCGGAAAATCCTTGTTGACAACACAACTATACTTAAACATGAAAACAAACAAAAATTAAAAATTCTTGAAGCTATATACATAAAACAGTTGAAACCTAACCTGAACAAAATAAACTATGAAATCTCCACAAATATTCTTAAATGCCTATAATTTATAAAAGAAGTCATTGGTTTATACCAACGGCATCCCATACTTAATATATATCGTTTTCAATCTCGCGTGGTCATGTGTGAAGTCATGAGCTGCGGTGCGATTTTCGCTTCCAGCGTCTCGTATGCACGAGTTTGTCATTGCTTGGAAATCTTCCATGCAAGCAAAAACAGACTATCATTATTGTTTTGTCCGTGTATTGTTTAATATTTTGTAATGTGATTGTCATCTTTCATAATGGCTTATGTAAGCCGAAAGCTTACATAGGATTAAAAAACTTATAAATATGGTGATTTTCTTTTTTTCTTTTAATGATAAGGTTATTAAGCTTATCAGACGATATGAAAATAATTTACATAAATTAAAGAGACAAAGCTTGTCTATATTATTTAATGAAACATGCATCAATATATATATATATATATATATATATATATGTGTGTGTGTGTGTGTGTGTGTGTGTGTGTGTGTGTGTGTGTGTTTCGACATCAATGCTTCATGTCCTGCAACTAATTTTACTCGTCGTTTTGCCATTGATTTGGTTAGGTGTTGATTTACTTATATGAAGCATACCACGCAACAAATACATAATCACATTACGAAGTTAATATTTACAGGTAATGTATATATATATATATATATATATATATATATATATATATATATATATATATATATATATATATCAGTGTATATTAAAGTCAACGACCAGAGGCGATAGTCTCTATGATGCTAAACGAAATCCTCAGGTCATGTTTATCATGAAACAGACTGTCGCCTCTGGGCGTTGACTTCAATATCTAATTTTGGGTTTATATCCGATCTATCTCTGATATTGAGCACTTTGGCCCATAGGTATAAACAGAAGATATATTAAATAATTGTCGGACTTAAACCATTTCATTATATGTTGTCATTGTTTACATTAAGATAAGTTTCATGAGCCGATATTATCGATCGATAAAAATCGTCAAAGGCTGTGTTTAAAAACAGTAATCTCTCTCTCTCTCTTCCTCTCTGTCTTTCCCTCTCTCCATATATATATATATATATATATATATATATATATATATATATATATATATATTACACAGCATATATTTTATATTATAAATTATGCGATCCTTATGTTATTATTGAAATATTTGAACTTTAGCGTTGCGACTTGCAAGTTCCAATATTATATAACCGTTAATAAATAACACATTCTTAAAAAAAGATCTTTCGGTCTACAACACATTTATTTCGTCTTCGAGTTTTGATTTTAAAGGAAAAAATTACAGCCTGACGATGAAGACATGATGTCTTTGAAAGTACTTGCTGCTCTAAAAATACACCAGATCCATCTGACAACAATTTTATACATAAGGATCGCATCATTCAGTGGATTGTTAGTAGGATAATGTTTATATTAAGTCTGTTAGTGAAGAGATTTCGCCATGAATTGCATTAATATTGCTAATTGATTCAATGTATGATTATCTCTTTATAATATATATATATATATATATATATATATATATATATATATATATATATATACAGGGTGTCCATAAAGTTCGTGTGCACTTTAAAATATTTATAACTTTGTATTTGCGATAGAAATAATTTATAAAAAGCATTAGAAAGAAGTAAATCTATATTTTTTAAGATTTTATTGAAATTTGATTTAAGTTTCCACATGTCCTCCATCATTAGCAATACAAAGGGTAATACGATTTTGCAGTTCATAGAAAACGTTTGCCAACTGATTTACAGTAATGCCTGAAATCACGTTACTTATTTTAGCTATACTTAAAACTAGGTGCATAAAATTTATAACATTTTTTACAGATTATTTTTATCGCAAATACAAATAAAGTTATACATTTTTTAAAGTACACACAAACTTTATGGATACCCTGTATATATGTGTACTTAGGCAGCCTTTGTTCTTACAAAAGTATTTTTATTAAAGAGTTTGGGATAACTACATATAAATTTTATAAATATATAAATTTTTATGTCAAAAACAATTTGAGAGGAAAGATCTATGACAAAATGGAATATGTTATCGTATAACGTGTTTAGTTCCTTTGTTTCGGGCTGGACTTGATCGGATTATCTATTATATCATACGCAGCACAACTGCATTGTCTCTCGTGAGTGATGGATGGTTAATGTTATAGAGAAAATATTTCATTAGTTTTCTTACAACTAGAATACATTAGATGTTAATATTCCGAGACTTAGATTTAGGAGATCGTCGGAGACTCGCTATTAAAAGGTGCAGAATTTTTATTCATAGGACGCCGAAAAACAGCAATTATCGTTAGCATATCAGCAGTTGACCTGGAAAAACGAAAGCGGTATTACTAGTCTGAGAAAAGGCCCTGCGACGAGAGTGGATGAACCAATTCAGCATTGATTAGGGCCCCTAGGAGTTTCCCAAAAAGCGACAGAAAGCTAATAGACCGATAGTTGGAAGGGTCGGACGGTTCACAAGAGTTCTTAAAAACTGGAACAACATACAATGAATGCCAGCAGGCAGGAAAACAGGAAGAAGCGAGTCATTTATTATACAGTTTAGAGAGAACAGGAGCCAGTTCGGATGCACACTTCTTAAGGACTATTACATCGAGTCCACATGCTTTGGTGAAAGATGATAGCAGAAGCTATGGAAGGGTTATATGCATATCACTCAACAGAGATTCTATTCTAAGCGAGAGGTTAGGTAGAGATGCTCCAGATGAGTCAAGAGTGGAGCTTGAGAAGAATTTACAGGCAAAGCATTCAGCTTTATCAGCAGAAGATGATAACACCTCAAATCAATTGAAGAGGGGAAGACAGAGACCTTGGACTTACTTATTACCCTAATACAGTTCATTGGTTCATCCGCCAGTAATCACGAGAATCAAAGATTTTACAGGCTATGCCGTGCCTCATTCTCTCAGCAAACAAGGATTTAACACCTTCGAAGACTCTCTTACATTTATCATGGGTAGTAGCAAATAAACCCCTGTTATGATGTAAACTGTCACGCTGGTATAACCGGAAATAGTGGTTCCAGTGTGTTATGGTGGCCGAGGTGCTGGTTTGAATCATGGAGAGCATGGCGATTTCACCTGGGTTTTACAAGAAGGGATGAAAGCGTCCATGCCGACTTTGACCCAAGAGGAAACCTCAGAGGCGTAATTTTCACTTGGGAAGATGAAGAAGTCAGTCCAAAGACCTTCACGGAGAAAATCACGGAATGTGTGTAAAACATGATCACCGTAGTCTGAATGTAGAAATCCAACGTAGTAATTAAGTTGTTCAATGAAACAGCACCAATGTCTAGTAGCAGCTATTCAGGAATTCTTAAGGTCTTCCATATCAGAGGTTGGCAGTGGATATTCGGAAAGAGTAGGAAAGCGTAGTTCTGCAGGTCTTTCATCTGACAGGTTAGCAGTGGATATTCCGTCAAGAAAAAAAAAACAAAATGACCGCCTTTATACACGTCGGATTGAATATTCCACGTCTTCTGATTGGTTAACCTTGTCTTGGTAAACTATAAAATGAGTCAGCTCATTTTGGTTTGCTCAGTAGTATATTATGTACACAAAATAACTTAACAATGTGTCCCAATCATAAGACTGGTAACGGAAAGAGGTTTTATGGATAGGGTGTGCCTGTTTAATGGACGCTTGGAAGGAGATCACACTAGTCCGCTCAAAGTGGTCCGAGTTACCTAGAGGATAGTATTGCGAAGCTCGGCAAGAGCGAGGAGAGGAGGTAAGAAATAGATCCAGTAGAGAAACCTGTTGCTCGGTTTGGCTATGGAAAAGGGTAGGGATATCCACGATTTGAGTAAGGGATTGGGTAATGGGAAAATTTAATGTCAGTATACCGGCAACATCAGTACTTTTAGAATGATTCAGCTTTGTGTCATGGTGAGCATTAAATTCATCGAATCAAAGATGTTCGCAGATGGATGGAGAGAAAGTGCCTTTTCAATACCGTCAGCCATTGCGTCGAATATACTCCTGTTTTGGAAAGAGGGAGATCGATAAAGAAAAAAGAGATAGCTGTCAGAGTTTAGTTGCAAAAGTCGGAAGCACATGAGAGGGGAGTCAGCGACCTAGAGAGACAATTCTCTCGTCATCGACAGATCACCCCGGCTGTAAACACCAAAGCCATGCATGTGAATACTGGAATCTTTTCGACAAAGAGGAAGATACCCTGGAACCAAGAATTCGTTGGTCACAATGAAAGAATCCAAGTTGGTTTCAGAAAGGGCAAAAAATATTTCTAGCTACCGTTCCAGGAGGAAGGATTCTACGCTGCAGAAATTGGAACGGATACCGCGAATATTGGAGAAAGAAAGATTGAGGGTTTTGGTGCGGGATAGGTAGTATTTTTGTTGTAATTTCCATGAGATAAGTTTTGAGGAGGGAGGAAAAAGAGCACCGTAATTGTCACTAACTGTCGTCAATCCCAATACAAAGCAGCCAGTGCGTGGCTGAAAGTAGGCCGTAATGTAGCGTCAGGGTTGCCCACCGGAAATATGTCCAGGAACACTTACCCTTGCGCAACATGGCACTTCAGATACCCCGACATTATGCGACTGCTGATCGGAGCAACCTCTCAAAGAGCGACCAAAGATTTCCGGCACCTAACGAACAGACGGAAGCAGCAGCCAGCAAACTGTCAATCCGGTAGCATTATAAGGGAAAGTCATAGTCATTGGTTAGTCTGATCAGCAAAGAGTTACGACAGTTAAGTCACTTTGGCCGTGGTAAGATAAAGAAAAGAAAAAGAACCGGTCAACCATATCCCGAACAGGGAACAAGGGATAAATCTATATTCCTGTTCAAAAGACGTGGAAGGAGTGCGGACCAGAGACGATCCATGAGCCTATCTACTATTAACTTGTAAAAAAAGTTGCGACAGAATTTATATTAAGAAATGACTTAGCATTAGTTCTGATGCCTACTACCAATAAAAAGAATAGAAATATCGATTAAATATCGATAGCGAAGAAAAAATAACGACGGAGAAGACATAATAAGTGAAAATATCAACGACAAAACCAACAAAAGAAAATCAATATATATATATATATATATATATATATATATATATATATATATGTAAAGAAAGAACAATAAGATATATAATCCGGTGTTCTTATAGATATTTTATTTTTACACAATAATGCTCAATGTAAATTTACAGAGCATTAATATTATAAATTAACTGATTTAGAATATGTTTTTTTTCGCTACACAGTAATAGCCATGTTTCAAAAATGGAAGCTAAAACCTTCGAATTTAATTTTGTTATTAAATTAAAGACATTAGTTCCATTTCCTCATCAAGCGAATTTTGGAGTAACTTATTTTTAAATTTACAGTTTTAAAGGCAATATATATAATAACAAAGAGTTAAACATTTATGAACAACATGATGGCACAAGGCTTTCTAACTTATTACAAGTGGATCTTCATTTGCTTCTCATCAGACTTGATATCACTAGTGGATTAGTGGAAATTACAACCGACTGTGAAATCCATATCGAATTCAACGTCCACATACGATGGGTTGTGGCTGGGGTTGGAAGGGATGTAGGTTGAAGAATTTAGAAAACGCTATTTTATATTGACAATATGAATACAATAGCGTTTTCTAAATTCTTCTAGTTGCTAAGGACATTTTGTTTGTTGTTAATAGTTACTTTGTTTTCAATAAATTCATTTCGTTTTTGACTTGAAAAAGTCCACATTGGACGAAACGCGTCGGCTAATCATACAGTTTTCTTATTGTCTTTTACCTTTATACATATTGCTTTTTTCTACAGGTTAACTCTGAGAAATTTTTCATATATATATATATATATATATGGAGAGAGAGAGAGAGATAAGTGATGAGATATAAGAGAAGAAATACAAAATAAAGAAAAAGGAATGTGTGGAGGGTTATGATCGCCTACGTCCTGAAGAGACATGACATTAATAAAAACGTCCGGCAGATAAGTAGTGTGTTGTTCGAAACACTACAGTCGTGAAAATCTCTATTCAACATTTTAAATTTGACTGCAGTTCGAAAACTGTCCTCTGCTGCTAGAAACAAATATATGACCCAAACAAATATATGACCCACACAGAAATTGTCTATTTAAAAATCATAATCATCTGACAGAAATCAAAATAAATCCTTGAAATTTTCAAGAATTTGATATATATATATATATATATATATATATATATATGAGAATTTGATATATATATATATATATATATATATATATATATATATATATATATATGACAATATATATGCTCCTGAAAAATTTATTTCGGTTGAGCTCTCTGGGGAGGATGTGTGGGTTTGTAAACAGTGACTATTACGGCTAATAATGCAAGACTCTTCGGTAAATCGAATCGAGTTCTCTCAGTCACTGTGTGTTTATCTAAAAATAAATACGCTTAAATTCACCTTCTTCTCTGCCGTGCGCCAACGGCTTGAGGGTAAAATTTCCGACTGACGCAAATTCAGCCGGTTTTCGATTCTAGCCAGAGGCAACCGGACGTCTAGCCACACTGATGAGCTGTGATACAGCGAAACAGTCTGTCTGTGGATGACAATATATATATATATATATATATATATATATATATATTCAGTCATGAGCCTTGGCAAATATAAAGTCCGATTTGATGTTATGAAAGGAAACTTAGCGTCTGATAATAAATAAATGGATCCTGGGAGAAAACCATAAGAATTGGCTTCTGAACAAAATCGATTTGGATATAAGTGAAAAATAAAGAAAAGTTGCTCGCAGAGAAGAAGATTTAAACTCAAAATACATTGAAGAAAAATAAATGAATGAAGAAAGGAATTCTGGACCATGAGAAGGAAGGAAGAGGGTAGGAAGAAAGAAAGGTAGGAATGAACGAAAGAAGGAAAGAAGGAAGATATCAGGAAAGAAGGAGGAAAGAAAGAAAGAGGAAAGAAGGAAGTGAAGACCAAGGGAAAGAAGGATAAAGGCCCAAGGAAGGAAGGGAACAAGGAAAGAGCAAAGGAAGGAAAGTCAAAAGAAGGGAGGAAGGACGAATGAAGGAAGGAAGGAAAGAAGGAAGCAAGTAAGTAAGGAAGGACAGAAGGATGGAAGAAAGGAGGGAAAGAAAGAAGGAAAGAAAGATGGAAGAAAGGAGGGAAAGAAGGAAGGAAGGAAAGAAAGGGGAAAGAAGGAAGTGAAGAACAAGGGAAAGAAGGAAAAAGGACCAAGGAAGGAAGGGAAAAAGGAAAGAGCAAAGGAAGAAAAGACAAAAGAAGGGAGGAAGGATGAATGAATGAAGGAAGGAAGGAAGGAAGGACGGAAGGAAGGAAGGACGGAAGGAAGGAAGGATGGAAGAAAGGAGGAAAGAAGGAAGGAAAGAAAGAAAGCGGAAAAAGTAAGGTAGGACCGAGGGGAAAAAGAAAAAAAGGGCTAAGGAAAGAAGGAAGGGAAAAAGTAAAGAACAAAGGAAGGAAGGACAAAATAAGGCAGGAAGGACGAAGGAAAGAAACAAGGAAAGTAGCACCAAAGGAAAGAAGGAAGAAAGAAGGAACAGACGGACGGAGGAAGGAAGGAAGGAAGGAAGGAAAGAAGGAGTGAATGAATGAAGGAAGGAAGGAGTGAAGGAAGGAAGGAAGGAGTGAAGGAAGGAAGGAGTGAAGGAATGAAGGAAGGAGTGAATGAAGGAGGTAGGGCGAAAGAAAGAACATAAGAAAGGATGATTAAAAAAAGAAAGAAGAACATACAAACGAAGGAAAGAAAAACCAAGGAAACGAATGAAGAAAGAACAGAACGAACGAACGAATAAACGAAGTAAAAAAGATAGAGAAAGGAAGGAAGCAAGCAAATAAATTTTTAAAAAAATGCTGACTGACAGATTGATCGATCTACTAAAGGAAAAAAAAACTAGCTCAAATGTAAATGAAATCTCGAATAAAAAGTAAAAACAAATGAAAAAAAGGATAGATGATGATAAAATACAATAAAAAAAAGTGTAAAAGAAAAACAAATCAGATAAAATAAATTAAATACACCCTAAAAAAAAAGCGTCTTCGTGCGTGTTGTTGATTTGCACCTCGATTAAGTCGTCGAACGTCTGCAGCATTCTGTATTAGGCAGTCAGTGAAACTAAAAGTAGAAGTTAACTCCAGTCTTTCATGCAAAGGGAAAGACGATTGCACATAGATCTACGTATACAACATATTTTCATTAAAAGTGTTTAGGAGGTAAACTTACTGAAAAGTTCTCTGTCTAAAATCTGAACAAACACCAGAATCTCTTTTGCAATACCTTTTTGAATGGACCGAGAACATTTCTACAAACCTCTCTATACACAATATATATATATATATATATATATATATATATATATATATATATATATATATATATATATATATATATATATATATATATACAGGGTGTCCATAAAATTCGTGTGCACTTTAAAAAATGTATAACTTTATTTGTATTTGCGATAGAAATAATTTGTAAAAAGGATTAGAAAGAAGTAAATTTATATTTTTTTATTGTTTTATTGAAATTTTATTTAAGTTTCCACATTTAAGTTTACACCAGATCCATCTGACAAAGATTTTATACAGAAGGATCGCATCACTCAGTGGATTGTTAGAAGTTCAATGCTTATATTAAGTCTATTAGCGAAGAGAATTCGCCATTGATTGCATTAATATTGCTAATTGATTCAATGCATGATTATCTCTGTATAATATATATATGTATATATATATATATATATATATATATATATATATAAAGTTCGTGTGCAATTTAAAAAATTTATAACTTTGTATTTGCGATAGAAACAATTTGTAAATAGGATTAGAAAGAAGTAAATCTATATTTTTTAAGGTTTTATTGAAATTTGATTTAAGTTTCCACATGTCCTCCATCATTAGCAATACAAAGGGTAATACGATTTTGCAGTTCACGGAAAACATTTGCCAACTGATTTACAGTAATGCCTGAAATCACATTAGTTATTTTAGCTCTACTTAAAACTAGGAACATTAAACTTTATAACATTTTTTACAGATTGTTTCTCTCACAAATACAAATAAAGTTATAAATTTTTTAAAACATTTGCCAACTGATTTACAGTAATGCCTGAAATCACATTAGTTATTTCAGCTATACTTAAAACTAGGAACATTAAACTTTATAACATTTTTTACAGATTATTTCTATCGCAAATACAAATAAAGTTATAAATTTTTTAATGTGCACTCGAAATTTTTGGACACCTTGTATTTCTTATTACTATAAAAGCTGTTTTAGCGGATAAACTTGTTTGAGTTGCAATCCTTTTTTTTTCTTTTCTAAAACAGTGCAATTAATAGCAACCGGTACAGATCGAGAAGTCTCAGCAAAGAGAACCTATACCTCTCAACACGAACCGAACCTATATCTTCTTTTCCCCATTAAGTAAATACCTCCTTTAGCCGAGGCGTGCTGCTACCAATTTAACAACAGGAAACCATTTAGATATGACACACCTATTTAAGGAAGGAACCTCTATCGATGGAAATTTATAGTTCCGTAGCTCTTCAGCGTTAAAATGAACAATTGAAACACCCACGCCAAAAAGATTAATGGCGGATGATAATGACGAGGAAACACAAATAATTATGACAAAGCAATATAAGGGACTTATTTATTAATTTACACACTTGAAGTTATGCCAGTAGCTCATTTCAGGGAAATATATCAGAATTTTTTAAAGTCCGTAGTTTTAACAAATTGTTATGGATAGGAAATGTTCACACAACAGATTAATTCATCTGACACAAAAAAATATTGAAAATATTTAAAACAAAGCTAAGAGAATTCGTTGCCCACCGAAGGGATATATGGTTGTGTGCTTTCAAAACTAGACGGAGATGGTTTGAAATACTTAGCTTTCTCGGATTTATAACAAAAGAAAATTTCTCATAGGCTCGCTATTTTCTTTTCTTTCTTCTTAGTTTAACGGCTAATTTCTGTGAAGACAAGGATTTCTTTGGTTCAAAACAATTTCGCATAGGCTCGCGAATTTATTTTCTCCTTTTTTTCAGCTTACCGGTCAATTTCTGTGAAGGCAAAGTTTTCGTCCAAATATAATTTCACATAAGCTCGCGAATTTCTTCCTGTCTTTTTTCCTCAATTGTCCGAATTTGAAATGAGTGAGCAAAGGGAGCACTAACTACAATTTCTACGAATCTATTTTTGCTAGCTTCATTTTTGTACCTGAAACATAAAGACTCGTATTTTTAATGGATTATTCTTTCATCCAACATTGTTTCTGATTATTGCATTTAGGATCTGTATAAAAAAATAAGTAGACACAATACGTCTACATTATTCAATACATACACACACACACACACACACACACACACATATATATATATATATATATATATATATATAATATATATTATCAAACTTTCGAATTCTTGATTTAACAATAGCCGAATCAATCTAGAAGGGAAAACAAGTTTTAAAAAAGAAAGAAACAGGAACATGAAAGTCTTTCGAAAATAATCGCACAGATACAGGTTCAAGGCCCAAAGAAAAAAAAACCGATACGAGTAAACAACTAACTAAAGAGCTCGATACAAACGTAGAGCAAACCTAGTCAAACCTAATGAGCCAGACAAACCTACGAAGGTTTCACTTAGGCAGATCGTCAGGGTAGCTGAGCCTGACGATCTGCCTAAGTGAAACCTTCGTAGGTTTGTCTGGCTCATTAGGTTTGACTATATATATATATATATATATATATATATATATATATATATATAGGGTGTCAATAAAGTCACTATACAGTTACTTATAATAAAGACTAGAGCATTGAAGCAGGTGGCTTGCAGTTCGAACACAATCGATAATTAATTTAGTATTGTTTACCATAGTATTTTATTGTTATTAACCAGAAACATTTGAATACATTTCTGCTTTGTCTTAATTGTTATTGTAACTGTATAGTGACTTTATTGCCCCCCCTATACACACACACACACACACACACACAAATATATATATATATATATATATATATATATATATATATATATATATATATATATATATGGGGTGTATAAAAAATACATTTACACCAAAACAAGGATAAAACTCCATATAATCATATGTTTACAAATCTTTTATCTGAGTTATTATGTTTAAAGTTTACGGTAGACGCCGTGAAATGTACAATCCAAGATACTTTTATAAAGTTTGTGGGCAGATTCCTATCACTAAAACAACGTAAAATGTTTGACTTTGTAATTTAACCCTGAAGATGAAAATACTTGGGCTAAAAAAACTACTGTGCTTCCTTGATGAATTTCAATCAAGCATCAAGAAACTGATTAATATTTATAAAAATAAGTAGACACAATATGTTTATATTATCCAATGACACATGTTTGAATTAAAATATGCTCCCTAAATATATGGACACACACACACACACACACACATATATATATATATATATATATATATATATATATATATATATATATATATATATATATATATATATATATATATATATGGTGCGACAGATAGACTTGCCCAATATTAGGCAATTTCGAAATACACTAAGCCCAAATAAAGAAATATCTTTTTCGCACACAGTAAAAACAGAATTTTAAAAAATCCACGTCAGTCATTTGGTGGGGGGTCAACAACCCCTTTAGAAAGGATTTGGTGACCAAATATATAACCTAGTATAGTGACTGAAATATAAACTACTATATTGATTGAAACGTTACTAATGAAAACTACTTGAAAATGTTGCTTTCTTTTTGTCTATAACTCTACACAACGCCTTTACAAACAATGATATTTCTGCAGGAATATGCACCTGAACGCTGTTCACGTGTCGTCAGACTTTTAAATAGAAAGTTACCTGAGAGAGATGGATTGCGGTTGTAGGGAGATTATTATGACAATTTTTAAAAAAATAATTACCCCCTGAACAAACCGAAACAAACTACGGAACACTCAAAACAACCCCCATTATCAAAAAACAACAGCTGCAAGTACTGGGAGGACAGTTAATTTCTCCAAAAACAATGACTATTTTTACTTCAAATAGGCACCCATCAATAACGATTAGCTACGATAATTTGATGGGGATGTTATGTAGGGACTTTATTATTACAAATAAATAAAAATAGATATTATAATAATAATAATAATAATAATAATAATAATGATGATGGTTATTATGAATAAAATAAAATGAAAAGTAGCATGGAAATTTTTGTATAAAATAAATTAAATAAAAAAAAATAGAAATAAAAATCATTCTCGCAGCATGCAGCGAAAACTGTTCCTGCCGGAAAACATAAATTCTGCCAAAAGACGTTAAATTCAATCTCTTCGCTACCAACTTCTGTCCAGACAACACGTCCCAATTTTTTCTCCCGGACATTGATTGTAACAATACGAAGTAACTTCTTCCTTTTAGGCATACATGAAACATTTGTAAACAAAAATACACACACCAGTACACATACAAAATAAATAAATTGTATGATATAAGTGTACTATTTACAATGCTTTCACTCTGTGTATATTTATTTCCTGTAAAGTATGTTTTTATTTCCTGTGAACACGAGGCTGTTTCTGCACGGTACCAATGATATGGCCAGCAACTTCTGGGGTTTTTTTTTTTGTTATTTTTTTTGTTTTGTTTTTTTAACCACATTAAGTCTACAGTTTACTAGGCGAAACTGAAAATATTTCAGGATTTAAAGAATTTCATTGAAGAGATAGGCATGATAACACATAAAATATGTCAAAATTCTATTCCAAGTGCGTAAAAGAACTCAAAATGGCGTCTTTTATATTTTTGTTGAGGATGTTAAGCCGGGATATTTAATACATTTCTGTTGCTAAAGAGTACAATGTAAAACTCCTCCTTTTTTTAAATTTTTTTTTTAAGCTTATCACCCCAAGGAAGGCTGGAAGCCACTAGCACGCAAGGGGTTACAGAAGGTTTGGAGGAAGAGCAGATAGGAGTGGTAAAGGAGAGGATGTGGAGAAAGATAGTGGATCGATCAAGGCAAGGGGGTTACAGAAGATTTGGAGCGAGAGCAGATAGGAATGAAAGGTGAAAGGATGTGGAGAAGGGAAGTGGATAGATCAAGGCAACTGGAGATGTCGATTGACGTTACACTTAAATAGTTGGAGATTGTATTTGTCAGGGAAACAGGAATAAGGAAGGGAGTTCCACAGGCGAGATGTGCGAGACATGAAGCTATTGGAGTAGAAGAGACGTCAACATCTAACAGTTTCAATGGTGAAGGGGTGGGAACAGGATGTCAGCCTAAAAATAAATTATAGTAGCGAGACTCACGAAGAAAAATTATTACAATTACTAAAATATTCACGCAGAGAATCGGGAGTCACGTTTTACATAATTGAAAATGAAACAGTCATTTCGTTAAAAAACCTTTCTCAGATTGAATCTGTTAAAAATGTATGACTAAAGCTATGAAGTTAATTTGCCGCGGAAAACGTCATTTATTTTCAGATATTTCATTAACAGAACGTATTAAGTTTATCTATAAAATACCCAAGAATAAAGCCCGTTATATTTTTGCATTTTCCATTAACGTTCATGAATCATTCACATGATTGAAGTGGGATACCTTCGTATTTTGTTTTGTTCCAGATAATAAAGGTATGAACATCAGAGAAAAATTTATGGAACTTGTACGCCTGTATACGTAGTCGATTGGATCGAACACCTCCCCGGTCTTTTGAACAGGAGTAAAGGTTTATCCATTGTTTCCTGTTTAGGATTGGATTTCTAGTTCATTTTAAAATCTACTTAAACTCTATAATTATAACGTCTCCGCCTAAATTCTGAAATTTAATTTAATATTTATTTATTTACTTTTCTCATTAGGAGTAGAGAATTTTTCCTATCCTCCTGTTCACAATATATCCGCGCTTTTATACAGGACTAGAGGTTTATCCATTGCTGCCTGTTTAGGATTGGGCTTCCGGTTCATTCTAACGTCTATGCCAATTCTATACTTCTAACGTCTCCTCCTAAACTCTGAAATTGTATTCATTTTCCTCAATAATTGTAGACAGGCTCGCCTATCGACCGTTTCACACTCTTCCCCTCTCTTTTGAACAGCTGAAGAAGATTATCCCTTGTTTCTTGTTGAGGATTGGTCTTCTGCTTTCTTCTCAAACGTTTTCATTCTCTTTTACTCACAGTAGACTCTTGAGTCTTAGTGGTATTGGCACCTTACTTAAGGCGAATTGATTAAAAAGAAAAGATATATTCCAATCTCTGTTTATCGCTATCGATAAATTATGCCATTAATACGCAACGCTCCCCATAAATGAGACAGTGAGTATGAAAACCTATAACCAATGCCGATTTTTTATAAACCCATTATTAATACTGGACTTTTATTTTTATTTTATCATTGATACCGAAGTTTAGTGAAAGAGGATGGAAAAGGCTTGAGAAAGAAAAGGAAGCTCAACCCTAAACAGGTAAAAACGGATGAATCTCTTCAGCTGTTCAAAAGACCGGAGACTGTGTGAACCGGCCGATAGGCGAACCTATCTACTCCTATTGAGGGAAATAAATAGATTTTAACGAAAATTTCAAAGTTTAGGTTGAGATTTTAGAAGTAAAATGTTGAAATAGACTTTAGACGGAATCAAAACCCAAAACCTAAACAGGAAACTTTTATCCCTGCTCAAAAGACCGGGGAGATAGGCGAACCTATCTACTCCTATTGAGGAAACTAAATAAATATTAACTAAGAGATTAGGCGGCGATTTTACGGTAGACATCGATAGGTTAAATATAAAGTAGAGACTGAATGAGTTTTAGTTCAGATGACGCTCGGCAAAAGGTAGGCCGTGATTTAAGTGTCGGGTTTAGATTAAAATAAAACTTGCAAGCTATAAATAAATATCACCATTTATATGGTGCATATTGACTGATACATTGTGTGGCGTTCCGCTGCAGATCTCTCAAAGTGGACTTTCATTGGTATCTTGGTAAATCACTGAACATTTCAAAATGTCTTAAGTGTGATCGATATTCCAAATGTAGCGTCCAATCAAAGCAATGTTCGCTGGTTAAGTAAAGTGTATTATATTAAAATGATTTGTTGAATTATTTGGTGCAGTAAATGTTATCATGGAAATGAAAGGAGAAATGTTCCTGATTTTTGAAGATACTGAAATGATTCAACATTTGACATTTATGGAGGCAATTACTATCCATTTTATTCAGTCACTTGAATGATTTGAATCTAAAAAAAAAAAAAAAAAACGAGCGGGAAAGTTATAGAGTTTCTTTCTGGATTGAGGCGTTCCAAATGAAGTTTAAGCTCAGCTTCAGTCAAATATCGAAAATGAATTTTGGGGAGATAATTTAAGCGATCTCTACCACGGAGAAATAATCCCATGAAAAGTGCCATTTTGATGCCATACTGATGCCAAAGTATGCTACAGGAAATTATGCAAGCATTGTTCATTTTCCTGAAACCTTTTTCCCTTGACGCAGACACACTTCCTGAAGAATTTCAACTTAAACTGATATATATATATATATATATATATATATATATATATATATATATATATATATATATATATGAAATTTGGCACGCAAATATAAAAAGCATTATTATAAGCCCATTATTAATACTGGGCTTTTATTTTTATTTTTATCATTAATACAGAATTTTAGTGAAATAAGATGAAAAAGGCTTCAGAAAAAAACAGGAAACCCAACGCTAAACATGTAAAAAGGAGAAACCTCTTCAGCCTAGGGAGAGGGAAATAAAAAGATTTTAACCAAACTTTCGGAGCTTAGGCTGAGATACAAGAAATGGAGAGCTGAAGTAGATTCTCTGCATTTATGGAACATTAGGCATTTATGGATGTGATTGCTATTCTTTTTATTCAGTCATTGGACTGATTTGAATCTAAAATAAAAATAAAAAAAACGTGCGGGAAAGTTATTGAGTTTTTCTTGCATTGAGACGTTCCAAATGAAGTTTGATCTCAGGTTCAGTCAAATATCGAAAAGTGAATTTATGTCACTTTGTGACTTTGGGAGAAGATTAAAGCGATTTCAACCACGGAAAAAGAATCCCATGAAAAGTGCCATTTCGATGCCATTTCTGATCAATAAAGGAACTTTCAAAGTATGTTTCAGATTTTCCATTTTCCTGAAAACTTTGTTCCTTTGACGCATACATTTTTCCTGTTCTTCCTGAAGAATTCCAACTTAAATTGATACACATACATACATACATACATACATATATATATATATATATATATATATATATATATATATATGTGTGTGTGTGTGTGTGTGTGTGAACATTGAAGTGAACACTTAGAGGCGATAGGCTGTTTCATGATAGACGGAATCGTCAGGCTGCGAGTGTTGGATCTTTCTCCACTATTTATATATATGGGTCAGTGGTGCATTGTGGGTAATCCATTCTGGCGGTTAATTTGGCGGCAGTGGTTTGTTTATTTATTTATTTGGGTTAATTTATTTATTTATTTTTTATTTTATATATTTATTTATTCTTTTCGGTTTTCGATATTTTATTAACATAATAAAAAATTTGGGGGGTATTTGCTTAGATCGCTTATTTAGTAGTTTGTCTTGGTCTGGGAAGATAAAGTGATTTATTTGTCCAATTTTTGGATTGATTGTATGCCGTAGTCAGTTCTGCTATTTAGAATGGATTACCCATAATGCACCACTGACCCATATATATAAATAGCCGAGAAAAAATCAAACACTCGCGACCTGAGGAACGATTGCGTCTAGTATGAAACAGCCTGTCGTTTCTGATTGCTGATTTCAATGTTCACTTTTATATTTTCATTCACTCTATTTCTGATATTGAGCCCTTTATCCCATAAATATAGCACACCTTAAAACTATATTTCTTTATATATATATATATATATATATATATATATATATATATATATATATAAGTGTCATCCAAAGACAGACTGTTTCGCAGCTCTTCAGTGTGGCTAGACGTCCGGTTGCCTCTAGCTAGGATCAAAACCCGACTGAATTGGCGTCAGTCGGAAATTCTACCACTAAGCCGTCGTGAATTTTAGCGTATTTATTTTTAGATAAACACACAGTGACCGACAGGACTCAATTCGTTTTTACCGAAGAGTCACGCTATATCAGCTTTAATAGTCACTGTTTACAAACCCACACTGCCTTCACCAGAGAGCTCAACCGAAATTAATTTTTTCAGGAGCCGATATTATTGTCATCCACAGACAGACTGTTTAGCTGTTTTACAGCTCTTCAGTGTGGCTAGACGTCCGGTTGCTTTTAGCGAGGATCGAACCCCGACTGAATTGGCGTCAATCGGAAATTCTACCACTATGCCGTATGAAACTTAGCACCCAATTATAAATTTTCACATGTAAATATAAAAAGTATTTTTCTGTATTTAGAAGATAAATATTCTGAATTCAAACTTTATATATTTGTGAGAAGTTATTTTTTTCAAACACACATAAACAAATCAAAATATTTATAAAAAACAAAAAATAATGTCCATTTACACATCGTAATAAAAACCTATGGATGTGCAGGCGGTGTAATTGTTAGCGGCTCAGGACAAGAACTTTCACTTTCTCACAACACCATTGGGAAAATTATCCCTCCATCTTCTCTCCGTCCAGTTAGAGGTTAAATAACAAGGAGACTGAACTTTCTAGCCGTTATTGGTAAACCCTATAAGAGAAGGACATCTATGAATTCAAATCTTTATATGGCCCTTGTCTGGCATATTATTGAGCTGTAACTAAGATTAGCTCAACATTGTTGCAGTACAGACCGCAGATTTGTTCGGTGGATATAGAAGAAGCGCAAATGGCCCCGACCAGATGTGCATACTGTAGTAAAAACAGAACCAGTGAATAAACTTATACCAAAGCGTTTTTGCACGTTACTCTGACTACTTCTCTACTGACGGATTTACAGGGTTCATTTTCTATACCTCCTACAACTTAAGGGGAGGTAACTGATAATTTATCAGTAAACATACATCGAACGAGAAGATGAAAAATCACACTGATTTACAGTGTGCCTTCAATGGTGATACAATCATAATAAATATCTTAATCGCTGTCTTTTTCTCCAAACTTCAATATTTCAGTAGAAAATTAAAGAAACTAAACTACAAGAGCCTGCAGCTAGAATAAGGACACACAATAATTTAATTTCTTTTTCTGTACATAAAAATATCTAAAAATATATTTCTCAGATATGCCAATACTCGTGTATGTATATGGTCTCTTGATTATCTGCCCTTGTCGCTAAGTCTCATCCTGATTATCTGCCCTTGCTGATTATCTGCACCTCGTTTCTATTAAACATTTGTTCTGGAAACGTTTGGAGAGTTTCTATCTCCATTTTCACTCTTACTTATAACGACCCCATGTCTAACATGTGGAAACTTTTTTCGGTACACATCTCTACATAAACATTTTGCTAAGAATTCCCATTCTTTCATTATTTTTAATTGTTAATATATATATTGAGCACATTGTCAATTTAATTTTGTCAATTCTATGATTAGGGTTTTTACAAACAGTTGTCCTTATTCTGCTTGTTTTGAAGTGCAGTTGTTGTAAGGTATACAGGCTCGGAATTAGAAACTGGACAAGAATTTTTTTAAAGCAGAATATCCTTCACCTTGATTTGCTGAAAGTGGGTAGGAGAGGAACTGGTGACAGAACGATTTTATATTATTCTTTACGTTAGCCAGAGTGGTTAAGGCGACGTCCATGAAATATAGTCTTATGACATCTGGAAGATGCTAATTCATATCTTGTCGAAAAGTTTTAATCTTCATTACTATATATTTGAAACTGTATACCGACCTTGATTATTCCGATCAAAGCCAATAACAATAAGATGCATTAAGATGATAGATAATTGGACTGTTCCTCGTAGAATTCTAGAAATTACCTGACTCTATCTTTTACCAGAGACATATCAGACAGAAAATAAAATATGGCTGCAAGATACGGGTGGGAGCTGCCCAATCCTCACTTTCCAGTTTTTACAGTGGTCAAAAGCGTCTACGCGGTCTTGTGAGTGATGAATTATTTTCGCACGAATACCCTTGGGAAAGGTATGGATCCACCTCTTCTCTCCCTTCAGATATGGGTTAAATAGTAAGACATACTGTGTTCTATAGCCGTGGTTGGTAATAATTCTAGTGATAGTGACCCGAGAAAAGCATCCAGCAGCTTGAGTCATGCGTTGACATTCTTCAATAGTGTGCGTTTTGTCCTTCTGCTGCAGACGGAGAAAATGTTTTACATCATTATCCAGTCTATCAGATTTAGTTTATTGCAGCAATGCATTCTGGGTTTGGAATACCTGTACTATTCAAAGTGTTCCTGAAAGATAGCAAATTTACATCGACCATAACGGTTGAGAAATGTTCACTTCAAACACTTGATTTGTTCCTAAGAAAAAAAAAATCTTTATATTTGATTTTTTGCGGATGAGTGTGGGTTCAGATACGGAAATGACTTTTACACCAGAATACGCGTGGCGTATGTGTGTGTGTGTGTAAATGTGTTTTTATGCAGCGAAAACGGCTTTTATTTCGAAGCCATTTTCATACGTTAATCATTTTTGTCCAGGAATTACGTTAATCTTAATTTTTAGCGACAATTTATCGCTTTTTTTACACATGCTGTCAGTTCTATGGTAGCGTGAAGGCAGCAAAAAACTGGAAAAGCATTATATGTTCTCGATTAAATTAAGACGAAAGAAAAGATGTGTCAGAAATTCATAATTATAACTGACAATGCTTTATCTAATAACAAAGAAAAGAAAATATAATTCTATACATAGCTTCATTTGCGTGTGTCTTTTTTTGTAAATTTAGATGCCTAACACAAGATCTAATGATAATACTAATGGTAATATTGCCCGTTTCCTTATAAGGAAACATTCGTCATTCATTGACAGAGTCGCCCGTACTACTTTCGCTTGAAACTTTTAAAATCCACCCTTAAAACAATTTTTCAGGAAAACAAGTTTCTCAAGTCCAATAGCTGTTATCGTTCTTTCCTGTACCTTTTATTAGAAATACTGCGGAATGTTAGCATTTTGATTATGCTATAATTTTCTCTTCGAGTTAAATTTGTACACTATTTACATTATTGTCCTCATCTTTGTCACCGTGTTTATTACAACGTTTCGGCCGTTGTACGCTCCGGCCTTCTTCACCTGAAATATAGACTGATACTGAAGAAGGCCGGAGCGTACAACGGCCGAAACTTTGTGATAAATATGGCGACAAAGATGAGGACAATAGTCCGAATAATGTAAATAGTGTACATAATACCTCATCTCAAAAATATAGACAGATACTGAGTTAAATTTGATATCCATTTTAGATGTCGCTACTGTTGAAAGTCCTCAAGTGATGTGGTTACTGTTATTTGATACAGTTCTTTGCGATACTGTAACGGCAATCGACAATGTTCAAACCGTTCTTGGGATGACGATGAATTACATCCGCGTCCTGGGTAAGACGATGAACTGTGTCCAACAGTGGGGACTCTGATCGAGAGGTTTTGGGGAGCGTGGAACCATCTCTTGATTGCTGTTGTTCCCAGGTCCCCCATGATCCGGGGTGGTGGAGCCTGTTGTGGCCCCTGCTATGAGCAAATAGTAGACCTTCAAACTGGGGTTGGAAAACTGCGAAACTGTAAAAATGGGTTTTGGTACCAGAAATACTTTGTAAAAAAAATTATTACCAGCAATAAATTTTTGAAAAAATTATTACCAGAAATAATTTAAAAAAAAATGCCGACAATACAAACAGCTATACTGTTTTTTGAAAAATATTACTAGCTCTACATCTTTTGAAAATATATTACCAGCAGTAGATTTTTGAAGAAAAATATTCCCAGAAATAGATTTTTGAAGAAAAAAATATTACCAGCAATAAATTTTGGTAAAAAAATTATCAGTAATAAAAATTTTGTCGGCATTAATTAACCCATTGTGGTTGATATGCCGTAAAAAAAAAAAAAAAAACAATTTTCAAAGAAGAATGATCTTCATCAAGATCCATGGGTTTCATTCGTATGCAGCCATTTTAATCAATTATGTTAGAAAGCGGTTGTCTACAGCTAACAGTTTATATATTTTTGTGCGGATGTGGCACCATACATGACTTCCATATAAAATCTACTTAAGAACGTGAGTCGATTTTTCAGATTATCATCTAGGTTTTGTAGCAGTTAGCGATTTTAGGCAAAACCACTCCGAGTACAGCCTATTCTACGTTCAGTTTCTGAATGGGTATATTCGTATTCCCGGTATAACGCATATACATTGGTATATTTGTATATATGGAGTTGTCTTAATAATTGGGGAGTTGAATTATTTACATTATTCGGAGTGTTATTCTCATCCTCATTGCCATATTCACAACGTTTCGGCAGTTGTACGCTCCAGCCTTCTTCAGATGATTGGAATTTCGAACCGAACCCTTTATTTCGCCCACCGGGGTAGATTTTTCTAGTTCCACGTGCCATGCCTCTTTCGGGTTGTATCAGTTATTGTTTCCCCTTAACTCAACTCTCTCAAGTTTTGGTTCAACACTGCTGCGGCCTGGTATTGAACTCACAGCTAATTGGGTCTATTCACTGGATCTAACCGACGTCTTTATCCACTGGGTCGAAACGTTGTGTATATGGCAATGAAGTTGAGGATAACAGTCCGAACAATGCAAGTAATCATAATACCTCATCTCAGAGACCTAGACAGATATTGGGGAGTTGATATTTTTTTTCAATACGCAATAAACAGGGCGTCTTAGCAAAATGGAAAATTATTTTAAAATATGCAACTATTGAATATGGTTAATATATGTATAGCTGGCCACTCGTATTCGAGGATACCCGACTACTAGAGCGGCTAGCCAATTCCTATTGCAGACGCTTGCTCAGGTGCATTTGTGCTTATGCAATACCCAGATAGCCCACCTGTGGTTTATACTGCAACTATGCTGCAGCAGACCTTAGTTACGGTTTGTGGGAAAGAGCGTGTTGTTTAGCGTGATCAACAATTTTAACAAAGCCTGCACCCTCGGCCACAATGACTTGTGACTTCGTGTTATCACAGCTACCGACGGACCCCAAAGGTTGTCTACCCAATTTCACAAGCATACCTCGGGTTGAAAGAAGCACAAGGCTTGAGTCAACATGTGGTATGGTTTTCAGACACTTTCCAAAGGTGCCGCAAGCTGGGATCGACCACTCCAATTTGATAACATCAAGAAGTCACCTTCCTGACAAATCGACCATGATGAGATTCGAACCCGGGTCTCATGGTCAGAATGCAAATGTTGTATCCACTCGGCAACGTGCCCATTAAATAATATTAATGTTAATAAACTCGGGGTATATCGGATGATTCCCCCCCCAAAAAAAAATTGTCCTCCAGTTATATTCGGCATCTAAAAGTATATCAATATGGAAGATGCATAGCAATGTAATCCGCTTTTAATAGAATGCATTTACATACTGCTTTATCGCCATATATGTGCACGTGTAACAATAAGGAGGTGCAAAATAACACTTAAGTGCACCAAAAACGGAACTGTCATATAAAGTTTGAACTCAGTTTGAGGTTGCTTACGTTTTCTAGGCATTAATACACTTGCGTGGATTCATATCTCGATACTCTGTCTCATCACCAGACAATATATTTCGATTCTAGTATACCACAATAACTTATAGAGAAGAGAGGGGTTGAATAGTCACTTAGACAAACCTCACTTCCATAATTGCCAACTAAACAATAATAACCGGTAAAAGTTGCTACAACCCTTGGCAACTTTGACAGTTGCCAGCACGCATACGTTTGTGGTGGGTTAGGATCTCAATAGCATAAAAATAGTACTTTGTAAACCAATTGAATTTCTTCTTAATATTGGAGTTCATACTTCTTGGAAGGCATGAAATACCTTTTTCCCTGCACTCTGTTCTATCGACAAGTTTTATCATTGGTCTATGAATATTATCAATGTAGGAGAAAATGAATAACCAAGGGCGTATATATACAATTACGCTATACGCAACAGGCTGTGACAGCCATTTTTAACCCTGAGTAAATTTACATGTAATTTTAAACATAGTATAGTTATATATATGAGGCACGGATTGAGGAATCGGAGAGCTGAGTTCGAATTCCAGTCGAATCAATTACATTCACTTACGTGCTAATACCCCTGGGAAAGGTATGTATCCTCTACTTCTCCCACCAGCTATGGGTAAGTAGCAGGATAGGCCGGGTTCTATAGCCTTAGATGGCAACTGGTCTACCACAGAAAGAAATGGCAACCTACATCGGGAAAAATCTGCCTCGTCAGTCATGTATCGAAATATACATGATCGCCTAAACGTGTATGACACATTGCACATAACTGATAGCTAGACATGGTCGAGAGGTGAGAATGTTCAATTTTTGAGCATGAGACAAAGGTTCGAATG
This sequence comes from Acanthosepion esculentum, assembly GCA_964036315.1. Taxonomy (NCBI): domain Eukaryota; kingdom Metazoa; phylum Mollusca; class Cephalopoda; order Sepiida; family Sepiidae; genus Acanthosepion; species Acanthosepion esculentum. The sequence continues at coordinate 139,452,107 of OZ038477.1, forward strand.
GTTGATTCGTCAGGGTAGTTGCTTTTCTGGTGTTGTCGGCCTCGGGAGGCGAACCTAACGCGTGGCACCTTTGGAAAGAGTCTGAAAACCATGTCAAGGGATGATTCAGGCTTCGTAAGTGAAATTGGGTATACGGAACGGTTTAGATGGGTGTGTTAGCACATGAATCACAAGACATCGTGACCGAGTCCTGTCCTTTAAAAAAACAGATGCTTACACTAGATAATACGCTCTTTCCCAGTAACTAAGGTTTGATCAGAGCCTGTGTCTGCAATAAGGTTTGGCTAGCGACATTCTCAGACGGGTGTGTTCGGAAATGTACCGGTGACTTCATAATTAGGCGGAAATCCTTCGTTCAAACAGTTTCTATTAAATAAAACCGGTCATGGGATGCTTGTTAATCCACTTAATCCTTAAGATGCGCCCATGACGTTCCCAAGAGCCTTTGTGCGAAAGAGAACGCAACAGATTTGGCCTGCTTCGGATATGGCTGTAACCATCGCGCAATTTTTTTTAAAGCCACAGACTATTGTTATTCCTCTTCCGATGATTACAGTGAGTTTTGTTTGTTTGTTTTGTTTTTACGGTTTTACGGAATATCAACCTCAATGGGTCATTTAATGCCGACAGCTTTTTTTTTCCTGGTAATATTTTTGTTTTGCCAAAAACTTTTTTCTGTTAATATTTTTCCCACAAAAACCTATAGCTGGTAATATTATTTTTTTCAAAAACGTTTAGCTGGTAATATTATTTTTATTCAAATTTCTGGTAATAATTTTTTACAAAGTATTTCTGGTATTAAAACCTATTTTTACACTTTTATAATGCTTTTTACCTCAGTTTCGGGGTTAACTATTTGCCCATAACTGGGACCCTAACTGGTGCTACCACCCCGGGTCAGGGTGGACCTGGGAACACCAGCAATTAAGAGGTGGTTCCACGCTCTTCAAAGCATCCTGATCAGTGTCCTTGCTGTGGGACGTAGTTTATCGTCTTACCCTGGACGGATTACAGTGATATTAGAAGATCTGTCAGTAATGATGAAATGTTGTAAGAGCCAAGGCGCAAATTTACTGAAGACGACCTTTCGATTAAGGCACTCTCTAGACATGTACATAGTAGAGAATTATTTTCTACTTTGATCAGTGTAGCATTTTTATGTCAAAATTGTGGTCAGTCTAGTTATAGTGGGCAACCAACGCATTTGGTGTATTATTTTGTAAAATGTCCCATTTGTGTTCATATAATCTGTTATTTAGATTCCTTGGGGTTTCTTCTGTGTATTTTTTGTGACAATTATTACAAGCAATGGAGTAAACTCCTCCTTCAGGTTTTCGCTTATTGTTTTGTTTAGTATTGATTAAGTTTTTTTATTGTTTTGGATGCAGTAGTGACAACTTTTATGCTGAGTTTAGATAGATTCTTTTCGATTGTTGATGTGATAGAATTAGAATATATTTTATGATTCATTAGATTTCTCAGAAGGGGCTTTTTTGTTTTGAATATTTTGAACCTTTTGTTTCGTATTGAATCAAAAATAATTAGGGTACTCTAGAAGTTTCAAAGTGTTTTCAATGTATTTCTCCTCCTCATATAAATAATCCGGGCTGCATATTCTTAGTGCCCTTAGGTTTTTGTTGGCTGATTTTCTGTGGACACCGAGTTTTAAATTATTGTTAACGCAGCATACCTTGATATCTAGGAAGGGTAAAGAACTGTGTTCTTGTGTTCTTCAATTTCGTATGTAAATTCCATTGTGTGTTCGATTTTGTTGAGTTGATCTACTAGGTCAGGTAAATCAATATCACGGTGATATATGAATGCTGGGAAATGTTGATCTTGGTCAAAAACTACTGCACAAGCCATAGTCATAGATGGAACCTCTGTGGCGTGGTAGGACGACCACACTCTACACACTTCCCTTCCAAGCACTGATATAAATAACGTAAGGTCTATCTGTGCCAAGCCGCTTTACTCTGTGTGGTTTAGCTCCGATACTTTAGCAATAGTTCCGATGCTTTTTCATCAGACCTCGTCTATGTAACCAGGTACTATAAACCAGCTAAATTACATGTAGGTAAGCAGTAAATACAAACAATGGTTGCAATTTTACTTCCTTTCAGCGTGGACCCAATTCGCAATAAATAACTGCTGCAATTCTTAAAGAGGTTACAAACAAAGCTGGTACTCGAGTGAAGGAACAGCAACACGCGCGTAGATGAAAGATAAGAGAGGTTTATTGTAAAAGAGAATGCCATACTGAAAGACAGAGAATCGGGTGGCAGGCTAGTAATTCCCGAAGCAAGCTCCCAGGTATATGCTGTGCTCACTATATATACATAGCCACTGATATAGTCAGTCCACATAGGCGATAGGGAGTGTGGAACATTTCATTACAACAATAATTATATGGCTAATTATCAGAATTCTGATGAGGAGTGCTTATTAGTGTTCTCGTAAAATTCTGAACCTTTAATATGAAGCTTGCACTTCAAAAATTAAATTATATATATATATATATATATATATATATATATATATATATAATCATTTATTTGAATATTACAACATAAATATGTTATAAAATCACTACAAAAATAGCCATTTTGTTTCAACACTTCTGGTGTCTTATCAAGTGGTGATGTAGAATGTAGAATAAATGGTTTTAAAAGTTTCAAATTAATTAACGATCCTTAGCTAGGAGTAAACGCTGTTACATAAGCTAGAATGACCAATCAAAATACAAGTATAGGGTAATTCGAAAAATTTGACAACTAAGCAAGGTTATCATAGATATTAAAAGATTTATAAAATTTGAAATTAAAATTAAAAGTAAAAAATTAAAAATTACCTATTTAGAAATCTAAATCAAATCTCTATTAAGTTTTAAATTGTAGAATTACCGAGGAGAAAAAATATAAAAATATAAAAATAAAAATAAAAGATGTATATGCTATTTAATTTATATTTTCATTGAAATTATGTTAAAAAGGATGTTCAGAGCCCCAGACAAAAATGTATACATTTTTAGTTTCATTTCAACATGTTAGTCGCCTCTCACGCGAAATCATTCGAACATACTCAGGTTATAATACATAAGCACTCAGACGTATTTAGATATATACACACACATAAAATACGGTGACGAGACACGACCCTTGATAAAAAAAAAACCCATCTACATCGCACACAACCACATGTACGCAAACATACGACTAAACGTGCATGCACTTTCCTTACACATAGACATCAATAAGCACAGGCACATACATCCACATTCACATTGACCTAGACGGTCAGATGTCATAGCTAAAGTGAACATATTCGTGGCTTAATATGTTATTAAACGAATTTTAACTTGAAATATAACTAATCTGGTCAAATATATATAGATAAAATTTAAACAAATAAATATATATAAATATATATATATATATTTTTAAATAATATAGTTTTCGACACATTACATGCAAAAGTAAATAACTACCTCCATATATAATTGTACATTCACACATACGCATACAAATCAGCACATGTACCTGCATATGCATATATACGCATAATAGGTACGCATATACAGACATCCGCACATAGACATACATATACATAATCACGTATAAATATATCGACCCATACAGCAACGCAGAAAAGTAAATAAAGAAATATATACATAAAGATGCAACTATATACAAATACATACATCATACACATACACATACATATTTAGATATACATACATACGCACGCATACATATATGCATATAAACTAAACATATACACAGACATTTACAAATACACGCATATACATGAAAAATCAAACAAACGTAAATTAAAAATATATATATATAAATATGTATATACACATCAGCGTATACATATATATACACATACATACGCAACTACACATATATATACGTACACACATACACACATATATATACACATATACCTACACACATACATACACATATACATACACATACATACCCATACATATATATATACACATATACACATACATACATATATATATACACATACACACATACATATACAAACACATATACATATATACATAAACATGTAGACACATACACACAAAAGGGAAAGGAATAAGTATACAGAGACCAACTTATATTCTAATAATATTCCAACAATATTATGATAAAATATATTAAAAGTTTATAATAATTAAAAAAAATAACAACAGTCTATAAGCAATTAAAGGCTCCTTATCTACAAAAGTAGATTTTAGTTTGTATCTGTGATACACTCCAAGACACTAAGGCATACATACAAATACACATACTACGACATACAAACATACATCCATATATACATAAATATCTAATCATATATAAATACCCATATCAACACATCCAGATATACAGTACACCCACATCCGAGCGCATACATATAAATACCTACACACATATATATATATACACCCATATACATACACATATACATACATATATACACATTTAAACATACACACATATACATATATATGCATATATAAACATACACATACACATATACATATATACATACATATATACATATACACACACATATGCACAGTCACACATACATATACATACATATGCATATATATACACATATTTACACACACACAAGTACACATATATATCTCTATATACCCAAACATATACTTACACATTTAGTGGTAGACACTTACCAGAATTTACACCCCTACTCGAACACATAAACAGGTTAACATATGATAGATGTCAATATACACAACTATATACCTTCATATAAATAAAAAAAAAACCCTTACATATATATACCCCTATATACACACATACACATCCAACAGTAGAAACACACCTACATAACATACAAATATATACATACAAATACAGACACGTATAACACTTTGTAAGTACACAATACACATTCATATCGATCTGGTGACCATCATGCTAAAAAGGTAATAGTCTATTAAGTTTAACTTATCGTTATCATTGAAAGTATATGATCTCTATACTAAGTTAAATTTAAAACGATGTTTACAGTTAACTGTTAGTTCATATCTTTGATTTAAAAGATCTGTCTTATTTTTAAATCTAATTATTTCAAGTTTCTCGTTAAGGCAAAGGTAACACGGGGCATATAGGGAGTTACATGTCCGGGCCTTTCTAATTAATTTCCATTTAACCTTAGGTGTTTTCTTTTTTTCTTTTAGACTCCAAAAGTATTTGGATAATGAAGTCATATATTTATAGTTACTATTATTAAAAGATTGCATATGACCCCGCCAGCGTTCCTTGAATGGTCTCATGGTGCAACCTATGTAGAATTTCTTTATATTTGGATTTTCTAGTGTTGATATTGTACTGAGATAAACTACAGAGCTAGTTAAACAATTATTTTTTAGTGGACAATTATTGGGATTCCTACAGTTACATGATTTATTATTTGTGTCATTTTGCTTAGTGTTGCTTTTCGCATATATATTAATTTAAAGAAAAACAGACAACTTTATGGCTCCATTGTAATAATTTATTTCACCAGAGAATTTTATCCTTCTCTGGATCCTCAGACATCACTTTCAAAAGGTGAAACGAAAAATGAAATTAAAATTTACACCTTTGACGAGCAGTAAGTATTAAGCTTATATAGAGGGTGGTGAGGGATGGTATGTGAGACATGGTCGAGTTTAGAGAGGAAAGGGAGAGTTTTAAAATTTATTTTTATTAAAATACATAATATTGAGGAAGGAGGGGGTAAGAATCAGACATTGACATTTTTAATCGGTCAACTCAAACGGAAAAGAGGGAAAAATAAAAAAAAGTGGAGAGTAAAGAGAAAGAGATGTACTTAGGGTTTTCGGAGGAAGAAGAGGGGTGGTATAGCTTTAGAAATTCAGATAAAAACAAATTTTAACGTTTGATAATAATTTAAATGTTTAAAAACTGGACAAAGAAAATAAATTTGATACTTGTTAGCAATTTAAATATTCAACTTCTCCGCAATTAAATTAGGGATTTAATATAAGTTGAATACTATATTAATAAACAAAAATAAAAAATATATATATATATTAGGAAAATTAATGTCAAAGTGGATTTTTTTTAATATGATGCGTTTCGTCCTTTAGAAATTCATCGGGCGGGGAGTGCTGAAATTTTAATATTTTAAATATATTTTTTTAAATATGCATTAGATATATAGTCTTGTCAATTTCATTTATTTTGATTTTGTTTATCTTTTAGAACTTTTGTTATTAAATGGCCCCGATGTGATAATTGAGAATCTGACAATAAAGATGAAATGTTGTAAAAACCTGGATACAAATTTACTGTATATGATCTAGCGATTACAGCACTTTCTATACATTTTCGTCTTAGTAAATGGCTTTCTATTTTAAAGTAGTTTCTACTTAATCAAAATGATGGTCTGACTCATTACGGTGAGCATCTCATTCATTTAGCGTGTTGTTTTGTAAAAGGTTCCTTTTGTCTTCATATAATCTTTTATTTAAATTCCGCGAGTTTTTCCCTATTAGTACAGGTGATAGATAGATAGATAGATAGATAGATAGATAGATAGATAGATAGATAATGACGAGTCTGATAGATTGATAGACAAACTGATAATTAAGTGAATGTGACAGATAATTAATGCAGAGACTGATAGCTAGCTACACAGACAGACATATATATATATATATATATATATATATATATATATATATATATAGATAGATAGATAGATAGATAGATAGATAGATAGATAATGAAGATTCTGATAGATTGGTAGATAGCGAGACAGACAGATAATGAAGTGAATGTGACAGATAATGCAAAGATAGATAGATAGATAGATAGATACTGGATTATATATATATATATATATATATATATATATATATATATATATATATATATATGAAATTATATAGAGATTCTGTTTGTAAGAGTCAAATACTTTCGAGAAACTACAGCCGAGAGCAATGGGATTCAACTAAGGTGCGATATTTTTCCTGGAGATATTTTAGAGTTCACATGGGAATTGAGAACACAGAATGGCGTGTTTAAATTGTTGAAATATTGGTTTTTCTAGAAACAACATTTCTGAAATGCATATTTCCAGTTAGACAGCATTGACAGCAGGGAATGACATTTTAAAATACGATGAAAATAATAATGCATGAACAAAATTTGTTTTTTGAAATTATTGAATATTAAGATGAACAGTAACGTCACAGCCGTAATTAATATTCTGTGTTAGGCAGCGGACAAAACACTTTTCGATTTGTTTATATTACCGAACATCTTTTCATGAACGATTGATGAGGTCTCTGTTAGAATGAAAGATATATTCAAGAAAATCTTATTGGAATTTTTAACAATTGTTCAATTTTCCTTTCGCCATAAATAGATAGATAGATAGATAGATAGCGAAGGCTATGTGATAGATAGATAGATAGATAGATAGATAGATAGATAGCGAAGGCTATGTGATAGATAGATAGATAGATAGATAGATAGATAGATAGATAGATAGATAGCGAAGGCGATGTGATAGATAGATAGATAAATACATACATACATACATACATACATACATACATAATGAAGATTCTGATAGATTGGTAGATAGAGAGACAGACAGATAATGAAGTGAATGTGATAGGTAATTAATGCAAAGATAGATAGATAGATAGATACTGGAATATATATATATATATATATATATATATATATATATATATATATATATATTTATGTACTCAAGAAAATCTTATTAAAACGTTAAGCATTTGTTCAATTTTTCTTTCGCCATTTTACTTTTTTAAGCTTTTATCTAAATAGGGAATCTTTCTGGGAAAATATTCGTAAGAAATTACTAATTTATACGACACTTTCAACTTTAAGTTTGACAATTATGTCATTAAATTATTTTTTCGGAAAAGAAGCATGTTGAATAATAAAAAGATTTTCATAAATATATAACAAATTTAAATAATAGGCATAATAAATAATTAATCAAATATCAATATATACGTTAATTTGGAACAAAATGAATGTCTGTTTTGAAGCACAAAGTTTAAAATAATATGATTCAGCTCAAAAACAAAGAATTATCCAACAGGGATTTTTTAAAAACACTTCACCCCGAGCAAGGACTCAAGGAGACAGAAAATGACGATTGGCATTGTATTTAAATTTTTGGAGGTCAAATTTGCCTAAAAGAAAGCAAGAAGCCGGAAGAAAGCTCCAGTTGTGAGTAATGGAAGGGAAGAAACGGTTAGAATAGAAATTATAGTTACATCTAGTAATTTCAACCGTAAAGTGGTGAGACCTAACTGTCAATTTCTACCGTTTCTTCCCTTGCATTACTCATAACTGGAACGTTCTTGCGGCTTCTTGCTTTTTTTTAGACAAATTTGACCTCCAAAATTTTGAATGCAATGTCAATCGTCATTTTCTGTCTCCTTGAGTCCTTGCTCTGGGTGAATTTTAAAAAAAAAAATCCCTGTTGGGTCATTGGTAAAAATGTGTTAATTCTTTGTTTTTGAGCTGAATCATATTATTTTAAACTTTGTGCTTCAAAACAGACATTCATTTTGTTCTAAATTAACGTATATATTGATATTTGATTACTTATTTATTATGCTTATTATTGAGGGGTCTCCCCTTTTTATATAAATGGACTCACCCAGAGTATACATATACGACCGCCAGTGAATACCCGGTCAGTATGTTAAGTCAAGTCGGACAGTAGTTGCAGTAGAACGAAGAGTCGGTCGAGTAGATAGACAGTCACACACAGGGGGGTAGCACAAGAGTCACAGTAACGAACACTTAGACTCAGTAAGAAGACACACAGCGATACGTCGATACCAAAGACTTTATATATATATATATATATATATATATATATATATATATATATATATATATATATATATTTGTCAACTAACCCCGCATTCCTGGAACTACTAACCTGTATTACCAGTTTGTATTATTACGTTAATACATTTATTTCCTATATTCATTCTTGGCGTTTGTTATTATTTGATACCGGATTTCATCCCGGAATCCACAGCACTTATTATTTAAATTTGTTATATTAGGTTGGTGCAAAAATAATGTCGTTTTTTGATGTTCAACTTCATGTGAGAAAACGACATTATTTTTGCACCAGCCTAATATATTTATAATTGTCTAGTACGATATAGTTAACAAACCTTCTTAGAAGCAGGCTTAGAAATGAATCTAATAAAATAATTTCACTTCATGTCATTTACACTTTCATGATAAAAAAGCAAACAAAGAAAATGGTGCCTCATAGGATCAACAAACTGTCAGGAAGCATTTTCAAATGGATCCATATTGATTTACAACTGCTGGCGTGTATATGCATGTGAGCTTCAAAAAAGGACTTAATAGCTGTAGTGAAGAAGTGTATTTAATTCTTTTGTAAAATCTGGCAGGAGAAATTAAGTTGAAGAACAGTAACATCAAATCCATCCAGGGATTTGTTTACCTCAACAGCAGCACCCAGTCAACGGTGAGAGACATCACAATCCTCAAAGACAAGGCCTGGTGGGTCCCTGATGGCCTGAGTACCATATGGAAGTCCTTCCTCTTTGACAATCTTAAGAGGGATTCTTTAAGGTCATGGTAAAATCTGTTTTGCTCTACGGCTCAACAACATGAACGCTGACGAAACACCAAGAAGCATCACTCGACGGAACATACACAAGAATGTTACCAGTTGCATTGAACATCAGCTGGAAGAAACACCCAACAAAGAAACGCCTGTATGGACACCTTCCTCCTATCACAGTTTCGCTAAGGGAGAGAAGGCTTCGGCTAGCTGGTCACTCCTGGAGAAGTAAGTCAGAACTTGTGAGTGACGCCCTCCTATGGAACCCATTGAGCGGCAAAAGATCGGTTGGAAGACTTCATCACACCTACATTGACCAACTTGTATATGACTCTGGACGCCATCTAGAGGACCTGCCGACGACGATGTCTAGCAAAGATGGTTGAAAGGAACCAGTTAGCAGAATCCGAGAAGAATTCTCGACCTGATGATGATGATGATGAGTTTGTAATATTTGGGGTATTGTTTCATTTTCCAAAAGGATAGCGCACCTTCATCCCTACTGAAATGTTTCGAATATTTGTTGCCTTTGTTCCAAATCACAACACGAATCTGTCACGATCATATGACCAGTTGGCAAGAGGCTAAAGTAAAGTAATAAATTACAGCATTAAAAATGTCAGGAGATTCTTCTGAGGATGGGGATTTGGTTTTTGAGTTTGTCGATTCCAAAGGCAGACACGTTTTTCAATCGTCATAAAGGAAACCTATTACCTCTACAATAACCAAGAAAAGGACCATTTCTGAAACAGTCAAATTGCAACACGTATCAAACCGTGAAACCGTCGATCCTGTCAGGTATTACCCGACAGTCCTATGAGCTACCCGCACCATCTGTGTCAACAAGCATTAATGTTGTTTTCTGGGTGAGTGGGCACAACTGTTTTCGATTTCTCGTCATCGAGTGAAAACATTTGACCAAAAACGGAATAGAAAGATAAGAATTCGGGAAGAAAAACTAAATGAAATAGGGAATAAAACAGCGAAAAGAAAAATAAAAGAAAATATGGTGGCGAAAGAAAAATATATTATAAATAGAAAGAAAGAATTGGAGAAGTACAGAATGGAAGGAACAAAAGAAAAAAATTATAACGAAAATATCTCTATATATAAATCGGAAGATGTATGTGCGTCTGTTTGTCAGTCTGTGTGATAACGTTTCACTCGAGATCCATCGAACCGATTTTGACCAAATTTGGCATATACATGCTACAGCGTAAGAGAGAGGCTCTTAGAGTAAAAAAAAACGATGTTATTTAAAAAAATCAATCGATAAAGCCGATCAAAAATCGATACATTCAACTTTATTCCTCCGATTTCGTTCAAACTCTGTATGTAGGTTACTTACATCATGACGAACTCAACGATACCTCATTTTTAGTTCTACACCACTGCTTTTAGCGAAAAACGAAAAAATCGATTTCAATACAAATTTTAAAGTAAGAGCTCCCGCAATTTTCAAGCAATCTAATACAAACTTTACTCAGTGGATAATGGCGTTGGTTAGATCCAGTGACAGGACTCAAAGAGTGTGAGTTCAATACCCAGTTAAGGCAGTGGAGAACTTGGAGAGGGAAATTAACAGGAAATAGCTGATAAGTGACATCCATTAAAACGTGGCACAAACATGGAACTAAAACAGTCTACCCGAGTGAGCGAAATAAAAGGTTCTGTTCGACATTCCAACCACCTAAAGAAGGCCGGAGCATACAACGTTGTAATAAATATATCGACAAAGATGAGGACAATAGTCCAAATAATGTAAATAGTGTACATAATACCTCATCTCAGAAATATAGACAGATACCGAAAGGCCGAAACGTTGTAATAAATATGATGACAAAGATGAGGACAATAGTCCGAATAATGTAAATAGTGTACATAATACCTCATCTCAGAAATATAGACAGATACTGAAAGGCCGAAACGTTGTAATAAATATGGCGACAAAGATGTGGATAATAGTCCGAATAAAGTAAATAGTGTACATAATACCATCTCAGAAATATTGCTTTATAAATGTATCCTTTTTACCTCCTCCTCCTCCTAATAATAATAATAATAATAATAATAATAATTATTATTATTATTATTATTATTATTATTATTATTATTATTATTATTATTATTTCCTTTGATTTCTGGTGTATACTCATTGTTTCCGGGTCCCAACCAGACCCGTAATTTCAGAAATGGCGTCATGACACTTTCCACTGAGCAGTTTTGAAAAAGAATATTACATATTTTACATAGATAAAGCCCTTCGTAATATGTTAGCTGTACTTGTGAGAATATTTTTTTGTATTTCTTTAAGATGTGGGCTACCAGGAATCTTCTCAATGATTCTATTGGAATATTTTCTACTCAATCTGTGGGCTCCAGCTACAACTGGAATTATTCATGTCCCCATGCGCCACATTTTTGAGATTTCAATTTCAAGGTCTTTGTATCACGTCATCCCATAAGTTCTGTCCGAATTTTGAATAAAGAAAACAAGTGACCAAATGTTATCTTTAATTATAGATTCAATCAACAATGTATTTTCCCTGATTATCTATGATTCCTTCCATCTATTAACAAGCTTACTAATTCGATTACTGTAAACTTCTTTTGGCTTTGATTCGAAGAACTCACAAATGTCAGTTTTAACCTCTTCCTATGTTACAAAAGCTGTTTCTTCCAAATGATTCTGTAAGCTACGAAACAAATGGTAGTCTGAAGGAGCAAGGTCGGGAGAATAAGGTGGATGAGGAATTTTCTCCCAACCAAGTTCTTCGATCGTTTGTGACGTGATTCTTGCTGTGTGTGGTCGCGCATTGTCCTGATGAAACATCACCCGTTTTCGATTCACTAGAGCAGGTCTTTTTTTCCTCAAAGCTTGGTTCAAACGCTCTAATTGCTGACAGTATATTTGAGCATTAATTGTTGCATTAGGTGGTAAGAATTCAAAGTGGATTATTCCTTGGCAATCTCACCAGATTGAAAGAAGAACCTTTTGCCCATGAAGTTCCCTTCTCGGCTGTGGCTGGGGTCCTTCCCCTTTACCAAGACACTGTCTACGACGCTTAATATTTCGATAAAAGATCCATTTTTCGTCGCCAGTCACAAGTCTATCCAAAAAAGGTGAAACAAATTGGCGAGAATGGAGAGAAGGGCAGATGTCAACTCGGGATTTGAGGTTGTTTTCAGACAATTCATGAGGCACCCATTTTCCAAGTTTAGGAACTTTTCCAAGTTGTTGAAGATGACGATGAACAGTTGTATGGTTTGAACTGAGAACCACTGCCAATTCCTCAACTGATGAAGCAGAATTTTCTTCAAGGGCTGCTTCAAGAAGCTTTTCATCAAACTCAACTGGACATCCGGTTCGATCTTCATCTTCAAGGGTGAAATCTCCAACTCTGAATTTTGCAACCCATCTTCTGCAAGTTCTTTCATTCACACATTCCTCTCCATAAACTGAGTGAATGTTTCTAGCCGCTTCGGCTGCTGAGTTTCCTTTCTTGAACTCATAAAGCATTATGTACCTCAAATGATTCTTGGGTACTTCCATGTTAACAGGGTTTTAATCAAACAAAATTTAATTTTATTGTTTTCTGAAATAAAATTTGATCAGTTTAAATGCATCTAAACATAAAAATAATGTTAAGGTCCATTAGACATTATAAAATACTCTTTAAATTTCGTTCATTTTAACAAAAAGTTAAAATTCGGACAGAACTTATGCGATGACTTAATATTTTGATAGTTTTTTTTTAAGAAAAATTTTCAAAGATACGTTACCATCTGCAGAGACTGCCGTGCTAATAAGAAGGCACATACATTTTGTTTTTGTGGTCTCTAATCACGATCTCTGAGTGGTTAGCTTTGAATGTTCTGTCTCTGTGTATTGTGAATTATTATTATTTTTTTTTTTTCTTTGATATCTGGCGTTTACACATTTCTTTCCGGGTCCCGCCCAGGGACCTAAGGTTAGAAATAGCATCATGACACTTTCCACTGCAAAAAAAAAAATATTACATAGATAAAGCCCTTCGTAAAGTGTGGGCTGTACTTGTCAGAACAATTTTTTGTAACTCTTTGAGGCATGGGCTTCCAGGGATCCCTTCAATTGGTCTACTGGAATATTTTCCAACCAGTCCAAGGGGTCCAACTACAACAGGGATTGTTGATGTTCCGATGTGCCACATTTTTGAGATTTCTATTTCAAGGTCCTTGTATTTTGACAGCTTTTCGAATATCTTCAAAGATACATTGCAGTCTGCAGGGTCTGCCATATCAATAAGTTGGCACGTATTTTGTTTGTGGTCTTTAATAACAATGTCTGGGCGGTTGGCTTTGATTGTTCTGTCAGTGTGTATTGTGTAGTCCCATAGAATTGTAACAGGCCCTATCTCCGTAACCGGGTCAGGGTGGTGTTCATAGCAGTTTCTTTCAGTTTCCCTCCCGTAGGAGTTGCAACAAAATTTCCCGTATGAGTGAGTTCTACTTCTTAGTTTATTTCTCGTTTCGTTGAAAAAAATTCAAACTTTAAAATCTTTCTTTTCTTGTTTGAATTTAGCCAACAAAAGGTCTTCCTAATATATAATAAATTTTGCCAATATTGTTATCGATGTGTTGGCCTTTTATTCCTCAAGTTTCATTAACTGGCCTATTAAATCTACATATATATATATATATATATATATATATATATATATATATATATATCACGTATGTGGTTCAGTTCAATTTACATTGCATGAATCATTCATACAAAAAGCAGATAGTGAAGTTAATGATATAAATGGTAACAATCACTCTCGCAAACAATTTTTAATAAAATACATTAACCTCGAACCTGTAGATGAATGTTATGATCCCTGTTTATAAATTCCAGTTGTATAAGGTCTTTTTTACTACAAGCTTTCGATTGTTCATACAATCATCCTCAGGTATAGAAATAGATATGTCTTTTTACATCCAGGTAATAACAGGACAACGAAAGTTAAGATGTACTCCGAAATATGTTTTTTAGAAATGGGTAATTGTTAACTGTGAGAAATTTTGGAGCGTGCGGTCGCAACGCTGAGGTTGAATTTTTGTAAAAATTTTAAATTGTGCGTTTTTGTACTAATATAGTAATAATAATATAGTGTTTTATTAAAAATTGTTTGCGAGAGTGATTCTTGCCATTTATATCATTAACTTCACTATCTGCATTTTGTATGAATGATTCATGTAATATATATATATATATATATATATATATATATATATATATATATATATATATATATATATATATATATATATGTAAATGAAAAAATACAAAAGGAAAACTTATCTTAGCCGAGGCATTGCGTCCTCTGATGAATTTATCAAGGTAATTGTGTTGTTTGTTGACGATGAAACGGGACGGCGTCGGCTAAGGTAAGATTTCCTTTTTATCTTTATTCATACTGAACATTTGTTATACTGGTACTGAGACTAGATGATAATGGATAATTCATGGAAAAGAACGTTAGATAACAGACTTGCTATATTAAATTTACCAAAGATAAAATAATAGGATTTCAACAATTTTTATGTAGCAACGTTAGCATTATGCACTGCCTCGTATAATATGGTTGAATTAATGAACAGCAAAAAGTTCTTAGCACATCATTCTGATGGCAACAGAAAAGGAAATTTATGTTATGGCACAGTAAGGACAATAAATGAATGGCTGGCAGAAACTTTTTATCTATGGCAGCCAAATTGCCATTCTTACCAATAATGACATTTGACCACGAAAGCAACTTGTTAATATAAAACTGAAATAGTTTCTTGACACAAGTAACAGATCGTTGCTCTTTCCCGCCGAGATGCCTTCGTTTGCATCTGTGTTGGCGCTCAACATGCTAAAGATCATAATCCATAAGGGAATTCAAGATTCCCGAAATGTTGACTGCTGAGCCATAAGCCTTCACTGGTTTTTAATGCACATGTACCGTCGCGGTGAAGTAGGTATCGTTATATCAATTGTCCGTTGGTCACTGCCTAAGATGTCTGTAGGGATGAGTAACGGCTTTTGCTGCTCTTGTCGAGTGAGATCAGGTAGTTATGCAGAGAGCGGTGTGTTCGATTGTTCATTTGCTTCGCCCTTGACAGTACTTACAAGCCCATGATCGAACATTAAGCAGTTTCAGGCGAAATTCGAACTTAACTACCCTGTCACTCCATACATTCTTATAAAATCACATAAAAATCACTGTCAAGAAAAGTAGTAGGGGTTTTGCTATATTTCTCCTTAATCGGCATCACGCCATGCAAGGCATTAAAGCCACTAAGACACAAGTGGGTTACAGGGTGTGGAGGAATTAAGAACAGAAACATTAATAATGAGCCGCAAGAGGAAAGAGTAATCGGATGGACAGTAGATAGCGATTGACATTTCATTTACATTTTCGCAGATGAAAGTTGGCTGGAAAGCCTAGAGAGTTCCACAAGCGAGAAGTGCGAGAATTGAAACTGTTAGCGTAGAACTTTCGGTTACATCTAGCTCGCTCGACTGTAAATTGATGAGATCTCGACGCCAATCTAATACTGCGCTTAAATTCTTTTTTAAAAGTGTCTAGGTACGATAACCATGAGCTCATTCAAACAATTACCATGAAAGTATTTATAAAAAAAGACACAGAGAGATAACTTTACGGCGGTGGAAAAGTGACTGAAGCCGAGCCGCCAGATTACGGCCAATAATATTGCTGAATCTTCTTTGGATTTTATCAAGGAACTCAAGTAAATATCAGGGGCACTGGGCCATATGTGCCAGCATTATTCTACCGTGGACCTAGCAATGGATTCAATATAGCCTTTCTACCTCATGTTACCTTAGAACTCGAGAAGGCGCCGCTAGCTAGTTTCTTTCCTGGAGGTTAGCATCAGCCATGCTGATGAAAAGCAGAGAGGAGTCTCTCAGATGATGAATGAAGAGAGGTTTAGTTTTAGTGGCGTTAAACTTAACAAGCCATATTGTTATATACCGTCCCTATGAACACTAATGGGCATGTCCCAATCCTCATAAATACATTGGACACTATTGCAAGTGGGGAGGGGGTAATATGCTGTCTAAGTCGTCCACCACTAGCAGTGGTTTACCTACTTCACGCCGCTGGCGAGTATTGTATTTTGTTGATGCTATAAAAATTACCATTTCATTTCCAACCTCCGTTTTGGTTATTCATCATTCAGTAACCGTTTCTAGGTTACATCATTTTCTTTCTTTCCTTATTTCTTTCTTTCTTTCTTTCCTTATTTCTTTCAGTCATACAGCGTACCTATGAACACTAATGGGTATGCCCCAATCCTCATAAGTACGTTGGACACTATTGTAAGTGTGTGCAATATGCTGGCTAAGTAGTCCACCACTAGCAGTGGTTTACCTACTTCGCATCGCTGTCGAGTATTATATTTTGTTGATGTTATAAAGATTACCATTTCATTTCCAACCTTCGTTTTGGTTAATCCTCATTCAGTAACCCTTTCTAGGTTACAACACATTGTTGACCGATTTAACGACAGAGTTGAGGTATTTTTGAACATCAGTTGCCATTTTGACCTTATCGAACTGATTAGCCTTATTAGTGAGACAAGAGCAAACGGCTGTCATCAACATAGACACCAAATCAGCTGTTGTCATCGGGAAGGTCATTAATGAAAGCTAAACTTAAATTTAACTGAATATACCATACATATGAACGCTAATGTGTATGTCCCAATCCTCATAAATACATTGGATACTATTGCAAGTGGGGAGGGGGTAATATGCTGTCTAAGTCGTCCACTACTAGCAGTGGTTTACCTACTTCACGCCGCTGGCGAGTACTGTATTTTGTTGATGCTATAAAGATTACCATTTCATTTCTAACCTCCGTTTTCGTTATTCCTCATTCAGTAGCCTTTTCTAGGTTACAACACATTTTTGACTGTATGGGACTGATTAGCCTTATTGAGACAAGAGCAAACGGCTGTGTCATCAACATAGACACCAAATCAGCTGTTGTAATCGGGAAGGTCATTAATGAAAGCTAAACTTAAATTTAACTGAAAGGTTCGTTTCATTTCGGATTTCAACGTATGCACATTTTTTATGACCACGAATAGGACGGTCAGAAAAGAACGTAGATAATATTAGTATTTACTAAGTTCATATTAGCCTGGCACAAGGCTAATATAAGCTTAGTAAATATTGATATTATACCAGTAGATATCAAAGTCCCTACAGTACAGTTAGTTACAAAAATGGCACAAGGCCATAGCATTAAAACAGCCTATGAGAATTTTAAAGTAAATCTATGCGAACTGTCATCATTTTGGTTCTTGATTTAAGGTGTCTCGCTTGACGAGTAAGCGGGACCAGACACCTTAATTCAACTTAATTTCAAAAATTATATTAGGGGTCTCGGCTCTCGCTTTTGAAACATGAGAACTCTTATGTAGCGAAGGAATCATATTTTAAAAAAATATTATATTATATTATATATATATATATATATATATATATATATATATATATATATATATATATATATATATATATATATATATAAAATCTTTAGATAAAATAAACTGTTGGTAATTATATTATAAAAATGTACTGTTGATTTTTTGTTTGGGTGTTCACTGTTTGCCCATAACTAGGACCCTAACAGATGCTACCACCCAGGTCAGAGTAGGCCTGGGAAAAACAGCAATTAAGAAGTGGTTTCACGCTCCTCCAGTCTCACAGTCAGAGGCCTTGCTGTTGGACGCAGTTTATCGTCATACCCAGGACGGCCGCCTGTCGGAGGAACGTCGCTCTTAGTGGCAAGGAGACACAGTTGTTGGGATACAGGAGGCAATTATCTACCTTTTCATGGGACGAATTCACGAACATTCCCATTAGTTTCCTGATTAGTTTATGTCGATCCGGGTAACCGACAAGGAATTTCAAACTGAAACCTTTATTTAATCTACGTGAGTAGATCTTTCTCGTTCCTCTGCCTATGTCTACAGATATATCTCGTCTAGTTCTTATTTAGTACTACTCAGTTTTTGCTTGCCCCGTTCCCATTTAATCCAAGTACATATTGCACGGACTAGAAGTTTAATTCACAATTACTATGTAAATTCACGATCCAAAATTCACAATGCAACCATTAAATGCCTGGCCACTTCTAAGGAGAGAACTTGGAACCTTAAACCTAACCTAAAAGAGTTTTATTTCGACTTGTTTCAAATCTCACTTCCAATTATGGCAGTTGGTTACCAGACTCTCATCTTCAACTATAAAATTATGAGACCTTGCCGCCAATCTAGTAATGTGTTTAGATTCATAAAGTCTAGGTACCATAGAGGAAAGCTTATCAGAACAATTAAAATGAAAATATTTATAGAAAGGGCACAGGCAAGCCACATAACGGCGGTGGGAAACGGACCTAACAATTTTCCAATGTAATCTTTCTACTTCATGTCAGCTGAAAACATTATTTCCAGAAAAACTTTTCCAGAAAAATTATTTCCAGAATCTTTTGAAAAATCTATCATATTTTGTTTCGTACGTTGCACACAAATTTGGCAGAGTTTTGGAAACGCATAAAGCAATTATATATATATATATATATATATATATATATATATATATATATATATATATATATATATATTTCTACAAAGGCCAAATTTTTAAATATTTTGGGGAATATAATCCTTTCTGTTCTGTTCTTTTCTTTTTTTAAACATTCTTTTTCAATGTAATTACTTTTCAAGAATAATGTATGAGGACATCCTATTGAAAGTTAGCCTGGTGTAAAAACTACCTTCTTACTATGCATCCGAAATAGTCGTACATTTCTTGCCGGCACTACTGGTTCGAGCTCCCATATAATTTTTAAAAGAACCATGAGATTAAACACTGATTTTCTTGCATAAATTTTACCCTTTCTCTCGCGATTTGATTGCATGTCGCGCTAACCTAACATTGTTACAAAGGGCATATAGAAGAGTTCTTTAAATCTAGATCGGTGTTTCTCAAGATTTTCGTCTTTGTGGCCCGTTTTTGGTGTTAATAAATATTTCAAACCTATATAAGCACAAATGGAAATTCCATGTAACAGAATATACATTTTATTTCCAAAAGCAAAATGTATACAGTGCCCAATGATCAAGCGACAAATATATAAGCAGTTTTATCTTTCATAAATAATTAACCTTGAATAAATTTCTTGAATATTCATGACCTTGAATAATCATTCGACTCTCGCATAATTACGGAACTCTGGTTGGAACTTTTATGATTGATTTATTGCTAATCGATCTTGTGACTCGTCATTTAAAGGTTATTTGCAGACAACTTTCGTCTTTCGTCCTGCCCTTCTCGTATGGCGAAGGACCTCATTGAGTTTGAGCGACAAGTTATCGTATTTTTCAAAGAACATCCGACGTGGGCATTCACGAAATGTGCAGAAATTCTTCCTGAATTTTTCAGTCACATCAGTCGACACCAGTTTTTAACGGTTGTCTCACGTCTTTCTGAATTTACCGATTTTTTACTGGGCAAAATGTATTAGATAAAGACGGATATGCAATGTGATAGGTCCTGATCTGGCATCTCGTCTACAGTCACTTTCTCACAGACGTGACGTGGCTTCCCCCTCTCTTTTCTACAAATATTTTCATGGCAACTCCTCTGACGAGCTACTTTCAGTGGTACCCCATCTGCATGAATTTAAGCGTTCTACTAGGTTGGCATTTCGGTCCCACCCTTTCACTGACGAAACAGTTAAATGTAACCGCCTCTTCTAATCCAACAGTTTCTGATCTCGCACTTCCTGTCAGTGGAACTCCCTTCCTCTTACTTGCTTCCCCCATAGCTATAATCTTCAAATATTCAAATGTAATGTCAATCGATATCTTCTGATGCCTTGATCCTGACCCCCTTCCTTCTCTATATCCTTTCCTCAAACACCCCTCTTTACTCATGTCCTCACTCTTTGTAACCCATTTCGTGGTAGTGGAACTTCCGTCTTGCTTGGGGTGAAAAGCTTAAAAAAAAATAATTGAAAGTAAATATAAATCCTGGTGTATCCAGCGGTATCTACGCTGACGACACTACTATTTACTCCTGCCTCAAGCACAAATCTACTGAGGCGGACAAAATTAACCTGGCAGCTCAAATTGAAAAGGACCTCCAATCGGTTGTGGACTGGGGAGAGAAATGGATGGTCAACTTTAATGCCTCTAAAACAAAACTGCTCTCCATTAACCACCACAAGGACCCATCCCTGCATCCCATCAGAATGTCTGAGGACCAACTTCTCGAGAGTTCCTCCCTGCGGCTGCTCGGTCTCACGCTGTCCGCTGATCTGAGATGGAACAAATACATCGAGTCAATTGCATCATCCACCGCAAGAAAAGTTGGTTCCCTGTGCCGAGCCAGGAAATTCTTCTCCCCTGAATTGATCCTCCAAGTCTATAAGTCTACCATTCGCCCTTGCATGGAGTATTGCTGCCATTTATGGTCTGGGGCCCCTGCGTGTTGCCTCGGGGTTCTTGATAAGATCCAGAGACGGATATGCAATGTGATTGGCCCTGATCTGTCATCTCGTCTGCAGTCGCTCTCTCACAGACGCAATGTTGCATCACTCTGCCTTTTCTACAAGTACTTCCATGGTAATTGCTCTGAGGAGTTGCTTTCGCTTGTCCCTAAGCCTCGTGAATTTAAGCGTTCTACGAGGCTGGCATCCCGTTCCCACCCCTTCACCGTTGAAACTGTTAGATGTAGACGTCTTTTCTACTCCAATAGCTTCATGTCTCGCACATCTCGCCTATGGAACTCCCTTCCCTATTACTGTTTCCCTGACAAATACAATCTCCAACGGTTTAAGTGTAGCGTCAATCGTCATCTCCAATTGCCTTGATCTATCCACTTCCTGACATCTTTCATTCCTATCTACTCTCGCTCTATATCTCCCGTAACCCCCCTACCTCGATCGACCCTCCGTCCTTCTCTTTCTCCACATCCCTTCCTTTACCACTCCTGCTCTTCATCCAACCCTTCTGTAACCCCTTGCGTGATAGTGGCCACCGGCCTTGCTTGGGGTGATACGCTTAAAAAAAAAAAAAAAATTTAAAATATTTCTCAAGCCCACTTTTGGGCCAAGTGACCCACATTGAGAATTACAGATTTAGATACCCAATCCACCTACCTCTATTACGTCCTATATGAACCTTTACCGCGGCAAGAGATGCTTCATAAATTTTGAGGTAGAACGTTGATTGCTCATATATCGTGTAGATCTTGCAGCATCCGAGGCCGAAATAAACTTGTGTGAAGGTTTAACATTCAGAATCAAAGGGTGTAAATTAGAACGTTTGGAATTCTAGAATTAGGTAACTGAAATTCATGATTCTTTATGACGGCTTATTAATAATTTCTGTCTAATTGATTGATTAATTAGGCTCATCCGGTTTTAAGTACATCGATCAAAGAAACAGCTGACAAGTTCGTAAGTTTTTAAGTTCGCAAAGCAAACATATATAATCCATTCAAACAAATACATAGAGAGCATTCAGTTATACACATACCAATAGCTATAAACAAACTGTTATGTGAAAATATCATACATATATATATGTAAGTGTCTGTGTGCGTGTATATATATATATATATATATATATATATATATATATAACGGGTATACTATATATATATATTATCAGAGTAGACTGAGATATCTAGCTTTTCTTAATTTGAAACCGGTTCGATCTGGAGATAGAAATGTTAGCTCCCAAAAACCTATTTGCAATCACGTCGTGTGGTGAGACAGTAGCCCGATACTACGCGGGAGAGGTTACGTTAAAAACACACACACATACATGCATATATATATATATATATATATATATATATATATATATATATGCGTTGATGTGAATTTGTGAGCCTGAGTTCGTTTGAAGATCGCAAAGGGCCTGTCACAAACCCACATCAATGCAAATAAATGTTAGCTCTATCACTGATATTGAATATATATATATATATATATATATATATATATATATATATATATATATATATATATATATATATATTTATATATGTATTTATATACATGCATATTATATATATATATATATGTGTGTGTGTGTGCGCGTGTGTGTGTGTGTGGACTGAACTTTCTTCCGAGATACTTAACTGCCAACATATTCAAACATATATATATATATATATATATATAAAATATATATATATATATATATATATATATATATATATATATATATATATATATATATATATATATATATAATGATGTTATGCACAGAGGATTCAATATTACAAGATGACTGTTACTTTCAAGTTTCTATACGATCTTCAAACCTTGCGTCGGTATGATGGTCTTATTGAGCAAAACGAATGCACCACCCGTAAGGACGATGCCAATTTTGCCCTGTGCATGCCAGTGCGTATTAAATATCTTGACAAATAAGTAGTAAACATCGTGATCTCCAATGTTCATGGTAATATTAACCGTTTCATTTTATGTTCGGTATTCATTGACCGATGTTTTGGTGCTACTGTTGGTATAAAATTCATAAAGTCTTTCTAATTAGACATTTTATCATGAAAATAGACTTCTCAAATCCACTATTATCGCTCTTTCCAGTACCGATGAGTGCTCCATTCCTTTATTTGGAATATTGCGAAGCGTCAACATCTGTATTATGTCTTCGATGGTTTGGTTTGATTTATGGCATATCAACCTCAATGGATTATTTAATGACTACAAGATTGTTATTTTTTGTAATATTATTTTTTCAAAAATGTATTGCTGATAATATCTTTTCTTCAAAAGTGTACTGCTGGTAATATTTTTATTCTTAAAAAATGTATTGATGGTAATATTTTTTTTTCTTCAAAAATGTATTACTGGTAATATTTTTTTCTTCAAACATGTATTGCTGGTAATATTTCTTTTATTCATCAAACATTTATTGCTGGAATTATTTTTTTCTTCAAAAATGTATTGCTGGTAATATTTTTTCTTCAAAAATCTATTGTTTGTAATATAACCTATTTTCATAGTGTTTTGAACACAGTGTGTGGGTTAACTATTTGCCCATAGCTTAGACCCTAACAGATGCTACAACCCTGGGTCAAGTTGGGCCGGGGAACTGTAGCAATTAGGAGGTTGTTTCACGCTCTTCAAATCAGATGCCTTGCTGCTGGATGTAGTTTATCGTCTTACCCAGGACGCGGATGTAGTTTATCGTTATACCCAGGACGGTTTTCTTTTTGAGTTACCCGTGCTATAATTCATATGGTTTCAGTTATTTGGTACAGTTCTTATTCTGTAGCTCGAATCAACGCGTTCCGTAGAAAGATGGTCCTCTATAAGATCTACCGGTTTCAGTCTCTGGAAGCCATTTTTAGGTATTGATCTGAGAATGTCGTTGTCTACAGTTGTCAGTTTAGATATTTTTGAAGGAATTGGACACAATGGCTAGTAGTTATCGCGTGACAGCAATTCCATCGAAGCTCCAGTACCTTCCACAGTATCATCCGAAGAAGCCTACGCGAGAAATAACCGGATATCCAAATTCTTCTACGAATATCCCTGTCATCCAATCTCGATTCTACGTGGTTTCCATCGAGGTAACGTTAGCGGAGGATAACAGTTACTACACATTGATTCCAACCCGATGACTAGAGAGTGAAGCAAAATGTAACTCGAGTAGCACTGGCTGTTCGATCAATGAATGCCGAATGTTTCCTTATAAGGAAACGGCTAATATTACCATTAGAGAGGAGGAGAACAGATACTACATCTTGTATTTACTCGTCCCCATGCAACGACGGGATATGGCACGGTTTAAAGTGGGGGAGTTCCAAAAATTACTCGGTTCGCAACCAATGTTGCGCTGGCGTCGACATTCCAGTGACCCCCTGTTTAGTGCAATTAGGGAGGTGCTACCGCGGGGTTGGAATCTCCGTGACCCAGCATCCCTCATTTATTTGTTGTGTTCTGTCCGAAGACAGAAACACAAAATTTAGAGATAAAATGTAGTTTATTCGACCGAAGGGAGACACTACATTTTGATCCTAAACCGATGGCCAAGGAGTGAAGAAAAGTTTAGCTCGTGTCATAATGTCTGCACTCACAATTATGGATTTTTTTTTATGTGTCGTGTCCCTTCAAGACGTAGGCGATCATGGCTCTCCACTTCTCCCTATACCTTGTAGCTCTCAATAAGTTTCGTCCAACTCACCAACTCCCCCAGACCACGTTCTGCCATCCACTTGCTTAAGCCTGCTATGTATGTCATGCGTTGCTTTCCCTTGTCTCTCTTTCCCTTCTTTCCATTTATGTGCCGTGTCCCTTCAGGACGTAGGCGATCATGGCTCTCCACTTCTCCCTATCCTTTGTAGCTCTTAATAAGTTTTGTTCCTTACCTACTTCCTCTAGGCCCCGTTCTGTCATCCACTTGCTTAAGCCTGCTATGTATGTCATGCGTTGCTTTCCCTTGTCTCTCTTTCCCTTCTTTCCTTTACGTGCCGTGTCCCTTCAGGACGTAGGCGATCATGGCTCTCCACTTCCCTCTATCCTTTGTAGATCTCAATAAGTTCTGTCCCTTTGCTACTTCCCCCAGGCCCCGTTCTGGCATCCACTTGCTTAAGCCTGCTATGTATGTCATGCGTTGCTTTCCCTAGTCTCTCTTTCCCTTCTTTCCTTTTATGTGCCGTGTCCCTTCAGGACGTAGGCGATCATGGCTCTCCACTTCCTCCTATCCCTTTTAGCTCTCAATAAGTTCTGTCCCTTTGCTACTTCCCCCAGGCCCCGTTCTGGCATCCACTTGCTTAAGCCTGCTATGTATGTCATGCGTTGCTTTCCCTAGTCTCTCTTTCCCTTCTTTCCTTTTATGTGCCATGTCCCTTCAGGACGTAGCCGATCATGGCTCTCCACTTCCTCCTATCCCTTTTAGCTCTCAATAAGTTCTGTCCCTTTGCTACTTCCCTCAGGCCCTGTTCTGGCATCCACTTGCTTAAGCCCGTTAGATATGTCATGGGTTGCTTTCCTTTGTCTCTCTTTTCCCCTATCTATAGTCTCAGATTCTCCAGGCCCACCTGAACTGAACCCTTTCGCTCACTGGAGTAGACTGTTCTAGTTCCACGTGCCATGTTTTTAATGGATGTCAGTTATCAGTTATCTCCTGTTAAATTTCCCTCTGAAAGTACTCCACTTGCCTTAACCGGGTATTGAACTCACACTCTTTGGGTCCTGTCACTGGATCTAACCAACACCTTTATCCACTGTGCTCGAGGACATCTGTGTATGAATTTCTGGGTATTATAAACGTAATATTTTCAGAAACCATATTTTACCAGTGCTCATATTGCAATTTTTTATGTTATCATTGCATGTTCGACATTCTAACTACCTGAAGAAGGCCGGAGCGTACAACGGCCGAAGCGTTGTAATAAATATAGCGACAAAGATGAGGTACAATAGTCCGAATAATGTAAATAATGTAAGCTTCATTCTTGTTTGCATCCTCTCCAAGATCTCATCGTTACTCACACGCTCCCTCCGTGATATCCTTAGCATCCTTCTGTAGAACCATATCTCCGCTAACCTCGAGTCTCTTCTTCATCTTTGAGGAGACCGTCCAACATTCGCTGCCGTATAGGAGGACAGATGTCACGTAGCAGCTCAGTACTCTTTTCTTTATCACCAAAGAAATCCTCTTATCTCGCAAGTATTCTGTCTAGCTTCTGGAATGCGCCCTTGGCCATCCTAATACGTCTATGGATCTCGCTGTCGCACTTATCGTCCTCAAAAATCGTCTGTCAAAACGCTCCCCAGATATTTACACATCCACACCTGATTTATTTTAGTGTCTCCCACCTGCTTTTACTGATGACTATGTATTCTGTCTTCTTATAGTTTATGCTTAGTCCTTTCTTCTCGCTCTCCCTCGCTACCTTATTTTTATTTATGTTTTTTTTTTTAGTATTAGTGTTCCTTATATTTTTCCAATTTTGGCATTCTTTTGTTTCCACCCCCCGTGGTTCACTAGCTTCCAGATCCTCTGCATTTTGCTTATCACTTTCAGATTTTCGTTTTAGACAAAATGTTTGCTCAGCTAAAATCTCAACATCGCAGAACATCTTATTAATTTTTATTTTCTAGGATAATGTGTTCTGAATATATTTGCAGAATCGAACCCAATAATAATTATCATCATTATTGAGTTTCATTTCTGGTGCACACGAAACAGCAAATCTGTTCATGTATATGTTCCAACTTCTTCTTCTTCATTTTTTCCTGCCCAGGAAGAGTGATTCGCTCTCATTGGTCATTTACAAGCTGGCAGTCACGCATGCGGACGTGACTCCGAACCGGCACGAATTGGAGTTAACAGAAATAATGGCTCTTCTTTTTTTTTTCCGAAATACATTTCGAATAATAGAGAATAATTTTTAGATATATACTCTAAATTTGTGCGCATTCACAGAAAACCTGACAGGAAGTCATTATTGAAGCCATGACATTTACTTTCATGCAAAAACAGATCAAATAATCACGGATATTCCTCAACAAGATGATGACAGAATTACATAAAAAGTATTTTCTGCTTTCTTGCTTATTCTTTCTTTCTTTCTTTCTTTCTTTTACCAAACTGTCTACACTATATTTATTCCTTCTTTCTTTCTTTCTTTTTTTCTTTCTTTCTTTCTTTCTTAGATTTTCTTTTTCTTTCAGTGTTCATCACTTTTCCTTGTTCTTTTTTTTATTCTCTACTTCTTTCTTTCTTTCTTTATTTCTTTTACCCAACTGTCTACACTATATTTATTCTTTCTTTCTTTCTTTCTTTCTTTCTTTCTTTCTTTTTTCTTTATTTCTTTCTTTCTTTCTTTTTTCTTTCTTTCTTTCTTTCTTTCTTTCTTTCTCCTCCCATTACTATTTCTTTCTTTCTTTCTTCCTTTTACCAAACTGTCTACACTATATTTATTCTTTCTTTCTTTCTTTCTTTCTTTCTTTCTTTCTTTCTTTCTTTCTTTTACCCAACTGTCTACACTATATTTATTCCTTCTTTCTTTCTTTCTTTCTTTCTTTCTTTCTTTCTTTCTTAGATTTTCTTTTTCTTTCAGTGTTCATCACTTTTCCTTGTTCTTTTTTTTATTCTCTACTTCTTTCTTTCTTTTACCCAACTGTCTACACTATATTTATTCTTTCTTTCTTTCTTTCTTTCTTTCTTTCTTTCTTTCTTTCTTTCTTTCTTTCTTTCTGTTGTGGATTCCGGGATGAATCCGATATCAATGAATAACAAACGCCAGGAATGGATAAGGAAAATAAATGTATTAACGTAATAATACAAACTGGTAGTACGGGTTAGTAGATCCAGGAATGCGGGTTAGTAGCACTAATATATATACAGTCTTGGTATTGAAGTATCGCGTTGACTCCTTACTGAGTCGACGTGCTCGCTAACTGTGACGCTTGCCGCCGTCTCTGTGTGTGACTTACTCTACTACTACTGAACTCTACTACTCTTCTGTTGTTCCATCTCGACTCCTTGACTGTTCGGGTGTTCACTGGTAGTAGTATATGTATACCTTGGGTGAGTCCATTCGTGTGAAAAGGGGAGACCCTTAACACTTTCTTTCTTTCTTTTACCCAACTGCCTACACTATATTTATTCTTTATTTCTTTCCTTCTTTCTTTCTTTCTTTTTTTGCGTTCTTTCTTTCAATAGCGATTCCAAATATTTTTCTCTATTTCCCCTTTTCCGTTACAGTCTCTTATCTCGGTGTATCAATAATCCGTAGCTTTAAGATGCAAATATTTATTTCTCGCGACATTTTTATCAACGTTTTTCTCCTTCTTTGTCAATTCAGTGGTTAATATTTATAACTTTAAGATCGTAAGGTATATAATAAAACTTTCAAATCAAAATCACACAAAATAATATAGTGAAAATTTCATAATATCTTTGTCATACACTTTTATTAGATGCCTCTCTGTGTTCTTGTACTAAATGCTTGGGATTACGTGATAACAATCGCCTCCAATCTTCCCGTCTTTTTTATTTTCTCAGATGCCTGTGCTGTCATGTTTCCTATTGATACAATCCTTTCTTTGACCTTCAAATTCTCCAAACTTGCAACAAGAGACTTTTGAATCATATCGAGCGTACTATTTTCTGTGGGCTCCAAATTAACTTTCTTGTTTCACAGTTCAAGCCGGACTTTTAAAAACGGGGTAAAAGTATCCCTAGTGTTGCACAAGAAAATGTGCTGGAATCTCGAAGTTATGACGCTGATCACGAGTCCAGTAACCCTCTGTGACCAGTAATAGAAGTGTGTCCTTTAAAGTTAAGATAAAGTGATAGTGACCATTCTTCTTCAAACTGATTTCATATTCAGAGTTATCCGTTTAGGCAAGTTGTCCTACAAAGGTAAAAAAAAGTCCAGTGTGTTCTATTGTTTTCGAGAGTTTTTCTTCTATTACATGGGATGCCATCCAAGAGACAAGTTTACCCCGCTATTTAATCCATAGCTGAAGGAACATAGGTTCATGACTTTTCCAAGTTAAAAAAAAAAACAGACTTGGTGAGAATTGGAACTCAGCCTGGAGATTCCACACCGACAACCTTTACATGCATTTAATCTAAAAAAATAAGCGAAAAATTCTGTCTGTCCGTCCGTGTGTCTGAAGCCTTTCTAACTCGGGCCCCACTTGCACTACATACAAATATTATACCTTTTTGGAATCAGGCTGATCCCGGGATTGTAAATTTGGCTTTCATCTGGTGCTTCAACATCCACCATTGGGATGTGTGTCAGGATGAGTAGGAAACAGTTAAAATTTCAAATTCTAAAATAACTGGGAAAAATAGTGAATTTAAATGTTTTCAATTTATATTAAGTATCACAAAAACTTCGTGAATTTAAAAAAAAAAGTTTTAAATTTAGTTTAAAATATCTCCAAAACTTAATGTGAGTTAAAGTGAGAAGCTTTTTGGCGTGGGGTTTTGATGTTCCGCAGAGTTGTGGTTTGAAGAACTAAATCTTCGGCCTGAATTGGAATTTGGGCCCAAGTCAGATTCTCGTCCCAAATCGGTCTTTTGGCCGAATTAGATTTAGTGAGGTTTTAAATTTCCATGGAGTGAATTGAACCCTACATTAAATTCGTCCTTGTGCCACATCTGACCGCGTGGGCGGCTGGTAGATATCCTGCAGTTGAAGATTCGTCAAACTCTCTGCCTCCGGGCAGAGAGGATCCGCAGACGAGGCTCTGTCGAAGGACAGAGTCTCGTCTCGGGAAACAGCTACCCCACCCCGTGAATCATTGTGGAATTCACTTGACTCACTTCTAGCAGTTGACTACTTCTTCTATGCGCCGCTTATATGTGTTGTTCTTGACCTAAGTATTATCGTTCATTACCAACCTTCGTGTGGTTATTCTATTCAGTAACTTTCCTTAGCTTACAACATTTTGGCGACGAGGATTATACAATATTACAACAGTCTGGAATTCAGAATTACTTTGTTACTTTTTATTTTTATCTCATTCGTTATATATTGTGCTCTTTAAAAAAAATCACACCAAGCAAGGTGATGCAACGTGATATTGGGAGTAGAAGATAATGAGAAGAATTTAGTGAAGAGAAAGGCCAATAAAAGAACAGGATTCAAGACGACAGAAGAAGGCGATTGGAGAAGGAGAGCTCATTAGAAGAATTGTCATTTAAAATATTTATAGAAATCACAGAGGGAAGCGACGTCAAGGCAGAGGAAAAATAGAGATGCAACATCAGGATCGATAACATTACATATCCTACTTTGGACTGTGTCAAGAATATACAGGGTGATTGAAAAGTAACTCCCTATTTTATGTATGATGGACTCTCCCGTCTTGTAAAATTATGATTCGACGGGAGAGTACATATATAAAATAGAGAATTACTTTTCAATCACTATGTATTTTGCAAGAAAACCTGACCACATTTGACAGCAACATTCAATGCACGGATCGATTCTGACAAGATAAAGTGTCTGACAACGAACAGCAAACCCACCTTCTGTTATCATTTATCACATGACAGAAAGGAAGTGGCTTGCATAATTCCTTGTGACCCTCCCCTTTCATAACTACATACCTTTCAGTCAGACTGGTACGTTCCAATATCGATTGAGGTTTCAGTTTAAACACAAAAGCAACATTTTCTTTTCTTTTTTATTCATTTTTGGAGTTTATGTTATACCAGCAATACCTCAGTAGGGACTTCAACACTGCATCACATATTAAATAAACAGCAAAACAACCTACTGTTATCATTTCTTTACATGACAGAATGGAATGGAAGTGGTTCCTTGTGTCTCTCCTCTCTCATGACTATATTCTTTTCAGTCAGCCTGGGGCGTTCGACTATCGTTTGATGTTTTATTTTAACCACCAAAGCAACATATTATTTTCTCTTTTCTCATTTTTGCTTTGATAAAAATGGTTTAAATGACCGATCACATAATTTTCTATTATATTCGACAACCATTCACGACCTTACTACATACGTAAAAATAAAAATAAAAAGCGTAATCGAAACGAAAGAATAAAAAATAAAATATAAAAAATAAAGATAAAAATAAAAAGTGTAAAATAAAAAAAATAAAATAATAAAATGAAAATAGTCATAAAATTTACCGATAATTGATTGTATTTTTAAACTTTTTATTTGACGATTTCATTTTCTATGCTTCTCTCAATTTTTTCTTGGTGAATTTAATTGTGAAAGATTTCATTATTTAGTGACGACATTATTTGCCTTAGAACATATTTTTTTTCTTTTAAATTTCTCTTTTTCATTTTCGGTTAAAGAGTTTCAATTTCTTAATGACGAAGCTATAAGGAAATTCAAAAGAATTAATTTAGATGTCAGTTGAATTTCTACCATTATACAAGCAACGATAAATTTAAAAATAAAGTCAATAAAAATATCGAAACGGTTGAACTGGATAACTTTATCAGTCGTTCATCGTAATTCGTAAATATCTTCAAAAAGGTTATTTCTACGAAATTGGCTTTACGGGGAAACTGGTTCTTTTTTTTCCCACTTTCAAATTGTGTAATTATCAAACCACAAGACAGAAAGTTATATTTATAAAACAGATGTGATCATTTATAGAATGCATACTGAAAATATTTGAAGAAATCAAATTTTACAAATATAATTATGGCCTTTATAAAGACAGAGTATTTTCACTCTTTTATCAAATTTATGTTTGTGAAACTTATGTAATACTGTGTATATGGCATCTTTCGGTAACTCGATTCATTGTGAAAGCTTTTGAAAAGTTTCACTTCCGCTTTGAATTTTGAAGCATCATAATTTATAAAATCTGAACGAATTATATTCACTCCACAATAACGCAATATTGCCTTAAGAATAGTCATTAATCCGTATTCCTCCAGATATAATTTAAATACCAGGTGCTGAGTTGTAATTTTAATTTTTATGCCGTCTCTGGAGTTTATGCTATATCAGCAGTACCCCAGTAGGGACTTCAACGTTGCATCGAAGATTAAATGAACAGCAAAACAATCTCTGTTATCATTTCTTTACATGATAGAAAGGAAGTGGCATGCATAGTTCCTTGTTTCCCTCCTCTTTCATAACTACATACTTTTCAGTCAGCCAGGTTCGTTCCATTATCGATTGAGGTTTCAGTTTAATCACAAAAGCAACATTTTCTTGTCTTTGTTATTCATTTTTTGCTATACCAGCAATACCTCAGTAGGGACTTCAACGCTGCATCACAGGTTAAATGAACAGCAAAACAACCTACTGTTATCACTTCTTTACATGACAGAAACGAAGTGGCATGGATAGTTCCTTGTGTCTCTCCGCCCTCATGACTATATTCTTTTCAGTCAGCCTGGTGCGTTCGATTATCGATTGAGGTTTCAGTTTAACCACAAAAGCAACATTTTCTTTTCTTTTTTATTCATTTCTGGAGTTTATGGTATACCCGCAATACCTCAGTAGGGACTTCAACGCTGCATCACAGATTAAATGAACGGTCCAGGATTCTGATTAGGTTTCTATTTTTTTCCTCATTTTATTTTAGGGTGTGGGTATAGTAGTTTAATGTAAAAGGGGGAGAAGGGGATGGGACTGATATCAGCAGATCAACTATCGTCTCCACGTGTTGGCTTTTTCTCTCTCAACCATGCCACGCGAATGGAATAGAAGAGAGGAAGTCATATCGATTTCTCCACAGCTGCAAGTGTTACTGTCCGTTTTCACGCGTTTGATAATGTTATTCTACTCTGAACATGACAGACGTTGCGTAAGGCGTCAGTCTAGTAGAAGGACGAATCTATACGTACGTTTTTACGATGCATAATAGCATCCGAAACAAAAAGTAAAATGATGAGACAAAGTGGAAAAATCGATAAACGACGCGTTCCTCCGAGAGCGTCTGCACTCACTGGCTTCCCCGGGTGAAAATGAAAGAAAAGAAGAACAAACCTATATGTAAAAAAAATACATAGGGATCACTGAGGACAAGTGGGGGATCACAAATCAAATTACCTTATACCCTTCATGGCCAGACTCCAGAAAGTGTCTGTCTGCCTGTTTGTTATATATGTGTATGTCTAAATATATACATGAGTGTTTGTGTATATATATTATGTGTGTGTATATTTAGGTGTATGTCCTTGTTTTGTCATATATATATATATATATATATATATATATATATATATATATATATATATATATATATACCCAAGTGTTTATTGGTATATACAGAGTAAATTCCAATAACCAACAATTATTATTCCTTAAAGAGTGCTCAATACAGAGTAGAGCAGATATAATCATTTATTTAAATATTATAACATATATATGTTAAAAAATCACTACAAAAATAGCCATTCAACACCATCACTTGATAAGAAACTGGATGTGTCGAAACGAAATGGCTATTTTTGTAGTGATTTTATAACATATTTATGTTATAATATTTAAATAAATGATTATATATATATATAAATATATATGTGTGTGTATATATATATATATATATATATATATATATATATATATATATATATATACTTTAAAAATCAGGAGGTCAGTTGAATACGCTACCTTAAATGTTCTACATGTTTTCTTTTTCATATGTGTAGTGAGCACTGTTTAATGCTGCTGTGTCCTGGTCTGAATTCAGCTCACACACACACACACACACACACACACACACACACACACACACACACACACACACACACACACATGCATACATATATATATATATATATATATGTGATATTTATTCAAAAATTATAACATAAATATGTTATAACATCACTAGAAAAATAGCCATTTTGTTTCGACACTTCTAGTGTCTTATAAAGTGATGGTGTTGATTGCGAAAAAAAATTAATTCTATACTTGTATATATATATATATATATATATATATATATATATATATATATATATATATATATACCTAAACAGATATATAACAGATACCTAAATCGATTAACCGCAGGCTTTCCGACAATTCTTCCGATGAATCTATATTTAACAAGGCCAAGAAAGACTACGAAACAGCCCTAAAAGATAGCGGATTCCCAGCAACACTCACATACTCACCACAGAACACAAAAAAGACCAACAGAAAAAGAAATATCATATGGTTCAACCCACCGTACAGCAAAAACGTAAAAACAAACATAGGAAAAATATTCTTCAAGCTTTTACACAAACACTTCCCGGAATCAAGCACCCTACACAAAATATTCAACAAAAACACAGTAAAAATCAGCTACAGTTGCACCGAGAACATGGCACAAATAATAAAAAAGCACAACAGAAAAATTATTAACAAACCACACGAAC
>OZ038477.1:139491671-139521671 GCA_964036315.1 Acanthosepion esculentum
TTATACACTGGGAATTATGCGGCAATTGTGGATTGGAGAAGGCAGAAACTGGATCTGAATACACACCACGTATCAGTGGAAATGATTAGTATATTTTGCGTGATTTCATGTTCCAGTGGGGCTATGAATTATTTCATAGAAAAACAGACATTGTGCTGGTAGATAAAGAAAGAACATGCATCATCAGAGATATTGCATGTCTCGGAGACGATAGGACTTCACGCATACGCCGAAATGTTCTCGAATCAAGATGAAAATGTACCACCTCAGCCTCTGGTTGTGAATTCGTGATAGTTTTGTTCCATCACCAGCAAAATTTGTTGTGTTTGCTGACCATATAATAAATATCTTATATAGTCCTGGATTTATGGATCTGGGGTAAGGTTTGATGACAAGGACGGTAAAAGGTAAAAAATAATTCTGAATAGTATGATAAATCGGTAAATTTAGTTGGTTAAAACAAAAGCAACAAAAATGTCTTCCCCCGATTCGATTCGAGAAAAAAAGTAAAACATTTAATAACAGGGAAAGTTAAGGAAAAATTGTATATGACTTTCTTACTTTCTACTTTTTCTTTCTAGTTTTGTGTATGTTACAAAAATGACATTACCGAAGTTGAATATAATAAAGATGCTTCTTTTTTATCGATAGAAACCTGTATCATCAGGATTAATTTGAATAATTAATTCAATTCTTCTTGGAATGAAGAATTCTTTAGAATTTCTGGGATTTATTTTCAATATGAAATATCTCGATCGTCATATATGATTTTAAAAATATTTTCAAATTATTTTGCTAAGATAAAATTCACTTTAGAAAACGCGCAACTTACCAGCACATACGAATTATTTTCTCACATATTCTAATTAGCGTTTTGGACTTCAATATTTTCGTTAAATCTCGATTATTTGAACCATTAATGTCTATTATTGTCGTGCCTAACGTTTATTTAAGACTTGAAATATTGCACCCCTAAGCTTCTTCAGTAAAATGTCAATTTTCTTTTTACACATCTGGGTCCCCACTTATCTCTTTTTTCTACAAATACAGGGTGACCCCCAAAAAACGGGAACTTTTTAACAATCCAATAAAACCAAGAGTGATGGAAGAAAAATATTTAATTCATAGTAATTGAAACTTTAAAACATGCCATTTAAGAAACAATGATGGAATTTTCATTTTTTTAAAATGACGTCCTGTAGATGGCGTCCTCCTGTACGAATGCATTCTTGAAATCTGCTGTTGAGATTCCTCATTGACTGCTGCAACATCTCAGCTGGGATACTGTGAATTTCATTCTCGTTACTAAAATGGCGAAATGTTTACTTGCTTAAGGTCACTGTCTCGCAGTGTTGCCACTTGCTCATGTCTGGCAATACGCACTTAAAAAATTCCCGTTTTTTGGGGGGGTCACCCTATATTTTCATGATAATTGTTTTGATTAGCTTTCCTTTTTGATTCGTCCATTTTACTCATTTTAAGAGCAGTACTAGATTGGCAGTTAGGTCTCATCATTTTACATTTGAAATGACTAGATGTAACTTTAAGTTCTATGCAAACAGTTTCTTTTCTCACACTTCTTGCTTGTGGAACTTTTTCGGCTTTTTGCTTAAATGTAATGTCAATCTTCTTAATTCCCGTTCTTTTATTGTTCTCACTCCTTAATGATGTTATTCTTTTTTTCTCCTGTTTTCACACTCAGTAATCCTTTGCATCTTAGTGGCTTTAATACCTTACTTCTAGTGAAATTATTTTAAAAAACATTTTTTTCTAACTCCTAATCCATATTTCTGTTTTTTATTCCGCTATTCCATATATCACCCTTTTTTTTTACACTAATTGTATTCCATATTTTCATTTTTTTTTTTCGTTTTCTCTCCTTTATTTTATAAATTTTTCTCATATTCCGCTTCTGTATTCCGTAGTTTCATTATGAGACTCACTGCGCTACCGAGACAATATGCTCTGTAGTGTCATATTTTCTTTTTACCGTGCCTTTCTTCCATACTTTTTAATTGTTCTAAACATTCGTATTTTTCTTTTCATTTTACATTTTGTACTATATTATTTTTATTTCACTTTTTATTCTTTTCTACTTCATTTATTCGCATATTTATCCCTTTCTGTTCTTCCATATTCACTGTTTTGTTTTCACCCTTCTCTATTTCCATATTTAATTTTTATATTTAATGTTCGAAAGTTCCAAATTTCAGTTTTTTATACCACTCCTATTCCGTATTTGATTTCCCAAGTTCACATATTTTTACTTTTTAATTTTCTTTTTTTTCTACCGATTTGCTGTTCTAAATTTCATTTTATTTTTACTCATCAGTACTTCCATATTTTCATTTTCTGTTTTTCATATTTTATTCTCCATCGTATACTCTTTATTTGTAACTTCCATTTTTTATTTTTCTTGTTATTTTTCTGTACATTTATAATTAACCCTTCTCCCCTTCCATATTTTATTCTATTTTATTTATATATATATATTTATTTATACTTTGAATGTAGCGTTTAACACTTTCGTACAGAATGTTTTTCTATTTTTTGTCTTTTTACAAATCTGCACAACATTATTTTCTACCGTCTTTTTTCTGGTCTTTATTTCATATATTCTTTTTCATTTTAATCATCTGCCATTCCATATTTAGATTTATTTTACGCTTCTGTACTTCCGTAATTATTTTTTCGATTTTGACTTTTCTACTCTTTCATATTTGTTTTGATATTTTTCTTCTTACTTTTTGTACTTCACATTTATGTTTTTGTTTTTAGTCTTCTATTTTAAATTGGTATTATCATTTTTTTGTTTTACTGTATATCATTTTTTTTTTGTATCGTTCATTTTTACACTTCCATACTTTTATTTTTATTCTTCTTTATTTCCAAACTGCCTTTATATCTTTCCCAACTTCTCTTTTCGTTTTGTACTTATGTACTACATTATTTCCTTTTTCGTTTTTACACTTTTGTTCTTCCATATTTTCATTTCACTTTCTAGTCTTCTTTTTCTACTTTCCAATTTTCCCGCCTTTTTCTCGACTGCCATATTAACTTTTTTCTTTTTACTCTCCCACGATTTCTTTTTTTAGTTGTCTCTACTTACATATTTTTTTTCTATAGAAACTTCTATATTTTCTTTTTCTTCCTTTTACTCTTGTAATATTCCATATTTTCGTTTTCATTATTCTTTCTTGTCTGCTATTCCATATTTTCTTTTCCCATTTACTTTCCTGCTATCTATTTTCTCTTTTTTTTCTTTTTACGCTGTTGTATTTAATACTCTTTTCGTTTTTAATCTCCTGTAGTCTCATACTTCATTTGTTTCTTCTGCTATTCCATATGCTATTTCTAATATTGCTCTTCTGTACTTCCATATTTTCCTTGTATTTATTTATATATTTTATTTTATTCTTGTATACTTCATGGCTATTTTTGCACTTTTGCTGTTCCATATTTATTTTTTTTACTCGTTTGTACTTCCATATTTCCTCTTCTGAGGATCCACATTTTCCATTTTCATTTACTGTTCTTCTATATGCATCTTCATTTTTTCTCTTATGGTGTTCCATATATTTTTCTTCTATAACTGTGCTATTTCACATTTATTTTCCCTTTAATCTTCCATATTATCTCTTTTTGTTTTTCTCTTCCGTATTCGCATTTTTTCCTTTTAATTTCACTCTTTATACTTCCATATTTCCTCTTTTCTTTATAATCGTCTGAAATTTTATTTCTTTTAAACTTTTACTGTCTCATAATTAATTTTCCTTCATTTACTCTTCTGTGCTTCCATATTTTCCTTCTTTGTTACACTTCTTTACTCCATATTTTCTTTTTTTTTTACATTTTTGTACGTCAGTATTTTTTATTTATTTTCTATAATTAGTTTTCAACATTTTTCTTTTGTCTTTTTCCACATTTGCGATTCCATATTTTTTTACTCCTCTGTACATCCATATTTTTCGATTTATTATTTTCCTTTCCTTATTTCTTTTTCATTTTCTGAATTTCATATTTCATTTTGTATTTTCAGTTTTTCTTTTAACACTTCTGTGCATCCATATTTTCTTTTTAAGATTTTAAAATTTACTGCAAATCCACACTTCTCCTTTACTTTTTACTTTTCTACTGTTCCATTTTTTCTTTTAACTTTCCTGTTTCATTTCGCTTTGTGTTTTTTCTTATCTATTCTTCCATAAATTTTTCTTACTCTTTTTTTCTTCTTCTGTTGTCTTAACTTCTACGCTTGCAGATTTTTGCTCCTGTAGTTTTTAGCTGCGAACCAAATGTTCGTCATCAAGATAATATTTTCCTTCTGGATTCACTTTCAACAATGGAAAAAAAAAAAGATTCAATCGATTTCTTCTCTCCCCAAGTATTGAAGTCCTTATCAAGATCTTTTCATTTGCCCACTGATTGTTTTTTTTCCCCTTTAAATCGGACATGCAGTTTTGACTTTGATCAGATAATTTCTTTAATAAAAAATAAAACGAAAAAAAATGCCGCGGTCTGCAGATTTAAAAAAAACGTTAGTTTAAATGTTCCAGGTCTATGAAATTGAAAGACGCCATATTCATCCATTTTTAAAACTGGACGCCATTATCTTATTTAGCCAGGAAAACGAGGTACAGTTCTCGGAGTCGTGATTTTGTCGAATTACAAAGGAAATTAAACTTCAAGCAAAATAAAAATGGAGACAAGAATTGGTATAAAATCAGAGTCTGTTAAGTCATTTGAAACAATTTATAAAATTGTCAACAAATTTGACCTAAGCAAGAAAAAAATTGAAAAAATTAACAATGAAAGCGTAATCTGCGTTAAAAAAAATTAAATTCTTCTGAAAACATATAACATTCTCGTCTGCATCCGAAACACTAATAAAACAAATTACAGTAAACAGAACACATTGGCATTTTGATTTCTTTTCAATCACCAAGACAATTCTTTATACAAACAAAAAAAAATCGAGTTATATTTTACAAGACATAGTTTCTTTTCTGTCGTGTCTTTTTCTACTTGTTGGAATGCTGTTATTTCAACTAGTCAGATTCGTTTTGATTTCAACTATAAATATATTTTGGTGCTATGTTGTTTGTATTCATTAAAGAAAATGTAATTTTGAAAAGTGAAGAATTTCCAAAAAGTTAACAACAAAGAAAACAGGATCGAGGAAACGATTTCAAATCCTATCTAAGGTTATTGGGTTTTACTTCGCAGTACCGGTACGAGTACCATTCTACGGGATAAGCTCAGGTACAATTTACCACATGTTACTTTAGGGGGTAGGTACGAACAATGCCAAGTGGTGCTAAGTCTATGAAGAACTCAGCATGGTATATTGATGGTCATAGGACAATTTCACTTGATAATTACATTTGAGGAGTGAAATAATTGCGTATTCCATCCCAATATGCCTCAAAGAGACACAAAAAATTGTTCTGACAAGTACGGCCCACACTTTACGAAGGGCTTTATCTATGTAATACCATTTCTAACCTTAGGTCCCTGGGCGGGACCCGGAAAGAAATGTGTAAACGCCAGATATCAAAGGAAATAATAATAATAATAATAATAATAATAATAATAATAATAATAATAATAATAATAATAATGATAACTTATGCCAATACGTTTCAATATTGCCTTAAAATATGACGTCATATCTGGTATGATGCTTCTGCTGTGTATTAAGAGATTCTTGAAAAAAAACTGCAATGTTGTCAGTCCTGACCTGACATCTCGGCTTCAGTCACTTTCCTACCGCCGTAACGTAGTTACTATACGTCTTTCCTGCAAATATTTTTATGATAATTGTTCCGCTGAGCTTTCCGTTATGGTACCTAGACATTATGAATTTAAGCGCAGTACTAGATTGGCGGTTAGGTTTCATCATTTTACATTTGAATTGGCTAGATATAACCGTAAGTTAACGTTATCTTAGGCCTTCTTAATTCCTGTTCTTTTATTGTTCTCTGTACATACGCGTGTTTTTTGGGGGGCGGTTGTTTGTTTTTTTTTGCTCATATTCTCTAACACTCGGTAACCCCTTGAGTTTTAATGGCTTCATTGCCTTGCTTGGTGTGAAATGAATAAAAACCACTCTCCCATTAATACTCGTTTTTAGTTATATAAAACAATATCTATCTTATATATTCATAAATCTACCATTGATCCTTGCTTTGACTATTGTTGTCGTCTCATCTGGCGCTCCTGCTACATATTTAGAGATTCTTGATAAAATCCAAAGGAGAATATGCAATGTTATTGGTCCTGACCTGGCATCAGTGACTTTCCCATCGCCCTAATGTAGCTTCTCTGTGTCTTTTTTTATAAATACTTTCATGGTAACTGTTCTGATGAACATTCCTCTATGATATCTGGATTTTATGATTTTAAGCGAAATACTAGATTGGCAACAAGGTATCGTCATTTTACAGTTGAATTGGCTAGATACAACCGTAAGTTCTATGCTAAGAGTTTCTTCTCTCGCACTTCTCCCTTGTGGAACCCACTTCCGGCCTCTTGCTTTCACTCCAACTTTAACCGTCAAAAATTTAAATACAATGTCTATTGTTAGATTCCGTCTTCTTAATTCCTTTTATTGTTCTCTCTCCTTAATTATTTTTTCTTTTATGCTTTCACATTCAGCAATCACTTGCGCCTTAGTGGCTTTATTTCATTGCTTGGGGTGAAATGATAACATAAAAAAATATGCAATTATTCTTCTTCTAAGGAGGTAGGGTTGAGTAATGGAGAGCGGCTCGGATTAAGGAATCGGTGAGCCGAGTTCGAATTCCAGTCGAATCCATTACATTCACTTACGTGAACTTGCGAAAGGTATGTATCCGCTTCTTCTACCCTCCAGCTATGGACAGACAGGGTTCTATAGCCTTGGGTGACAACTGGACAACTCTGAATTCAAAACCAGATCCTTCGTGTTGGTGGATTGGCAGGAGGCTAACAACCTACTCACATAAAAACGGGATTGTTATAAAAACAGCAACGATATCTTGCGGCCCTATGTTCCTCAAGGGATTTAAAGGGCATAACATATATATATATATATATATATATATATATATATATATATGTGTGTGTGTGTGTGTGTGTGTGTGTGTGTGTGTGTGTGTGTGTTTAGGCAGCAATCCTTCTTTCATTAACATTTCATTGATTACGACAGACAAGGTGGTTTGATTTAGTTTTATATACAATTTCTCATGTGATCTAATATTTTTTTTTCCTTTTCGGATGATAAATTATATAAAAACAGTCCAATTGTTGTTTTTATTCGAGCGCTTTCGGCAAAACATTTAGCAATTTTCCATGTTGAATTATATTAACTGTTAACAAGAAATAGATTGTTGGATGTATATATTTGTATAATGTTCTTATTTTCAAAACACAGACAAGATAATGTGTGCATGTTCATAGTTGAGTGTTGTTTTGTTTTTTATTATTATTAAGGCTTCCATTATTTTTAGCCTTTTTTTTGCATGTAGATGATGCTATTATATTTATGTTGTCAACAAAGTATGTTACGAATAGGGTCCGGAAAATTATTAGATCACATGAGAAATTGCATGAAAAAAACTAAATCAAAGCACCTCGTCTGTCGTATTCAGTGAAATGTGCATATATATATATATATATATATATATATATATATATATATATATATATATATATATATATATATATATATATATATATAATATAATATAAAATAAAGAAAAACACACCACTTTAAGGCACCATTAGTTATAATTTATTTCACCAGAGAATTTTTTTTCTCTGGATCTTCAGACTTCACTTTCAAAGGTGAAAGTGAAGTCTGAAGATCCAGAGAAAAATAAAATTCTCTGGTGAAATAAATTATAACTAATGGAGCCTTAAAGTGGTCTGTTTTTCTTTAAATTAAATTATTCGCTTTGACTTAACATTGAGCTCTCAGGATTTCCTCCTCCTTGGGAATATCCATACGGATTACCAATATTTTCGTTACTAATATATATATATATATATATATATATATATATATATATATATATATATATATATATATATATATATATATATATATGTTTCTTCTAAGACGCTAATTTTACCTTCTTAAAGATGGACGTATCGACTATTTGATGCATTCAGTTTCGCGCAAATTTCATCTTCACCATAAATTGCTTAAATAGCAGAATAGGCTAAAATATCTAGGCTTGGCTAGCAGATCAGTTTAACAGGAAGTAAATCTCTGATTTCGAAACCGCGGAGAAGGCAAGGAGAAACTACTCCGTCATCTTTCCCAAGATAACATAGCAAATCCCAGATAATGAAAAGTTGTGGACAGCCAAAGTCGCTTACATTCAGAAGGGACATGGTTATCTGGGGATTGAGGCGATTATATCGGCGCTGAATTTTGTATCGACAAACCGATAACCTAATCTATTGCATTTACTTTCGCACAAACGCGAAAGGCATGAATCGATCTATTCTCGTCATTCTAGCTATGTCGACTCAACACATATCGTGTAATGTGCACGGAAAATAGACACTTACAGCAGGGTTTAAATAATCAACGCTTATGTCACCTGCACAAAAGCCCCTAGGTAAGCCGTAAATTCAACTCTGTTCCTCGTCTCTGCTAAGATCATTGAAAGGCAAGGAAAATACATTGATAAGTGAATAGTGTAGCTAAAATTTCATAAGAATTCAAGATTTTGTTAAAAATGCTACAAGCGTAATGTTTTTATTCTGAAATATTGCATTTTATGTAGCACAATGTGTTAAGGGTTGGGAAGAGGTTGGTCGTCACTGACTATCCTACACCTAGTTAATCTGGTTCACGACCCATTCATTCATTACAGTTTACTCATACACCACAAGAAACTTATTCATTGCCATTCAATCCAACACATAGCATAATACCAGTTATTCAGAGAGATCCTACTAAAACAGCCTTGGAATGAAAATATATATATAACTGTTTTTTTGTTTTTTTTTACAAGAT
The DNA here is from genome assembly GCA_964036315.1 of Acanthosepion esculentum. Lineage (NCBI taxonomy): Eukaryota > Metazoa > Mollusca > Cephalopoda > Sepiida > Sepiidae > Acanthosepion > Acanthosepion esculentum. Next base: position 139,500,679 of record OZ038477.1, read on the forward strand.
TAATGTTTAATCAAAAAAAAAAAAACGTAACAAAACAGACGGTATATTTGCCAGCGAATTTAGGAAACTTGGTGCGCATGCGTTGACGGATCGCTGCACGTGTTCTTGTGCGTTCATGTGAGTATGAGATTCATGCTTCATTGTGATTGAATGCGGATCTTGTCTTCCGCCCGGGACTTGAATGCAGTCTTTATATAAATATTATTTACTTTCTCATGCGTCATGCTCTGCTTAAGTCTTCTCTATTTAATAGCAAAACAGCCAAGAGGTTTTCAATGATAACAGTGATTAAATCGACCTTCATGAGAGGAAAATTCAAATAGAATTCATTAAATAATAGTTATTGGAATCCCATAATGAAAACTCTATCTATCTATGTAAATATATATATATATATATATATATATATATATATATATATATATATATATATATATATTAACATACAACGTGTATTAAGAGTCTGTCTATATTTCTAATGTAAATACTGAACGTGCGATACCCTGTCTTCATCAGCCGCCGACCAGGGGTGATATCACGGTTTCGGTGGCTATGGCGGGACCGCCACCCCTGGCGCCAACAGCAGCGTTTGCCACCAGGCAGGGTATGAAGATAAAATAATTGATCGTTCCTATTTGTAAATTCTTGTAATGAAATAAATAAACGATTGTTTCTCGTTGCAGCTTCTATCCGTAATGAAAGTTCCTGAACGCGTTTGCCGTTATTGACGCGCTCGTAAATATATATATATATGATTAAAGAAAAAAGACAAAACTTTCCCGAACCAACAAACATGGCTAAAAAATTGTGAAAAATGAAAAGAAAATGGTTAAATTCATAACCTCAAGTTATCTAGAATATATGACATAAAATAATTCAAAGTAAAATAATTTAAATAATAATTAACAGAAAAAAAATTAAAGAACATTATTTACCCACCAACCACTAATCTTGTTCCAAAGATCCTATCAACTGAAATAGAATTATCTGTCTGTCTGTTGCCCATTGTTATCTATCTATCTATCTATCTATCACTCTCCACATATATATATATGCCCTCTTAGATATAAAATAGGTGTTATTAAAAATTAAAGAACATTATTTACCCCTCCCCCACCAACCACTAATCCTGTTCCAAAGACTGGGATCTATCTATCTATCTATCTATCTCAGTCTGACTCTGCATCTATCTATCTATCTATCTATCTATCTATCTCAGTCTGTCTCTGCCTGTATCTATCTATCTATCTATCTATCTATCTATCTATCTATCTATCTATCTATCTATCTATCTATCTATCTCAGTCTGTCTCTGCATCTATCTATCTATCTATCTATCTATCTATCTATCTATCTATCTATCACTCTCCATATATATATGTATGCCCTCTTAGATATGAATTAGGTGTTATTAAAAATTTCCCCGCGAGAGCGCACGAGAACTCATCCTCTTGCACGTTTTTCTTTAAAGAATTAAAAAATGTAAAGCAAACGCTGATTAATACCGGATTTCCTAATCAATTGTTGGATTTCCACATTAGACGTTTCTTGTCTAAGGTAGCTAATAGCAATAGCGAGAATAGAAACATAAACAATAATATTAATATTTTTTATAAAAATTAGATGAACGAAAATTATAAACAGGATGGATGCAGAATTAAGAACATTATAAAAAAATGCATAACACCAGTTGACAATAGCAAAAAAATTAGATTAATTATTTATTATAAAAAATTTAAACCTCTAACCTTATAGTTAAAATTAATAATTCCCCTCCAAGAAAAAAATTAAATAGGGCAAATATTATTTACGAATTTAAATATCCATTAAGGAATTGTATTCCTGATCAATCTAAATTCGTAAGACTAACTCTACACCTTTCTGACAATATCTCAATTAGATCGCATTTAAATATTCATGGTGACCTACCGGACACTATTCGGAACATACTTGTCGACAACACTAATATAATAGCATCATCCAGACACAAAAAAGGCTAAAAATAATGGAAACCTTATTAATAAAAACAAACAAACCAACACTATGAATATAGACATAATATCTTGACCGTGTTTTGAAAGAAAAAAAATGAAAAACTTTTTATAAACATACATACAACAAACTATTTCTTATTTTAACAGTTAAAATATAATTCTTGAAAATGGCTAAATGTATAGCCGAAAGCGCTCGGATAAAAAGAACATTCGGACAGTTTATATATAATTTATAATTTATCATCTGAAAAGAAAAAAATTATTAGATCGCATGAAAAATTCTATAAAAAACTAAATAAAAGCACCTTGTCTGTCGTTTTCAATGAAATGTGCATGAAAAAAGGTTTGCTGCCTAAATATATATATTACAGCAAAAATCCCAAATTACCTAATGTGGGTATAGTCTATTTCAGACCGGCACAACTTAATGCCGATCGTCATCAGCCCTCGGATGTCTGTCTGGATTTGGGGTTTTGAATTTATTTTAGATAGCGGTCCGACTCAAAGGGACGCCTTGTTTTTGATAAGGGGCTTGTGTTGGTGACAAGACGAGGGCGTAAAGTATCTCTTTAAGGGAAAGTGGTCTGGAGTCGGAGTTTATTTATGACCAGAGCTTGTGGATCAGTTTTAATATTTTCATATTACTCGGCTCAAAAGACAAATCTTCCGCAAACCAACCTACATGACTATAAAAATGTTAACAAATTAAAAGAGAATGCTTAAATTCACGACCGCATATTATTTAAAATATATGACATAAATTAATCCCAAACAAAATAATTTAAATACTAATTTGCATTAAAAAAAAATCAAGAACATTATTTACTCCCTTTCGTTTAATAGTCATTGAATTATGTCACTTAACGTCCTCCATAGTTTTTCACGACTTATCTGCCAACCTGATTGATGAATGTTCACGTGGGTTCAACAAATCCTGGGGTCTAGTCACTGGATCTAACCAATGCCTGCCCTCGAGGACACATAGGCCAGTGGGTAAAGACGTTGGACATTACTTTGCTTGCTTCATAATCCTAAATTAATTTATATATGAGAATGGAGACTATTAGTGATTTGTACACTATGTCCGTTGCTTGAAAGCTAATTTTGCTCCACCATATTCTTGTCAATTTGGCCATGGCTGCGGCAATCCGAACTCGGAGATCCGCACATGATGGCCAAATTGACGAGAATATGGAGGAGCAAAATCAGCTTTCAAACAACGGACAGAGTGTACAGATCGCTGGTAGTCGCCATTCTTCTAAGTAAATGAAATTGACTAGACTACATACCCAGATTCATTTAAAAAACTATATTACAGTATTTTATTACTATAAACGTATTTAGACATCCTGGTATTGAACTCACAAATCCTTGGGACTAGTTATTGGATCTGTCCAATTTTGAAAAACCAGTTTACACTTGTATATAAATACTTATATTACAAAATAATGTCCTTGCATTTGTCCCTCAGAGGACGAAACGCGTCGGCTATGATAAGTTTTCGTTTTGTCTTTATTGATATTGTCCATTACTTACACACACACACACACACACACACACACACACACACACACACACACACATATATATATATATATATATTATGCGAATCATTCATACGAAAAGCAGATAATGAAGTTGATGATATGGCAAGAATCACTCTCGCAAACAATTTTTAATAATAAAATACATTAACCTCGAATCCGTTAATGAATGGTATGATCCTTGTTTCTAAATTCCGGTTTTATCAGGTCTTTTTTTTACTACCGAAAAGCATATATATATATATATATATATATATATATATATATATCTTTCACTCTGATAATGTTCCGCTGTTGATTTGTTTTAATTAATTCACCGAAAGTAAGGCGATAATTGCAGTAAGTTACAAGTGGATAACGAGAGTGAAAGAGAATAAAAAGCTTTAGGGGGAACCGGAAATACAATTACAAACAGCGAACATAGGTTAAACCATTAATCCTGTTCAAAAGTCCGGGAAGAGCGTGAAAAGGGCGATAGGCAAATCTATCTATTCATATTAAATTATCTATCATACATTGTTATCTATCTATCTATCTATCTATCTATCTATCTATCTATCTATCTATCTATCTGAGTCTGTTCATCTCTATCTATCTATCTATCTGAGTCTGTTCATATCTATGTCTACCTATCTATCTACCTATCTATCTAGCTAACTATCTATCTATCTATCTATCTATCTATCTATCTATCTATCTATCTATCTATCTATCTATCTGAGTCTATTCATATCTATCTATCTAGCTAGCTAGCTAGCTGAGTCAGTTCATGTCCATCTAGCTATCTATTTATCTGAATCTGTTCATGTCTATCTATCTATCTGAGTCTGTTCATATCTATCTGTCTATCTATCTATCTATCTATCTATCTATCTGAGTCTGTTCATCTCTATCTATCTATCTATCTGAGTCTGTTCATATCTATGTCTACCTATCTATCTACCTATCTATCTAGCTAACTATCTATCTATCTATCTATCTATCTATCTATCTATCTATCTATCTATCTATCTATCTGAGTCTATTCATATCTATCTATCTAGCTAGCTAGCTAGCTGAGTCAGTTCATGTCCATCTAGCTATCTATTTATCTGAATCTGTTCATGTCTATCTATCTATCTGAGTCTGTTCATATCTATCTGTCTATCTATCTATCTATCTATCTATCTATCTATCTATCTGAGTCTATTCATATCTATCTATCTATCTATCTATCTATCTATCTATCTATCTATCGGAGTCTGTTCATCTCTATCTATCTATATATCGATCGATCGATCTGAGTCTGTTCATATCTATATATCTATCTATATATCTCTCTATCAATATATCCCTATTTCATTCGATTCCTGTGCTTATATGTATATATATTGTTGTATAGTTGTTATCTGTCTATCTGTCTATCAGGTGTCACATATATGCCATCCAATTCATCTGGCACCTGTTGTTTCAATACAGGAAGAATTGTCAAGGGCTACCGAGTTATGGCCTCCTTTCAAAGAGATTACATCCACTTTTCAAGATTATAAGAATCTTACAATCAAATTCCCAGAAAGTGAATATAATCTCTGCAAAGCTCTGACGAGGGATAAAATAAATAAACATTTAATTTTATTTATTACAAGTAATGCTCTATCTCTTCATATGTGAAAAGCAACCTTTGTTATTGGGATATATATATATATATATATATTTTAGAATTGGACATTGTCCGACAATTTATTTAAAGACATTTATATTATGTTTAACGTTCTTTTTATAGATACATGTATTTAAGCAAATGCTCTGTTTTATAATAAACAGTATTAAATAAATTTCTGTCGGAGAGCGAAAATTTTCTATGAAAATTTCTCGGACATTCAGGCCGGTAAATGTTATTTAATACTGTTTATTATAAAACAGAGCATTTGCTTAAATACATGTATCTATAAAAAGAACGTTAAACATAATATAAATGTCTTTATATATATATATATATATATATATATATATATATATATATATATATGACTCTCCCGTATGAGGATCTGACAGCTTAATTGATTCAGTTATGAAATTTTGTGCGATAATCTTAAGTGGCATTTAAGACCCGCTAGTGATTTACAAAGGAGGCCACATATGGAGCAAGAGTGAGGTTTGTGAGATGAGATCACTGTTATATTGGTTGACATTTTAGATCTTGCTCTCGCTTCTTGAAGATAATTCAGACAAGCAGATTGAAAACTGCCGAGTCCACTAAAACACGTTGATCTCCATTCTACCCGCTCCAAGACTAAGCGCTCAAGGGTGACAAGTTGCTTTTCAGCTTGTCTTTGTATCTTAGCCATGGGCGTCCTACATTCCTGTAGCCCTGATCTATATATATCCTGTAGCCCTAGATACATTAGGATCTTGGGTATCCTGTCATCAGACATTCTCAAGACATGACCAGTCCACCGTAAGTGAGACTGCATGAGAAAAGACTCGATTCCTCCAATATTACACCTATTAAACAGGTCTACGTTAGATGTCCTATATTGAAGGTTAACTCCACACATTGCACGCAGACAGCTTTTATATATTGTGATGAAAAGAGATTTTACAATGTTGCAAAATCTCTTGGTCTTATGATTCAGAATAAACTATTACTGATGAATTTCTAAGGACTCTGCTTTCATTATTATATTTGATCTGTTCTAACATGGAGCTCTCATTGGATTTATAGCCTCTTTGGAATTATCCCTATTAATTATCAAAGAATATTATATTTATATATGATCCTGGAATTATATATATATATAGTATATTTGAACTTTATTTCAATCCTTCATGAGCTACAGAACCTTAGCTATAATTAATTAACGATTAATTCGTTTCTAAGATACAACAGTTCAAAACTTAATGTAACAATTGGACAATATTGCTATCACACACAGTATATTGTTTCGTTACAAAGAATTAGTATATATATACACACATATATATATATATATATATATATATATATATATATATATATATATATCACTTTTTATGGTGAGTAGGACCGTGTATGTGTTTGCGTGGTGGTTTACTGGTGTGTTTATTTTTGCAAATTTGTGTGTATATATTCGTTAAATAATATATAGAAATAACCATCTTCGCCTGATGAAGGTCACAAGACCCGAAAGCCGTGTAGCAAAAAAAATAGATAGATAGATAGATATCAGATATATAGCACTGTATGTAAGACAATTTGGCATACTGTTATTTTTAAATCTTTCGAAGATCTCAAAGCAGAATCTGTGTGTCTGTGTGTGTGTGTGTGTGTGTGTGTGCGTGTGTGTGTGTGTGTGTGTGTGTAAATAAGATATATGTCTAATGACAATGTAAATATAGGAAAAAGGAAAACAAATTTAAATTTAAGTATGTTTTAAAATATTCTCTGTTGTCTTTAAGAACATTTAACATTTGAAAATTTAACGATATTTTCTTCCACTCAAAAGTTGAATAAAGCCGACGTATTGACGCCGGTAGAAATACTCTATTCTCATGAGGTAATTTTTGATTTACCTGTTATGTAAATTATATAAATATATATATATATATTTATCCGGTGTGTCTCTATAGCATACTTCCGTAGAAGTTAATTGATTTAAAAATATGGTTCCTTCGCTACACAGGAATTACCGTGTTTCAAAAACCGAAGCTTAAAAACTTCAAATTTAGTTATATAATTAAATTAAAAGCATTAGTTTTGTCTCATCTTCAAGCGAATTTTGGAATAACTTATTTTTAAAATTTACTGAGTTTTAAATGCACATACAATTCATAATTTTTTGTTTCCAAGAATACAGATAAATCCAATCATTTAGACAGGAGCGGTAACGTGTTCATTTTTATTAACTATTATTGTATGCATTATGAGTTACGTTCGAAAAAGATGTTAAGTCTAGGTAGGGTAGCGGTGCAGAACTAATGCTTTTAATTAATTATATAATTAAATTTGAAGTTTTTAGCTTTGGTTTTTGAAACCTGGTAATTCCTATGTAGCGAAAAAAACATATTTCAAATCATTTAATTTCTAATATATATATATATGTGTGTGTGTGTATGTGTGTGTGTATGTGTATGTATATATATATATATATATATATATATATATATATATATATATATATTCAAATTTTCTTAAAAATCATTACTTAACATCGCCTGAAGAAATAGAATCAAAGAATTGAAAGATGGAAGCTATTGTGTGGAGATTTTAACATGTTTTTATTATAATCTGTTATAATAAAAATAATAATATATTACTCTTCTTTGAATTGAGCACTTTTTTAAACGTAAATGCTACGAACAGTGTAATTTTACTCCATTTGTTCTCTCTCTTATTCATATATATATATATATATATATATATATATATATATATATATATATATTGAACAATATAAAATAATAAAAAATGAAAATCTTCAGATACACTGGGTTGTATATTAATATTCTTTCATTTTTATTATTATTTCATTTAGATTCCTCGACTAGTTTCGGCCAACATGGCCATCATCAGAGGAAAAATAAGTTGCTGCTTGGTGGTAGCAGTGAACTACAGAAATGAATGTCTTGATGGAGAAAATGAACTCTTGTCTGTATTTTTCAATTTTTTTTTTTAATATTTAATTTTCGTCAGTCCTTGTGTTGGTTAAACAGTTTCAATTAAGTTGTTATTTAAGATAAGAGCTGGATGGATTCATGCTGCTCTGAATTCCCTTGGTCATTTTGACAGAATTAGTGGTTCCGGGAAAGGGTGATGTGTCTCTGTTAAGTGTGTGTGCGTGTGTGTTATTTGGTTCTTAGGGAGTGAGTGAGTATGATGTGTGTAAGCGTGTATGTTACTATGGGGAGGTGTTATCATTTGGCTCATTAGGGAGTATATATATATATATATATAAACTACTAAGACATATCACTCTATTAATTGAACTATGTACTTAGTTCATTTCACGTTAACTGGAAAACACTTACAATAAAAGAATTCGTAGATTTACCAAATTACAAAATTCATATTAAAAAAAAATCAGCGTTGCGACTTGCACGTTCCAATAGTATATAACCGTTAATAACACATTCTTAAAAAAAACATCTTTCGGTCCACAACACATTTATTTCGTCTTCGAGTTTTGATTTTAAAGGAAAAAATTACAGCCTGATGATGAGGACATGAAGTCCTTGAAAGTACTTGCTGCTCTAAAAATACATCAGATCCATCTGACAACAATTTTATACATAAGGATTGCATCATTCAGTGGATTGTTAGTAAGTTAATGCTTATATTAAGTCTGTTTGCGAAGAGAATTTGCCATTAATTGCATTAATATTGCTAATTGATTCAATGTATGATTATCTCTTTATAATATATATATATATATATATATATATATATATATATATATATATATATATATATATAAATATATATATATATATATATATATATATACAGAAGTAATGCGATAGCAGCATACAGAGGAAAAGCTTGATATCATTTCTACTTAATGTAGGCTAAAACAATGCCACAAACTAAGGGCAGCTAGTGAGGAACGATATCACTACACTAACAATATTCTAGCTTCTTCCCAGTATTCAACGCCGTTATACTTTGATATTCTTTTAAGAATAACTTAATCTGACGATAGCGACAAGTGCAGGGCACATGGTGAGGATCACACTCTCTACGGTAGTGGATGGTCTTTCTAATCATAATTACACGGATAGAGTTATAGTTTTATCTTATATTAGGTGTTTGCAAAAAATTTCCAGCAAAAACGTTTTTCAATTGTTTATTCTATTGCTTTCAAAAAAGCGTTGTGAGAATTCACTCTTGCATCAGTAAAACATTCTCTGTAGTTTTTATTACTAGAATTTTTTGCAACACGTCAACGAGTGTTGAAATTCTCACAGTATTTAGTATTGTTGAAGCTATCGCTAACATTTTTGTCGAGATTTACAAACTCTACGTTTCGTTCAATTTTGCAAACCAATCGATGAAATTTGAATAAAGCTGATTTGTTTGGAAAAAATACTTTAACAAAAATCCTACCTCGCGGTTTAATAATTTCTTTAATTTCATTTAATTTTATAGGGTTCCATGGTAAACAACATTCTTTAAGAATTTCTTTTTTCTATTCCTTTTTAATAACAAAGAATAAATTCTTAGTATTTCTTCCTCTTGAGCATACAACTTGCCATGCGTAAATATTTCTTTCTGGAGCCAAATTCCAACTTGAAATTTGAGCTCACTAGAATACAATTCACTGTTAATAACTCATTCTCGAATTGTCCCCCTTATTCTGTTGCATAGTAAGCCGAAGTGTGCCCATCCTACGCATGCCACACCAAAATATTACCATGCCCCAACGGTGGGACATGTGCTTCATGTTGAGAATCATTGCCATAAGCCCATTAGAGGCCAAAGGAGGCGTAACATTATTTATTCTGTGCTATAAAGAAATGTGGCACAAGGTCTAATGGGGGTTGGGGAAAGGATGGTCTTCTTCAGTCTTAACTATAACTTAGCTAGCCTCAAACACTGACCCAATCGTACGAACAATATTCCTTACACCAAAACACCATATTCAGTATAGTGAAGAGCGATATTTATTCTGTTTAAATTACAGAAATGTGGTACAAGGCCGAAGGGGGGATGGGGAGAGGACGGTCTTCTTCTGTCTTAACTATAACTTAGCTAGCCGCAAACACTGACCCAATCGTACGAACAATATTCCATACACCAAAACAACACATTCATACGTACCTTTCTTACTCCAAACTCCAAACAAAAGAGGCGTAACTCTTGCACTCGAAATATATGTGATTTATGTAGTAATAGTTTTATAGTTAAAATTGAAGCAAAATACTTTCAGCTTTTTATTAAGGATAATTTTTTTGGCAATACGCAGGCGCGTGTTGAAATTCTCACACTATTTACTATTGGTGAAGTTATAATTAACAAATTTTTCGAGATTTACACACTTTACGTTCCGTTCAGGTAAAAACCAACTGTACTTTGCTCCCCGTTACCTGTTGGCACTTTTTTCCAAAATTTGGTTTTGATCGGTCAATGTGTGGTTATTTTAGAGGATGGACGGCCAGAAGTCACAGAATTTTATATATAGATAGATTGTACTCATCGTATCTATTTCAATTATCTGCCATTTTTTCTGTGTCTTTTTTATACTGAAAAGGTAGGAATGCCCCCAATTCATCGGCGGGCCTTGGTAACTTCCATTTCATTCATCATGTTATCTCTTTTTGTCGTGAAATACAAACATCACGCCTGAATGTCCTTCCCGTATAAACAGTTTTAGATCATGTTTTCATGTCGGCATTAATATGCATATTTATAGGCAGAAAATCTTACTCTCTCGCTTAATAGGGAGAATAGATAACGATTGACCACTGACATGAAAAGGTTAAGATTGTAGAGTTCGTGAAGGTTTCCACAAAAAGAGGTTCTTGGGAAAACGGAATATGGAGGAAATGCGGGTGATTCAACGTCGTCGAAGTAGCATGGCGTGTTCTAGCTGTAAAGGTCTGCACTGGTGGAACTATAGAATGCAGTTCATATGAACATTTGCTATGGAAATAACGATAAAGTAGCGATACGCCTGCAAGGTTGCGTCTATAGGAAAGACGCCATTGCATTCTGTTGGGAAACATTTCGTCAATTTTGAGGAGCTGCATACTTTCCGGACATATCTCGTATATAGCATCTTATGAGATTTATATACTAGATTTTTTTTTTTTTTTGCAACACACGTCAGCGTGTTGAAATCCTCCTCTCGACGTTTCGTTCAATTTCGCAAACCAATGAATGAAATTTGAATAAGCTGATTTGTTTGGAAAAAATACTTTGACAAACACCCGACTTCGTGGTTTAATTTAATTTTACAGGAATTTATGGTAAACAGTATTTTTTAAGAAAAATTATTTTTTTCCTTCTTAACAGCGGAGAATGAATCCTTGGGACATACAACTGATCATGGAAAATATTTCTTTTTGGAGCTAAATTCCAACATTTTGAAGCGTTTGGCCTTGGGATTACTTTATAGTTCTCACAAACTCAAGACGAATTGGAAACTGGATGCTTGTATATAAAGAATTCAAGAAAGATTTGCTAAAAAACATATTCTACTTTTAATAAATAAGTATTTGTTATTTTAAAGATTAAATTGTTTTTTTTTTTAATAGCAGGAGTATTTTGTAAGTGAAATACTAAAACTTTTAATTTTCCCCAAAAATAAATGAAAATTTATTGTACTAAGATACGCACCTTAGTAAAACCAATTATACTTTCTTTCCGCTTACCAGTTTGCACTTCTCCGCAAAATTTGGTTTTGATCGGTCAAGGTATGGCTATTTTAGAGAGTGTGACGGACAAACGGAAGTCACAGAATTTTATATATAGATTTATTTTATTCTATTTTTTTGTTGTTGTTGAAACTTGAGGGTTTGTGACAATTACGTTAATCATGACTTTTAATAATTGTAGTGACTTGAAATTAATCTGAATTCAAATATTTTAGAGGAAATAAGAAAAAAGCTTTTTTATATATATATATATATATATGTATGTATATATATATATATATATATATATATATATATATATATATATATATATATATATATATATATATATATATATACAGGGTGTCCATAAAGTTTGTGTGCACTTTAAAAAATTTATAACTTTATTTGTATTTGCGATAGAAATAATCTGTAAAAAATGTTATAAAGTTTAATGTACCTAGTTTTAAGTATAGATAAAATAACTAATGTGATTTCAGGCATTACTGTAAATCAGTTGGCAAATATTTTCCGTGAACTGCAAAATCGTATTACCCTTTGTATTGCTAATGATTGAGGACATGTGGAAACTTAAATAAAATTTCAATAAAACCTTAAAAAATATAGATTTACTTCTTTGTAATCCTTTTTACAAATTATTTCTATCGCAAATAAAATAAAGTTATAAATTTTTTAAAGTGCACACGAACTTTATGGACACCCCTCTCTCTCTCTCTCTCTATATATATATATATATATATATATATATATATATATATATACTCGCCTAAAAGCCGCTCCTATCAGGCGGCATTTAAGCTAGCCTCTGCGGAGGGCTCTTGATTAGACATTTGGATTGTTAAGGAATTTGAGAGTCCTTTGCCTATTCTCAGCATTGGAAGATCTCCCGGCTGCTGTTTGATCTGGGTCTTCAGTTGCATGCGACTTTCTTTTCCGCGCTGGCTCTTTTGTTTCCAATCTGGTCCTTCGTTGGCGAAGATTTCTTTGTTCTATGGCATACTGCTGCTGCCTTGTGGTAGTCAACAATAAACTAGAGAAGAACTCAAAATTAATCGCTGCATTTAAGTATTGCATTAATATTTAATCTTACCGTTTAAAAGTTCAACGATAAATCTACCGCCGCCACTTAATTTAAAGAAAATTTTATGCACGTAGGTCCTTACTTTCCGTACAAACAATTATTTTTATTTCATGGGTGACTGGATTTCGCAATTAGTTTAAATTATTTCCAAATTTATTTCCAGGTTCTAAAAATTGCTATTGAACAAAAATTCGTCCCCAAAAATGACGTAAAAATTCGCTGAATACAATCGCAGTAATGAGAACTTGGGAATCCAGAATTTCAGGCTTGCGGGTCTGGGTCCGACACGGAATGTTTTTTAATTTGCTCACGGCGTCTACCTGGTTCCAAAATGGTATGATATGTTGGACTACGGCTTCTAGGAATAGAGTTGAAAAAGTTAATAATCAATTACAACTAGAAGTAAACTTATATTTGAAAATAAAATTTTAGTGTTTTAATGTAAATTCTATGAATATTTTTCTAATCGACTATTTCATATTAAATGCCCCAAATTTTTGTAATAAAGTTTTTTAAAAGAAACTTTTACAAACATATAATTAAATTCCTTATAGACTGTTTAAACATTCAAACTTATATCAAACATTATAATATCCATGAACTCTCAAAGTAAAGCAAAACAACAGCGTCTATTTCATTCCAAAGAAAATTAATGACACTTTCTCTCTTTTTCTCTTTCTCTCTTTTTCTCTTTATGCCTTTTTCTCCTCTCCCCCTTCTATATCAATATATAACTTCCGTTAAGTTAACCGATTTAATATGTCAATGTCTGGATTTCCTCAAACAATATAAATTTGAAAGAATAGAAATGTTACATCTAACTCAATCATGTCTCTCTCCCCGCCCCCTCACTTCCTCACTTCGTTAATTTACATATACTTAGTACTGCCTGTCAAAAATGTGTAAATTTCTTTTCATTTTTCGTTTCAATCTTTGGAAGTAAAGTCTGATGATCCGCGATCCTTTAAAAGGGCTGTGGTGAAATAATTTATTATATGGAACCTTAAAGCGGTCTGTTTTTATTTAAATATATATATATATATATATATATATATATATATATATATGTGTGTGTGTGTGTGTGTGTACGCGAATCATTCATACGAAAAGCTGATAATGAAGTTAATGATATGGCAAGAATCACTCTCGCAAACAATTTTTAATAATAAAATACATTAACCTCGAATCCGTTAATGAATGGTATGATCCTTGTTTATAAATTCCGGTTTTATCAGGTCTTTTTTTTTAAAACCGGAATTTATAAAGAAGGATCATACCATTCATTAACGGATTCGAGGTTAATGTATTTTATTATTAAAAATTGTTTGCGAGAGTGATTCTTGCCATAACATTAACTTCATTTTCTGCTTTTCGTATGAATGATTTGCGTATTATAAATTGAAACCGCACCACATACTTGATATATATATATATATATATATATATATATATATATATATATATATATATATATATATATATATATATATATATATATGTAATATTATGCGATAATTAGTAGGGATAATTCCAATTCACTCTCTTTTACTTGTCAAATCCGGTGAAAGAAAGTAAACCCGTCGGCAATTTCTTAACAACTTCCTTATCTTACTCTACCTCCTACATGTATATCTCTCTTTCTCTCTCTCTCTCTCTGTATATATATATATATATATATATATATATATATATATATATATATATATATATATATACATATGTCTTTTTCACTCTTTCTCTCTCTATCTTTCTCATAATTATCTGCTTGTCGTATGAATGATTTGCATATATATATATATATATATATATATATATATATATATATATATATATATATAAATTCAGAATCTTAAATTCTGTGGAAAAATACTAAGACATTTACTCTACTATTTGGATTAAACTTAAGTCCATAAGTCCATGCCACGTAAACTAAAAAACTTATTTTTTTACAATAAAATTTCGTTGATTTATCCTATTACAAAATTCAAACAAAATTCTCATTTTGTTGATTTGAACAATAACACTAGCATCGCGACATCATACGCTCCAAAATAATATAACTGTCAATAAATGTCATATGTCAAAAAACATCTTTCGGTCAACACTACACATATTTCATTTTAGTATTTTTGCCTGTATATGGAAAAATTGCGCCCCTTAGATGATAATTTGAAATTGTTGAAAGTACTAAGCTCATCAATTCCATCTGAAACCACTCAAATATACAACAACTCAAACATAAGGCTCGCAGAATTCAAGGAATTGATAGTAAGTTAATGTCTCATTAAGCATTGTTAGTGAAGTGATTTCGCCATTAATCTCTGTATAAGTTACTTATTTATGATATATATATATATATATATGTGTGTGTGTGTGTGTGTGTGTGTGTGTGTGTGTGTGTGTGTGTGTGCATAGCGGCTTGAAATGAGAAGTCGGTTAGCCAAGTTCGAATTCCAGTGTGTTCCTTACGTTCACTCATGCATAAATATCATTGGAGAGATATGAATCCATCTCCTTCGCCCAGCTATAGATTAAATAGTATGGTTTTTTACCGGAAAAAATCATTGTTCTTCTCCAGCAATATTCACATGCAAAAAAGTGAATTATTCTTGCAAATCAAAATTATTTTTCGACTTTAAAGAAATCGTAAAGGATTGGTAAGCCTAAAAACCTCAATCAATCAATAACAGTATTATCCGGCTTACAAGACGCTGCGGCTTGGAAGACGCACCCTAATTTTGGGAAGAAATTTCTGAGAAAAATAATTAATTTTCATACAACAACACATTCACCATGCGTCTCTCACATACTGGTGCCACGTATTATTTACATTAATCACTAGTCTGTTTTTATTTGTATGGCAATGACATACTAGTCAAGAGCAGAAAGGCTCCGCTGCTGCTAGTAAATAGAGCATGTTTAAGCTTGTGACTCGGCTCCAGGAAGGTTTATAGTCTTGTAATTTACATATAACAACTAAGTACTGAGATTACATCATATAAAAGGCTGAATTAGATAGATAGCTAACATTATAGTGTAATGACTCAACATACAAATCCACGTTCCCATCAGCCAAGTCAATTAGGTGACCGTTCAAACTTACTTGATCCTGGGCGTTGTCTTACATTGGTCTTGAAAGACGTACATGTATTTTTCAGGGTATTTTTTAGGAAAAATGTCTGTCTTGTATGATGGAAAATACGGTAGTTCATACACGTGTTTTTTAACAGAAAAATTGATGTCTACCCGCCTGGGTTTTTCAAGGGCTTTTTATAAAGAAATTATGCCCTACAGCAGAGTTCAAACCTGCGTTCCTTTTATATAGAAGAACCCACAGTTTATACCGTTATTTCATCTATATACATGCAGGTTCAAACGAGAACATGTGATATGTTATAAAACTTGATTAACCGAATGAAATAATCATGTCATAGCTGCTTCGATAATTCTTCTATATTACTTGATCAATAGATTTATCGATTTTAAAACCGAAATAATGCTTTATATATTGTACAGAGAAGCCTAAAAATGTCAGATATCCCTGATTTTATCTATCTTTCTTGTTCATAGATGCGTTTTTTAAACTCGATTGCGTTTGACAAATATAATATAAATTTACTTACCTTTACTACATGAGATTATATATCTCGAGACCGCCTGTGAAATCAAATATGAAGAAGAAAATCAGCAGATAACATAAAAAATATACTAAGCACACAGAAAATCCTTTACAAATATTAAATACGCGAAGAGCACAACCCTTTTTAAACTTATATGGGAAATTAAACAAATTGCAATAATAAATCTACACTTTTTAGGTCCTGTCATTGGATCTAACCAACCCCTTTATCCACTGTCCCATGTGTCCTTGAGGACATCTGTGTATGAATTTCTGGGTATTATAAACCTAATGTCTTCAGCAATCATATTTACCAGTGCTCATATTTCAATTTTTTGCTGTTAACAATTTATGTTTTTACCAGAGCTCATATTGCAATTTTTTGTTGTTATTATCACTTTTCTCTGGCACTCCTTATTACTTATTACCGGTTACGGCAGTGGAGAACTTGGAGAGGGGAATTAATAGGAGATAACTGATAACTGACATCCATTAAACATGGCACGTGGAACTATAACAGTCTACTCCAGCGAGCGAAATAAGGGGTTCAGTTCGTCATTCCAACGACCTGAAGAAGGCCGGAGCGTACAAGGGCCGAAACGTTGTAATAAATATGTCGACAAAGATGATGACACTAGTCCGAATAATGTAAATAGTCATGTTAGTTGTAGTATTCTTGGCATTGTCACTTGGTGGTGTTACTGATCATCACGGCCACCAGGAAGCTGTGAGGTAACCAAATTTATCGATTTTGAAGCAGGAAAGTTTTTCTAGCAGTAATTTCGTAATAAAATAAAGGACCTTGATTCTGGCATTGTATTCTTGTCGATTTAGGCTTGTTTATATCTTTGATAGAGGTAGAAGTAGTAGCCGCGAGGCAAGAACAATCTATGAACGGTTTCCTTCTGATTTTCTTGTCGTCCTCTCTCTGCCCCTGCCCCAGGTTGCATTCGTGGCGTTTACATGAAGGTTGCCTGTCTTTAACATTGATTTGTTGTATATTTTTCGATAAGATAATCATATGAAATTATTGTGCAGTCACTACAACGTAAACAAACGCAATCCGATTAAATCCCAACGGATGAAAGGCGTTACAACATTTTTTTTTCCAATTTTTATACATAATTTCGTTCATATACATATTGGAGGAAAATATAGTTTTATGGTATGCTATATTTATGAAGAAAGTGATCAATATCACTGATAGAACGGGTATAAATTTAAGTGTCCCCTATCGGCAACAACGAGTGGCGACAGTCTGATTCATGCTTAAAGGCAATATTAAGGACTGAATATTGTATTCAATTATGAAATTCTTATATATATATATATATATATATATATATATATATATATATATATATATATATATATTAATAAAAAAGACATGAGGAAACTATTCTTAGGATTACTTGTTCATTTTTAGAAACAAGAGATTGTGTGATTGGTTTATCAAGGTTTTAAAATATTATATATTTATATATATATATATATATATATATATATATATATATATATATATGTATGACAATAAGAAAACAGTAACTGCTGACGCGTTTCGTCCAATGCGAACTTTTTCAAAGCAAGAAACGAAATGAATTTAATTAAACAAAGAAAATTAATAAAAACAAAAAACAGAAAAAATTATTAATTTTCTTTGTTTAATTAAATTCATTTCGTTTCTTGCTTTGAAAAAGTCCGCATTGGACGAAACGCGTCAGCAGTTACTGTTTTCTTATTGTCATTTATTTATAAATATTGTCTTCTCTAAAAGTTAACTTTGAGAAATTTTCATATATATATATATATATATATATATATATATATATATATATATGAAGAAAGAACAGTAAGATATATAATCCGGTGTTCTTATTGATATTTTTTATTTTTACAAAATAGTGCTCAATGTAAATTTACAGGGCATTAATATTATAAATTAACTTATTTAAAATATGTTTTTCCTACACAGTAAAAACCATGTTTCAAAAATGAAAGCTAAAACTTCAAATTTAATATTGTAATTAAATTAAAAACATTAGTTCCATTTCATCTTCAAACGAACGGGTGTCTGCGATCGTCAGAGTTTGTCTGACGATCACAGACAGCGTGAAACCCAGGGTCACAAACACACATCAATCCAACTATATATATATATATATATATATATATATATATATATATATAGAGAGAGAGAGAGAGAGAGAGAGAGAGAGAGAGAGAGAGAGTTCAAGGTTCAACTTATTTAGGCTTAGTGAATACCTATGCTCTATTATATCTCTTTTACTTCAGAGCCTCGTGGACATCCCTGTTGTTATATTAACAACGCGTCCACCGTTGTACCATCCACTCTTTTTCATTTTTCTGCCTTTAATCTTCTCGTAATTTTGAACAGTACACTTTATTCAATCAATGGCTGTTCTCATTTCAGTTGACATGTGTATAGAAATTCTCATAGCAGCCAATTCTCTCTATTCCCCTTTCGGGCCTTGTTTACTTCTTCCATTAACCCAGAGAATATAACTTTTCCGTACTTCCCTAGCCAGTGATTGAACTCACGACAACCAGATCAGCTTTAACCAACAATTTAATCTTCAAACCTGTCTATTTCGATTAATCCAACTTAGTCATCCTTGAGCCTTAAACCTAATGTCCTTAATCAGGTAGTGTAATTTTTTAAGTAGCTTTTTTATTTCTTTATCAGGAGCTCTCATGTGACACTTATTCTTCTGCTAGGTCTACTGAGGCGATAAACATGTACATCTGTTCTTATCCTTCAGTATCTACTATGTTAGTTTCATTCCACTATGACTGATGACCATCCTCCTCCGCTATATATGATCAACCATGCCTGATTTTATATTTTCCTTTATTCTTTTCTTTTAATGTTGTCGAGAAAAATGCAAAAATATTGAATGCCAATGCAACGTCCTCTTAAGAACGAAAACCATATTAGTCTGAATGGTATGTTAAAAGCAACAAAAATGTGGTTTTAGAATATGGTAAAATACACATATATATTTCCTTCAAAAACTTTTGATAATTATTGAGATAGAAAATATATACTTCTTTAAATGAAGCATTTTTTTTATTATTGATTTATGAATATTTTATCTGTCATTATATTATGTTATTGTTTTTACCCCAATGCTAAGGTCGTTTTAAATTCTACGACTACTAAGTAAACAGTATGGAGCAAAATTAAAAAACAAAGTAACCTCCGAAGGGATGTAAACTCGGGTCTTTGAGGACAATTCTAATTAGGAGACAGCCTTGTGGATTTGAGCACGGAACTCTATCAATATACCTGATCTAATTTTCTCTTTTAGCTATATTATTTATCATCTAACTTCCTCGTCGAAGGCTACTTCCTCAATGCTGCTTCCTTAAATGGCGTAGACAGTTAAATAATCTGAGTGCTGCAATACGTTAACACAGAAAATATCCCCTTCCGAACGCAAAATGTGATTATATTTAAGTTTTTTTTTTGTCTAGATTCTATATCTAAATAGATTTTGTAGAAATGTGGCAATTACTTCCCACAAGATATCTTCGGCGGTAAATAAAGTATCGACGAAGATAAAAAGTTTTCTTGAGGGTTTCATTTTCCTTTTAAACATAAACATTTCTGGTTTGTACTAAAAAAAAAAAAAACTAGAATAGAGAAAATTCTTGACTTGAATTCGATATCCACGTGTTAAGATAATCATTTACGAAATCAACGTTACTACTGGACGAGCCAAAAGAAATGATTGCTTTCCGCAACGAGACATTTTTCATTTTTAAAAAAAAATCGATTGCGTTTTCTAATCGAACTTGCTTAAATCAGCTTATGACAGAAACAGTTTGACAAGTGGTGCATATGAAATAGATATAATTCCGTTTTCAATAAATAAAATCTATTTTCTTCTTTTTTTATGAAGATTTATTGAGCGTGTGTGACTAACGAACCATTACTCCGCGGCGAGATTCACATAATTTATTTTCTTACATATATATATATATATATATATATATATATATATATATATATGGGGGCGTGAGAGAGAGAGGGAGAGAGAGTGTGCGTGTTTGTTTGTGTGTGTGTATTAGCAATGAAAGATGAAAAGGGACTTGTAGAAATATAATTAGCATCAGGTGATTTCAGTTCAAAATTCTATCTATCTATCTTTCTATCTCTCTATCTCTCTATCTATCTATCTCAGTCTGTTCATATCTATTTGAATCTGTTCATTATCTGAGTCTGCCCATGTCTCTCTCTCTCACTCTCTCTCTCACTCTCTCTCTCTCTCTCGATATATATATATATATATATATATATATATATATATATATATTTATATGAGTGTGTTTCTGTGTTTCATATCTATTTGAATCTGTTCATTATCTGAGTCCGTTCATTATCTGAGTCTGTCCATGTCTCT
>OZ038477.1:139526671-139541671 GCA_964036315.1 Acanthosepion esculentum
AGCGTAGTTCTTTCTTCTGTTCTGGTCATCTTTGGTTCTGACAGGTTCGCATTGGACATTCGTAGAGAGTAACCAAAATGGCCGCCTTTATACAAGACGGATTGAATATTTTACGCCTTCTGATTGGTTAACCTTCATTTGGGGGAACGATAAAGTAAGTCCAGTCATTTGGGTCTTCTCACTAGTATATAATGTACTCAAAATAACTTAACAGGGGTCACTCTTCCAGATGAAAAGCTAATCGTTGCCTTGAAAATCAGCATTCGAGAATTTGTTTTTTAACGGCATTTTTTCTAAGAGTTATTTTTTTAAGAATTTGTTTTTTAAACACACACAGGTGGCAAATACCGGGCGTTGCATAAATATTTACCGATTATTTAAACATAACTATTCGTAAAAATACTTTCAAATTTTGCATAAAGCTTCCTAAATTTCTTTTCTTTTATTGCTTGCAGTTTAATTAAATATGGCGGCTCATACAAAACTTGATCAGACTGTCGCATTGAAAGTAGCTGCTATGAAGAATTGTGAGGCGATAAAACAGTTGTATTTTTGCAGAAAAGAGTATTTAATATGTGGCAAATGTTTCAAGAAAAGCAAAGAACCTGGCCAGATCTAATTCCTGGAAGAAACCGTTTACATCCTGTCAGGAGAGCGATTGAAGATATCAAAATAAGAGTGGCAAACAATCCACGAAGAAGCATGGGGAAGATGGGAAAAAGTTGGATATTTCGGATAGGTTGCTTTTGTTGACGTGCGTTTATAGTTTGTATTATATTTTTTGGCCTATAGTTATTAGTCAGAAACATCATATGACGTCACCGACTTTTATTGAATCCATTCTTAAACAATATAACGAATATTTATCGAAAACAAAAAACGTTCCCAAAACAACATGCGGAAAACCACCAAATATAATATCTACCAGACGTACACACACACACACACACGCACACACACACACACACGCACACACACATACACACACGCACCACAGGCACACACGCACCACAGACACACACGCATACATCACACATACACACACACAAACACACCACACACACACATCAAACACCACACACACACACCACACACACACTACACACACACCACACACGCACATTACACACACACCACTCACACACACACACACACACACACTACACACGTACACACCACACATACACACACGCACCACAGACACACACGCATACATCACACATACACACACACAAACACACCACACACACACCACAGACACGACACACACACACCACACACGCACATTACACACACGCCACTCATACACACAGCACTCAAACACCACGCACAAACTACACACTACACACACAACACACACACACACACTACACACAAACACCATTCACACACACATCGCTCACACACCACACACACATACTACACACACATACCACACACAATCCACACACCACACACACAACACACACAAAGCACACACAAAGCACACACAAAGCACACACCACACACACAACACACACTACACACACCACTCATACACACAGACTACACACACTGCTCACACACCACACATACACCACACACAAACCACACACCACGCACAAACTACACACCACACACACAACACATACACAAACCACACACACACACACACCACACACATACCACACACACACTTACGAATATATGTTATCATCTGACATACACAAACTAGAATTATTATACAGTTATAGACTTGTTATCTTCATTCCTTCCCTAAAAAAGAGCATATCCTGAAAAAGAAGGCCCCAAAGTTGATAAACAATTTTGATACTATTATTAAGAGGAAAGACGAAAGTATTTTTTAATTATTTCTCACATTTTTTTTAATACTTTCTAGCACGTCCCCAAATTTTTTTTTCTTTTTAGAGTCAGCAAAATTGCCATAAAATCCATCCAACCATTTTCGACAACTTTGTAAACAAAAGTGAAATTATATGTTTAAAAAATCTTGTAATATTCAATTATACTTTCCAGAAACAAGCATTACTTCATTTTTTTAGCAGAAAATATAATTGAAGATAAGAGAAGCATGCCTCATTTTGGTGATTGATTTTGGAGGTGTGAATTACGTCAAAGTTTCGACAACGAACGCCAGGGCAATTTATCGGATGGAAGAACAGAATTTTAAGTGAACCAGCTTATTTCACTATAAAGTAATTTAAAAAAATTAAATACCTTCAAAATTCTAATGTTTTATCGATTTTTAGGTACTTTTTTAATGAAGATATGTCCAAAGCCTGCACTGTTTCCGTCCCTAAAGTTGTATCTAAAAAAGAAAATAATTAATAATCGCAGTTTGTCTTTCACTGAAAAACAATAAATTGATTATATTTGAGAAATGAAAATACTTAGTGAAATAGGATGTGAAAAAGAAAATTGATACAATGCGACGATGTTGGTCAGCCAGAGGATTCGATACGCGCTAGCCAGGTGGAAGGCATAGTTTTGGAGAAAATGTTTTCAATACATTTTTTGCATATTAAAAAATATTTTAAAACTACTATCGTATTGAAGATTGTCATAAGCTTTCAAATTTATGATCTGTAAAAATATATCATATATAATTCGTGTAAAAATTCATTTTTGATCGGCAAAATATTTTTGCTTCAGACAATAGTGTCCTTAATAAATATTATTCATAAAAGCCATTAAAGGCTTTTTTGATTAAATAATGGCTTAATTTTATAGAATTTTCTATTTTACAATTCAGAGCTGAACTTGGGGTAAAATCAGATCGAAATTTACAAAGAAATGTTCTGCTTTTAACTAATATAATCACAAAATTACACAGTCGAATTTTTGGAGTTTTCATAAAATTAAGGTGGGGTGGGTTGCAGATGTAAAAAATATTCTTACCATGACTTTCTAGAAAAGCAAACATTTCTAAAATAATTTCATTCATTTGTGAATAAGTTCTGAAAGCTTTACTAAAATCCGACAATAATTAGCTTTTTGCAAGAATTTCCAAATTAATGTGTTTTTCAATTGGAAAAAAGGCGCTAAAAAAAATAATAAATATTACGTGACCGCTGACGTAAAAAAAACAAGATTTTTAACAAAAATTTTGAACGTGCTAGAAAGGATGAAAAAATTTAAAAAATACTTTGGTCTTTCCTCTGAATAATAAAATAAACATTTTGACGATAAAAGTTTGTTTTTCTTTAGTTTGGGTTCTTTTTTCATCATGCTATGCTGCTTTTTCGGCAAATTATTGAAAATACTTACTTATAGACATAAAGCAATACATACGTTTTTCAGTTAAGCTTGGAGTACATTAATTTATTGAAACTTCGAATGCAGCCTAAATCGCGAAATGTATAATTAAGTATATTTCGAAACATACTTTCGTGAGCGTTTTCCACTTGTCAGTATTCTGAAACTTTGTTTGGATTATATAGCCTATCTTTGTTTAAGACGTTGTCGACACGGAGAATGCATGGATAAAAACAATTATTTATTTTCTACCCAATCTATTGCAATACATTTCTCAACTTGGAAAGGATATTTTCAGTTGGACAAAAGGCACGTGGCAAGAGTCCGGGAAGGTGGAAGGTGGAAGGTGGAAGGTAATTGTCTTAAAGGGAAGAAGTTTTATAAAATTAAACCCGAATATTATGATATACATATATATATATATATATATATATATATATATATATATATATATATGTGTGTGTGTGTGTGTGTGTGTGTGTGTGTGTGTGTGTGTGCGTGTGTGTGTAAATCAATGCCCCACAAGCAAGGTGATCATGTGATTAAGACGTAAGGGGCTATTGGGTGTGAAAGAGGATTATGGCAGCAGTCACCAACCTAAACAAGGAGACCGTCCAGAAGAGTTGCGGGAGACACCGAAGTCCTCTAAAGGTTGTAGTTGAAACCAGTGACGATTTTATTGAACAAATTTACTCTTTAGTATTTCGAGATATTTTTGTGTAATTTCGGTAAATATATCGGTTAAAATGTGATGTCAGTATTATTTTCATTTTTGCGTCATTTGGACGACAATTTATCCATTGCACCCTGTATATAAATAGATAAGAATATATCTTAATTACCGTATCTTTGTAACAAAGGCGACATTTGAAGCAAAAGAGATGTTGTTCTACAGAAGGATACTGAGAATACACATGCAACGTAGAAATTTTAAAGAAAATGTTACTAAAAAGGACAGTTGTACTTAAGAATCAGAAAGAAACAATTGACACGTCTTGGATATATTATGAGGTTAGAGGGTTAGCAGAATTTAACCCTCACGGGACATATTGAAGGCAAGTGGTGCTAAAATAAAATAAACATTGACTAATATACCTAACGATTTTGTGTAAATGGATGGCAGAACAGAATCTAGGATAGTAAGGAGCCAAACAGTGCTTCGAACTACAAAGGAGAGAGGAAGTGATGGAGAGCCATGATCGCTTAAAGGACAGCACATAAAAAAAGAAGATAATACATGTTGCTTTATTGTTAATATGATAATCGTTGTTATTCTTATGACAATCATTAATTCTGCCCATTTTTATTTCATAATTACAGCCATGTGCATTAACCGACATGTCCTTTTATAGTTTATTAGCATCCATACCAACCGCTGGTCGATCAGAAAAAGCGTTCAATTAGAAAGGAGCAAAAACAGCATCATTTTTAGATGTAACAAAGTCTATCTTCTTCAATTGCTTTAAAGTACTTTCATTAAAAAAAACATTTTGAATTAATGCAGTTACTGATATAACAGAAGTAGTCTGTATTTATTCAACCGAAGTTTGCCGAGAACATGAAGGGGTAAAACAGGCAACATGAAAACCCACTTCAATCGACGTTAGCTGAGGACATGAAAGGGTAAAACAGGCAACAAGAAGACCCAATTCAGACCACAATTATTTTGGAGTTTTGGTGTTCACTGGTCCATCCTGACCCGGGGTGGTAGCACCTGTTAATGCCCCAGCTATGGGTACATAGTTAACCCTCAAACTGGGGTCAAAGCATTATGAAAATGTAAAAATAGGTTTCAATACCAGCAATACATTTTTTATAAAAGTTTATTACCAGCAATATTGTTTTTGAGGTGAAAAGGTATTAACAGTAATATATGATTGGCAGCAATACATTTTTAAGGAAAATATTAACAGCCATAAAAATCTTGTCAGTATTAAATAAGCGATTGAGGTTGATATACCGTAAAACAAACCTAACCAAACCAATCTCTCTCTCTCTCCTAACTCTCTCTCCCTATTTATGTATCTGTCTATCTGTTTGAAAAAAATTACCAGCAATAAAATCTCGTCGGTATTAAATAACCCATTGAGGTTGATATACCGTAAAACAAACCATACCAAACCAATCTTTCTCTCTTTCTCTCTCTCTCTCTCTCTCTCTCTCTCTCTCTCTCTATATATATATATATATATATATATATATATATATATATATATATATATATATATATATATATATATATATATATATAATTTTACCAGACATAAAAATCTTGTCCGCATTAAATAACCCATTGAGGTTGATATTCCGTAAAACAAACCAATCTGTCTGTCTGTCTGTCTGTCTGTCTCTCTCTCTCTCTCTCTCTCTCTCCTAACTCTCTCTCCCTATTTATCTATCTATCTATCTGTTTGAAAAAAATTACCATCAATAAAAATCTTGTCGGTATTAAATAACTTATTGAGTTTTATGCCGTAAAACAAACCAAAACATACCAAACCAATCTCTCTCTCTCTCTCTCTCTCTCTCTCTCTCTCTCTCTATATATATATATATATATATATATATATATATATATATATATATATATATATATATATATATATATATGTTGTGTAGGATCCACCTAATCTGCATAGGTGACTATCAACTATATAAATAATGGTTGGTACCGGAAGACGAGAGGAGAGGAATCACGAGATCCAACTAGAGACTCTGATCGACTGCGACTAGTCTACACATTCTCCAGGAACGTCTTCCCAGAAATATACAGAAATACTATATGTACTTATTGTGTACACTTTCTTGTTATAATACATTCTTGTTCTAAGTACATTTTGTGTTGCATTATTATTCCATGCAATAGGCGAGATTCAACAATGAGTCAAGACTCAACAATATATATATATATATATATATATATATATATATATATATATATATATATATATATATATATATCTAGAAAGAAAGAAATTATCAGTAAGTAAAATCTTGTCGGCATTAAATAATCCATTGTGTTTGATATGCCGTAAAACAAACCAAACCAAAACTAAATGTAAATTGCGTTTTCCTTGTAATCATCACCATTTTCTTATCATCAGCTTCATTATTTTCTTCTTACTCTGTGCGTGGGTGTCATTCTGTTTTGTTTTTTTTGTTCGGTGTACAAACTGTTCGCTCGAGTCACCATTGCCAACTGCTTAGTTAATTGATTAAAATCTTCCGTCTTGCTCCAAGCAAGACATCATTCCTGAATTTCCCAAAGGTTAGTGTCTCCGGTGTATTCGCCGCTGAATTTCTCCAGAATAACCTTTCATTCATTCAGCAATGTCCATGAACCAATCGCGCGTTTATGTCAATTGCCATTCATCTCAATCAATTTAAAATCTCAAATCAAATCTTTCAATGACTTTTCAGCTGTTTAAATAAACAAATCCTGAAGAATATTTCGATGGGATTTTGTGAGTATAATTACACAGATTTTTGCTACGAGTTTTTAGATTGATTGATTCGTTTTTTACGGCTTATCAACCCTTTTTATTTAAAGCCAGAAAATAAGTTCAGGTTGCAAGTATCTCTTGGTTTTAGATAATAATAGTTTAGTGTTATAAGTCTAACTAATAAACTCATAGAGGGAAAAGGACGATTGCATACCTTTCGCCAAGGATATTTGCGAGTAAGTGAATATAGCAAACCCATCTGGAATTGAAACACGGCTATCCGATTATCAATTCGGAGCAATTATCCATTACACTACCTGCACATCCAAACTTACAGCATCTGCTATTTCCAAGCGTTCATCCATTTACTTACCAGATTCAAAGGGAACCGGTGTTTCAACCAGGTGTGCCTACGTGTTTATAGGAAATTTATTTTGATTGTTGTTGTGATTTTTAAAGAAATTTTTACATTTTCTAAACGATTTCGGTCTATTTGTCATATTTATTTATATAGCAGGTTATATTTATTAAATTCTCTTAGTCTGGTACAGGAACTAAATAATGGAGCACCGAGTCACTGATCACAATCTGGGCGAATTGGTTGGTAAAGTTTTATTGCAGATATTAAAGGTATATAGTGAATTTCATTTAATGTGGCACAAGACTGAAATGAGGCCCTTAAAATCAGTACACAAGCAACGGGTATATATGGTTTTAACATACATACATATATATATATATATGGGTTTCACGCTTTTGCGATCATCAGACAAACTGTTTTATTTTTTTAAATTGGATTTATGCTTGTTTGACTATATATATATATACACACACACACACACACACACATATATATATATATATATATATATATATATATATATATATATATATATATATATATATATATATATATATATATATATATATATATATATATACATATATATATATATATATATATACTCAGTTGTATGTATATGAGTTTGTGACCCTGGGTTACACGCTTTTGCGATCATCAGACAAACTGGTTTATTTTTAAAAATTGGATCTATTAATGCTTGTTTAAATATATATATATATACTTAGTTTCGCCAGTATGTCCATCTAAGTCTCGTATGAGCATCAAACACACGTGGTACGATCTACACGTTAGTCACTGCTCTATAACATATGTCCATTTCTGTATCTGTCTGTATTTCTGAGATGAGGTATTATGTACACTATTTACATTACTCGGACACATTTATCACAACGTTTCGGCCGTTGTACGCTCAGGCCTTCTTCAGGTGATTGGAATGTCGAAGTGAACCCTTTATTTCGCTCGCAGACTGATCTAGTTCCACGTGCCATGTCTAATGGATGTCAGTTGTCAGTTATTTCCTGTTAATTCCCGTCTCCAAATCCTCCACCGCCTTACCCAGTTATTGAACTCACACTCTTTGGGTCCTATCACTGGATCTAACTAACGCCTTTATCCACTGTGCCGTGTGTCCTTGAAGATATCTGTGTATGAATTTCTGGGTATTAAAAACCTAATGTGTTCAGCAACATTTTTCTTTACCAGTGATCATATTGCAATTTTCGTTGTGATAAATATGGCAACAAAGATGATAATGATAGTCCAAGCAATGTAAATAGTGTCCATTTCTGTTTATCAATATCTCTCCCCCCTCGTATCTGAACATACAGAGTGAGACAAACGTATTTAGGATCTATGTGAAACACAGTCAATCCAATAACATCCAATGACAAAAGAGCCGATTGATTTGGTTCTTTTTCACAGACAAGAATAAAAATATGATTATTCGTTGAAAAGTGCGTAGAAGGAATGAGTAATGCTTTAAAATCTCCGAATACCAGGGTTATTGTTTCAAAATAACATTATATGCTACAACCTGTGGAAACTCAATGGTTGAATTTTAAAACCGAGAAACTTAAAACCAATCGTTTTATCGTATATATAAATTTGTAATATTTTAAAATTATTCAAAGTTTGCAATTAAGTTCGTTTCCTATTCATTTTTACGTATTTTTTTCTAAATTTGATTATTGCTTTTTACCACATCTTTCGGCATCAATTATCTTCCGACCGCTCAAATTCGTGAATAAAAAAAAAAAACAGGATAAGGGATACGAATTCTAGTCAGATCGGCATAACACATCTTCATAGGTATTTCACGTTGTTAACGGTCGAATTTAGTCAACCATAAATGAGGAACGAAGGTGAACTAAAAATTAAGAATAAAAACTACGCTTCTTAAGCCAACGATCGGGGAGTAAAAAAAACTAACTGAGACAAAAAGCAAAAAAAAAAAAAATAAAATAAAATGACATCAAATTATATCACGAAAATAATTAATCTCATTTCATCAAATGATTACAGAAATCCACATCCAATTCTACGAGTGACAATTTGACACTTGACATATTAAAGCCGAGACAAATTGTAACGATTCATTAAATATACCCATACAATCATATTTTGCGTTAAGATAAATTTTCAATTAAGCTTTTTAAAAAAAGAAAATTTACTAAGAGCTACAAAGGACTTGAACTTGTGCAGAGTCATCATTCGCTAATGTCCTAAGATTTTCTTTAAAAATGTCAGTTGGAAATTCCACTATAATTTGCTAATTTTTACAGCTGATACTAATCATTTCTGGTTGGCATATATCATAATATAATACCATTTCACTGAAGCAGACGTTAAACTCATGAGAGCATTATCGCTTCCTCCTTCTTTCTTTCTTACTTTTTTTCTAGAAAGACTATATACAACGTCATCCATATCAAGAAAATTGTTCGAAAATAATTATTTGAAAAACATTAATTCGAATTGTAAATTGTTTGAATAAAAATTAATCGAAAGGACAATTATATTAAACGATAATTTTTCGAAATACCTATATTTGAAATACTTATGTGGTCTTGCTCTGAGGGAGTCAATGCTGATTCATTTAGAACTAATAACGTTCGGTGGTCAATATCGAACAGCGATTGAGGTCGGCCACAGAAGAGGTAGGGTCGACATTGTGGTTTGAGTACTGGTGCTCTTTCATGCTGCTTTTCGTTGTTCGAGTTTTGGATATCAAGAGAGATTTTAAAGAGTCCGCCGTCCAGGCGATAGCAGATCTCAACAGCAGGAGAGTTGCGTGGGATCTCATTGAGCATCCTGATCAGTTGGAGTACAGGGTTGGAGCCAGGACGAAGACTTGTTTTAGGCCTCCGGAGATGGGAAACGGTTCAGAGAGTGTATTCTGCGTGCAAACACATTCCTATCAGGTCTACGAAGTGATCACGGCAACCAAAGCAACCACTTCACTGACCGGGGAACTTTGACAAAGGCTTTGCGAAGGTCCCAAAAGATGAAGAAGAGTGGTTGCTGTTGTTTTTATTTATCCTTTTTCAGGAGTTACCTTTCACATGTCAAACGCTCCACGTGACCGTCAAAAGCAGCAGTGAGATTCTGGGTGGGCGTCTCCCGCAACATCAAACAAGATTTAGAACAATTGTAGCGAAAACTTTTGCCGGCAGTGCAAGGCCAAGAATATCGCGGTAGTTGGTGCTCACTAACGGGTCTACTTTCTTGGAGATGGTGAAGATGATTGTGTTTTGGGGGTCATCCTCGACGGTCTTAGTGTCCCACATTCGCAGTATCAGGTAAAGCATGTTGGCTATCAAACCGCATCCCCATATGTTTAAATAACTCCAGAAGTACACTATTTACATTGTTCGGACTATTGTCCTCATCTTTGTCGCCATATTTATTACAACGTTTCGACCGTTGTACGCTGCGGCCTTCTTCAGGTGGTTAGAATGTCGAACTGAACCCTTTATTTCGCTCACTGGGGTAGACTGTTCTAGTTCCACGTGTCATGTTTAATGGATATCAGTTGTCAGTTATCTCCTGTTAATTACCCTCTCTAAGTTCTCCACTGCCTTAACAAGTTATTGAACTCACACTCGTTGCGTCCTATCACTGGATCTAACTAACGCCTCAAAGACACATGGCACTGTGGATATAGACGTTAGTTAGATCCAGTGAGAGGACCCAAGGAGTGTGAGTTCAATACCTGGTTAAGGCGGTGGAGAATTTCGCATTTTTAATTTCGTCATCTGAGCCTAGAGTTGGAGCATAGACTGAGATCAGCGTAAGGTCGATCTTGTTGAGAGGCGTGATTCGAATGGACATCAGACATTCACTTGACGTTGGGAGTCGGGTTGTGTTTCTTGACCAGCTCAATTTTCATGGCAAGACCGAAGCTATGGATGCAAGTTTCATTGGCATCATTTCCTTGCCAGAAGAATGTCTCGTCAACTTCCTTGACGCTACCTTCTCCACGATGTTCGCTCAGAGAGGCTGCGTCGATGTTGAAACGGACGAGTTCTTGGAATACAATCGCGATACGCCTTTCAGGTTGTTAGATGTTTTGCTTCTTACATTCAGCGCTCCTAAAGTCAAAGAATGAAATCACAATGTTCGACGACAAGATCCTATTACGGTTTGAGATGTTTACTTTCCACCGCAGAGACGGGTATCCGCTGTTCGTGGTATGCTTTATGATCGGACTGTTATCCTCATCTTCATTGCCATATTCACAAAGTTTCGGCCGTTGTACGCTCCGGCCTTCATTAGGTGATTGGAATTTCATCCACAGGGGTAGACTGTTCTAGTTCCACGTGCCACTGAATCGAACCAACGTCTTTATCCACTGGGCCTTGAGTGGATAAAGACGTTGTTTATATCCAGTGACGAGACCCAAAGAGTTGTGAGTTCAATACCAGGCCACGACATTCGTATGTCAGACGAAGAGAGCAGTGTTTGATGTTTACCCCACCTTTTCTAGGGACTTCTACGTACAGAGAGGACTGTGGTGCCCCTAGGAGGTAAGGAAATACAATAGACTGCACTAGAAGTAGTTTCATATAACGCTGCAAGTTGCTACAAGACTAAAACGTTAAATCTTAAAACTCGCGTCATAAATTGTCTTTCGACAGGATTATAGGCATGATGCTAATCACGTTTAGAAATATTTAAATTCTCAGTTATGTAAAACCAATTTTTCAGATCAGTTGTTAAAAATGGCTGCGAGCGAATGAATGGAAAAAGGTCTTAGCCAGTACCGTCCTTATTCGAACCTTGTGCACTGGCACTACAGAATCCCAAACTATATTAATTAACAGAAAGTACATCACTTGAGGTCTTTCAACAGCAATAACAGCTAAAATGGGTACTGCATGTAACTCGAAAAAAATAAAAGTATAGTCACAATACCACACAAAGCTGAACAAGGTAACCCCTATTAGTACGACAAAGAGCGATAATAGATAACGGACTTGAGAAACTTGTTTTCCTGAAAAACTATTTTGCAAAAATTATTTGAAAAATTGTTATGGTACCCATACACAGATAGACTCTCCCAAGTTACAAATAAAAACAGATATTGCTTTTTAGAAAGTGCGGTCAGCTCTGAGAGTCGAACTTAACATTCTTGCTCGTTTTTATATGACTGTATTACTGTTTTTCTGCTAATATATTTGTTAGCCACAACAAAAATTATATCCGGTAATAATGCTAACTGTTCGACCAATGAATGCGGAATGTTACCATATAAAGAAAACGGTTAATATTACTTCCTTAAGACTCTTCATTCCTTGGGGAACATAGGGCTGCAACAACACCTCTCCAACGGACGCGGTTCCGGGCAATGCTCTTCAGCTCGGCCCATGTCGTGCCAGCTGCCTTCACCTCTGCGTCAATACTTCTGCGCCAAGTGTGTTTTGGTCGACCCACTTATCGCTTCCCTTGTGGATTCCAGTCAAGGGCCTGCCTGGTGAAACTAGAAGCAGGTTTGAGGACTGTGAGTATAGGCTTCTGGCAAATCGAAGAGGCTATTCTTTTTTTTTATGCCTCTTAATTCCTTGGAGAACATAGGGTCGCAACAACACCTCTCCAACGGTATGTGGCCAATCCGTCCCCTTTTCCGTTTTTTGATTTCAATCTCGATTGGGACTTGTCTGGCCTTGTCCCACAATTGGTCGTTGGAGACGACTTCCTGTCATGTGATATTGAGGATGTTCCTGAGATATCCAGAGTTGTATCCAAAGTCTTACCCTGATATTTAAAAACATTTCAATTCTGATGATATCGAAATGTCATTGTCTATAATCATGAGCTTTTTTCATGCCTCTTGATTCCTTGGGGAACATAGGGACTCAACAGTACCTCCCCAACTGGCGCGGTACCGGGCGATCCTCTTCAGTCAGAACCTGTCAAGCCGGCTGCCTTCACCTCTGCGCCAACTCTTCTACGCCAAGTCTACTTTGGCCGACCCACTTTTCCCTTAACCGCACCATCCGTTCCACTAGACATTTCGCCACCTACCAAACTCCTCGAAATTAAAACTTGCCCCCCTTACCAAGAATGAGATTAGCAAGACCATCAAAGTTCTTAAGTCAGGCAAAGCTGTGGGACCTGACGGTATACCACCTGAAGCACTGAAGACAGGCATCCACACTTCAACTGACATGTTGCATCCACTCCTGGGAGCAAGAAAGCGTGCCTATAGAATGGAAGATTTGAAGCTGCCGAAGAAATGGGACCTGCCATTCTGCAACAACTGGAGAGGCATTATACTGCTGTCTACTCCAGGGAAAGTACTGACAAAAATCATCCTAGAGAGACGGAAGACAGCACTGGACAAGACACTTCGGGAAAAACAGGTAGGCTTTCGGCAAGACAGATCATGCACAGACCACATCGCCACAATGCGTATCATCATCAAACCTTTCCTGAAATAGCAGACCCCCGTCTACTCAGTCTCCGTCGATTTCAGAAAGCTTTGGCTAATGCTAACAGAGACGTCATCTAGAGACTGATGCAGCACTACGGTTTTCCACCAAAGTTGCTCAACAACATCCAACAACTGTATGAAGATGTCACCTGTCAAGTCATCCATGACGGGAAGCTGTCGGAACCATTCTCCGTGCAAACTGGCGTTCGTCAGGGATCTCTGCTGTCGTCGACGATCATTCTGCTGGTCGGTCGACTGAATAATGCGGCAGGCCACGACAGGCAGGAGAACTGGCTTACAATGAACCTGCATGAAGGAGCTAGAAAATCAAAAGCAATATAAAATATAAATTATTTTAATTAATGTTGCAGCCACCGTTTTTAAACTATAAGCGTGTCCGACTCTGCTGATTCGGCACTTCAACTGACATGCTGCACCGACCCCTGCACAAGATTTGTGAGCAAGAAAGAGTGCCTGAAGAGTGGAAGAAAGGCAACCTTGTGAAGCTATCGAAGAAAGGGGACCTGTAGTTCTGCAACAACTGGAGAAGCATTATGCTGCTGACCATCCCAGGGAAAGTACTGACAAGAATTATCCTAGAGAGACTGAAGACAGCACTGGACAAGACACTTCGGTAAGAACGGGCAGGCTTTCGACAAGATAGATTATGCACAGACCACATCGCCACAATGCGTATCATCATCAAACCGTTCCTGAAATGGCAGACCCCCGTCTACTCAGTCTCTGTTGACTTTCAGAAAGCTTTTGCTAATGCCAACAGAGACGTCATCTGGAGACTGATGCAGCACTACGGTTTTCCACCAAAGTTGCTCAACATCATCCAGCAATCTGCTGCCCATGTCAGGGAAAGTACTGACAAGAATTATCTTAGAGAGACTGAAGACGGAATTAGAAAAGACAGTTTGGGAAGAACAGGCAGGCTTTCGGCAAGATAGACCATGGTTAATATTGCACTTAACATTAACATTATTGCCAATGTTTTGAAGTGATATGTCATGTAGAAAGAGAGGAAAAACGTACAGCACGAGATTTCTGAGTAATAGATATTCATCAATATGGCGTATGTTGGGCTGAAAGATAATGACCATGACAACAAAAGGCGGAAGAATATTTACATGACAAGAAATTGAAATATTGTATTCAGTAAATTTGCACAAAATCACTTTTTCTTCGAATATTTGTTTTGTTATCTTTCCATTAAAATATTCGAATGTTGATTGTGAATCATTTCACGTGCGTCTTGAGACGTTAATGACATGCACTGCTAATCAGATTTACGCTTCGTTTAATAAGGAGAAACCGTAAAGATATAGTATTAACTTGCAGTGATGGGGAGGAATACTTATAAAATTAATCCATGTATCTACCGATCGAAAAAAATTGAACGCAAAAATGCCATCATAAAGTTAAAAAGAGTCTGTTCAAAATTATCACGCGACTGGTTTTTCCATAACTTGCATTATTCGGATAGTTATCCTCATCTT
>OZ038477.1:139546671-139549171 GCA_964036315.1 Acanthosepion esculentum
ACTCTTCATGCCAGTTTTCTCTTCTTTCTTTCTTTCTTTCTTTCTTTTTCTTTCTTTCTTTCTTTCTTTCTTTCTTTCTTTCTTTCTTTCTTTCTTTCTTTCTTTCTTTCTACTCTCCATAACAGTTTTTCTCTTCTTTCTTTTTTCTTCTCAGTTTTTATCGATATTTTTCATTAATTTTCTTTTTCCTTCTTTTTCTTTCTTTCTTTTTTTATAAGTCATTTTTCATGACAGTTTTTTATCTTTTTTTTTTTCTTCCTTCGCCATTATCTATGCCAGGTAGCCTTTGCCCTGTTACTCACCCAAGCACGTGCGTCTATACAACTTTATAACGACCATTCTGCACGAAAGAAGTTTGTAAACTCCGAACAACAAGCGAGAACGTGAATGCCCTTGCTTCTCTTGATAAAATCCCTGCGAATAAAACGGAATTCCGCCTTTCTCGGCAAAAGTCTGTAAGAAAATATAGCGTTTTCAGAAGGTATAAAGAATGAATGAAAAAAAAAAGGAAAAACAGAAAGAAAGAAAAATCAAACGAATTAAAGAAAAAAAAGAAAAACAAAAAACGAACGAATGGACAAAATGAAACCAGAAAAAGAAAAAGAAAAAGAAAACGAACGAACTAAAATAGGAAATAAAAAAGAACGAAAACGAAGGAGAAAACGAAAGAAAGAAAGAAAAAAGAAAGTAAGAAAGAATCTAGCATGGAGGATTACCTATTAGAAAAGAAAGAATGAATGCTTTAGTGAATGAAAGGGTGAAAAAATAGCAAATATTTTGAGATTAATTAAAAAAAAGTAAAGATTACAAGAATGAGAAAATGTGAGGGCAAAAACTTTTAAACAAATAGGGAAAAGGAAACGTTCGTGTTTTTGTTGGACATGCAACAAATTCTGACGCTCGGCATTATGTGAACTGGGCAACCATTAACGGTAGCGGAAAAAGGGCTCCTGGCTCAAACGTACAAATCCTCACTATATAGATGGCACAGTCTTAAATAGATAAACAGATACGAAGAATCTTATATCAATCGATCGAGCGATAGAGAAAGTGATAGAAGTGAACAGACTGATATATATATATATATATATATATATATATATATATATATATATATATATATATATATATATATACACAGATAGATAGATAGATAGATAGATAGATAGATAGATAGATAGATAGATAGATAGATCAGGGTAGACTGGACTGTCTAACTTTGAGTGGCACTAAATCTAAGTGAAAGAAAATTCTGAATTCTAAACACTGAAGAAAGCAACAGAAATGTGAATAGATGGAGATAGATAGATAGTCAGACAGATACATAGATACATAGATAGATAGATAGTTAGATAGATAGTTAGATAGATAGATAGATAGATAGATAGAGAACGTGAAGGAAGTGAACAGACTGATATATATATATATATATATATATATATATATATATATCAAAGATTTTTTCTAACTACAATATTTCAGACTCCTTTTTGTTTTCTAGTTTTATGAGGAGTTTGGATATTGGGTCTGAAGACAAACTGATGGTAGCATTCGATATTGTCAGTTTGTTTACTAATGTCCCATTACTTGAGACCATTGGCATCTGTGCCGACATTCTGTATAGGAGCAATTTCGGTCCTTCGAGCATCCCTGAAGAACCATTTTTGGAATTCATGCGTTTGGCTACAGAAGGTGTGGAGTTCAGCTTCGATGGGACGATGTATGTCCAAACGGATGGGGTTGCGATGGGCAGCCCTTTAGGTCCGGTGCTGGCCAATATTTTCCTGGGATATTATGAACGAATTTTATTTGATAAAGTTCATAAACCCTGTGTCTATATGAGATATGTGGACGATACTTTTTCCATCTTTGACTCTTCCACAGACGCCACAAACTTTTTAGCTCAACTTAATTCTCTCCACCCGCCTCAAGTTTACAATGGAGATTGAAGAACATATAGTTCTCCCTTTTTTAGATGTCCTTGTTGAGCGCAAGGATGGGGCTTTTGTCACTAATGTTTTCCGTAAGCCCACATTCACTGGATTTTATACGAGTTGGAACTCATTTGTTCCTAAGTCTCGCAAAATTGGTCTGATTTCGACCTTGCCTCACCGTGCTGTCATGATTTATTCCCCTGAAATGTTAGAATGGTGAATTAACTAAGATTCGAGATATTTTCGAAAGTAATGCTTATCCCATCAATGTTATCAGGCGTGTGATTGATAACAAAATCAGGCGATTTAGGGAGCCTGTGGCATTTGGTCCTGGCCAGTGTCCTGTTTATTTAAAATTACCTTAGCTTGGTAGGAAATCTCAGTTATTGTCAAACAGGGTTTCGGCGTCCATTTCGTCAACTTACAATGCTGTTAAGTTGCGCACGGTTTTCCATACTAGAACTCTGCTTCTTTCCTTTTCTAAAGATAGGCTGTCCTATTTCCATAAAAGTTCTGTTGGGTATAAATTTAAATGCCGTTGCGACGCGGTATATATAGGACGTACC
>OZ038477.1:139554171-139591671 GCA_964036315.1 Acanthosepion esculentum
TTATCAGACAATATGAAAGGAACTTACTTAAAATAGACAAAACTTTTCTATATTATTTAATGAAACATGCATCAATGAAAAATTGCTGCCTAAATATACACAATATACATATATATATATATATATATATATATATATATATATATATATATATATATATATATATATATATATATATATATGAATAAAATAGTCAATGGGAAAATAGGACTTAATCCAGGCCGACGCGTTTCGTCATTTGAATTTATCATGGCAAGTAATGATAGACAAAAGCGAAATGTGTAATTACATGATTTTTTCTTTCAAAAGACTCTCCTGCGAAAGGTTCATTTTGGATATTAGTAACATTTTTTTCGCTTTTGTTTGTCATCACTTACCTGGATAAAGTCGTATGTCGAAACACCTCGGCAAGGACTCAGTACTATTTTCCGATTACCGTTTTTATTCAATTTGTCTTCTCTACAAATATATTCTGAAAACTTTAACACACACACACGCACACACTATATATGTATGTGTACGTGTGTGTATGTGCGTATATATTTATATATATATATATATATATATATATATATATATATATATATATATATATATATTTGTGTGTTTACGTTACGTACTTACGTATGTATACACCATTGTTTCATGCATATATATATATATATATATATATATATATATATATATATATTTTTGTAGGTTTTGTTTATTTTGTTTTACGGCATATCAACCTCAATGGGTTATTTAATGCCCACAACATTTTTAGGATAGATTCGTATGAATAGAATATTATTCTTTGGTTTAGATTGGTTTGGTTTATTTTGTCCCACGGCACACCAACCCCAATGCCGACAAAATTCTTTATTGTTGGTAATATTTTATTTTTTCAAAAATCTGTTTTTGTTAATAATTTTCCTTCAAAATTGTATTCCTGGTAATAACCTTTTCAAAAAGTATTGCTGGTAATAGTTAACTATTTGCCCATAGCTGGGACCCTAACAGGTTCTACCACCCCGGGTCAGGGTGGACCTGGGAACACCAGCAATTAAGAGATGTGTCCACGCTCCTCAAAACCTCCTGATCAGAGGCCTTGCTGCTGGACACAGTTTATCGTCTTACCCAGGACGTGGATGTAGTTTAACTTCTTAACCACGACCAATATATATATATATACATATATATATATATATATATATATATATATATATATATATATATATATATATATATATATATTTGAATTGGACAGAGTCCGACAATTTATTTTAAAGACATTTATGATATGTTTAACGTTCTTTTTATAGATACAAATTTTTAAGCAAATGCTCTGTTTATAATAAACAGTATTAATAACATTTACCGGCCTGAATGTCCGAGAAATCGAACCTGTATTCTATACGGAACCGTCATTTCGCGTGACGTGCCTTAACAGGTTCGATTCCTGTCGGAGAAACGAACATTTTCTATGAAAATTTCTCGGACATTCAGGCCGGTAAATGTTGTTAATACTGTTTATTATAAACAGAGCATTTACTTAAATATTTGTATCTATAAAAAACGTTAAACATATTATATATATATATATATATATATATATATAGAGAGAGAGAGAGAGAGAGAGAGAGAGAGAGAGAGAGAGAGAGAGAATGAAAGAGAATAATGCCATATGGGTCCGAATGAGTCGCTTACTTTTCATAAGAATAAGTTGAAGATGTATAAAAATCAATGACCATGCGACAAACGTTGCTCGTAGATTAGATGTGCAAGAGTGAACCTCGATTTTCTCGGTGACATCTTCAATCTGCAAACTTTAATTTTTCAACCTGTCGCCAAATGACTAGTAAAAGTCAGAACGGCGAAAATCAATTTAAAGCCTGAAAAAAAATGGAAATAAAAATGGCGGAATTAATAACCTTTGATTTCCAGCGACTTTCCTGTTAGTCTAATGTCTGATACAGATGTTCTGGTAATAATTGACTCTCGGAAATTCTTGTCCGACCCTGTCAATGCACGTTATAAGATATCCTTATGTATTGAGGCAATGCAAGCTGTACGTAAAAGTCCATTCTTCCACACGAAACAACATATGCGTATCTGAGTGTGTACGATTCTTTGGAGTGGGATTTTTGCATTGGCTCTCCAAAACCTTTTTGTTTTACTAATTTCCACCTAATATAAGCCTCAAGAGCCACCCTAGGTAGATTGTTACTAAATAAGATTTATGATTTGAAACTAAGAGGAAAAAAATAGGAAGTGAAGATTACGACGATATAGTCGATAGATTGATCCTAGACGTGAAGAGTTTAAAATTGTAATGTTCGGGAAAGCATCCACGCAGGAGTGTTTTCCACAAAGTAATGGTCCTTGGGAAGAAAGGGCTTTCTGAGTGAAAACCCCTTTTTATCAAAGGAATACGGAGGGAATGACGATGATTTAACCATGTGGACGTGGCAAGACGTATTTTGGTCGCAGAGGTCTGAGTTGGTGTCACTAAGAATAGAACTCCTCCCAGTCATTTGCCTTGGACGTAGCGATAGAGTAACGATAGGCTTGCGAGGTGTTGTGGCTGCGGAAAGGCGGTTGTAGGGCGGAAAATGTCATTTCGCTTAGGGAAGTGTAAATGATTTTGCACTGTGTCAAGGCTGGGAAAGCGAAAATTTGACATTTCCAGGCATATATTGCGGTAAGGGAAAAGCCCTTATTACTTTATCAATTAGGGTGACATTGTGAAGATGACATTTTCCTGGTAGAGAAAGATATGGATTCATACCTTGTCCAAGGACATTTGTCTACGTTAAGTATACTAGTTAGAGTTTGGCAACTACATTTTCTTTTAGTCTT
The DNA here is from genome assembly GCA_964036315.1 of Acanthosepion esculentum. Taxonomy (NCBI): domain Eukaryota; kingdom Metazoa; phylum Mollusca; class Cephalopoda; order Sepiida; family Sepiidae; genus Acanthosepion; species Acanthosepion esculentum. The sequence goes on from OZ038477.1 coordinate 139,557,013, forward strand.
TTCATGTTATCTATCTCTATTTATCTCTCTCACGCAATATATATATATATATATGTGTGTGTGTGTGTGTGTGTGTGTGTGTGTGTGTGTGTGTGTGTGCATGTGTGTGTGTTTATATACATAAATTTCCTAGAGGTTAGAATCCAGGTAGAACTCAATGCCCAGGACAGAGTAAGAATATAATATAAAAGGCTCAAACACTAATATTCCATGGTTATAATTTATTACATTGGAATCGTAATCACGATCCAATTCATCAAACCTACTGATGATTTGGATCGTGATTACGATTCCAATGTAATAAATTATAACCATGGAATATTAGTGTTTGAGCCTTTTATATATATATATATATATATATATATATATATATATATATATATATATATATATATATATATATATAATATAAAAGGCTCAAACACTAATATTTTACAAACTTTGTGATCGGGTTTATGATACTAAAACAAGGTAAATTGTCCATATAAACATATGCCCAAAAGGCCATCGTTGTATCTAAACACAGCAACTCAGCAAACTTTCAAAATATCCTCCGCTTGCTTCTACACACACATTCACCCGTCTGATCATTCACTGGTGAGCACATTTAAATACTCCCACAAGGTGTCGAATGAAGCGTCTCTGCATTATGAAGGTCTGCTGCATAAACCAATTATTTTAGGTGGGCCCACAGATAAAAATCCAAAGGAATGAGGTCGGGGAAACGTGAAGGCTATGGAACCGGTCCTCACTTACCAATCCGTCTTTCATGGTAGATGTTAGCCAGTGCATCGCACACAATGTGAGTAGAATGTGCTGGAGCCCCATCATGCATGAACCACATGCATCTTCGTATTAGCAAAGGAACATCCTCTAGCAGCTCTGGAAGTGTGTTCGAAATAAAGTCCCTGTAGACACCTCCTGTAAGATGTGCTGGGACAACATATCGACCTACCAGACAATCACCTACAATTCCAGGGCACACATTAATCATAAACGGATGTTGGTGTTTAGTTTGTAATGTAATGTTTGGATTCTGATCAGCCAACAAATATTGGTTGTGTAAATTTGTTATTCCATCTCTTCCAAATGTTGCCTCGTCCGTAAACAAGACTGAAGTGACAACGAATCTGCAGTTTCTGAAATAAACCATCGGCAAAAGGTTTCCCGTGATCAGAGCCTGAAAGACCCTGCACACGTTGCAAATGATACGGATACGGATCGATGCGGTACTTTGAGATGCACGACATGTTAGGGTCACTTGAAGTGTGCTGATACCTGGATCATCTCCGACAGCCTGTAGAATGTGTTCTTCGTGCTCAGGTGCACGAGCGAATCTCGGTCTTTCTCGATGAGCAACCAACACAGTTGATGTATTTTACAAACTTTGGGAGCGGGTTCCTGAAACTAATCCCCAACTCTAGACTGTTTCCTGTAGCAAGTCACCAGGTGTTACGCTCACGTGCGATAAGATAGACAATATGTTTCGCACACGTGGTGGTAACAAAAATATATAAAAATATGAAATGTGATTATTGGTAATGAGACAATTTATTTACATTAACAACATAAAAATTAACAGTTAACAAACATGAATACAAAAGCTAACATAATGGATTTTAGGAAACTACTATCTTTTGCCTAAGGCAGGAAGCGAGAAGGTCAAATACTAGGTCAGGTAAGGAGTTCACGAGGAAGAAGGAAGGTAGGTAACTTTTTGGAATGGACAACCGCTAAGTTTTAAACAGACCACTCTATTTTTACAAGAATTCAAAGACAATAATAAAATAACATTCTTTGGTCAATGAAAAGTTCAAAATATCTATTTACCACTGGTCCCAGGAGGGTTTCATGCAGACGTTCCGTGGCTGGAGAAAATGTAGAAGGATTCTTACGGTTGGACTTTGTATCCGTGAATCGACCGGAGTTAGCGTGGCGACAGCAACTTACAAACTGTCTGGGTGCCTTTGAAAAACCTATTTATAGGGGACCGAAACAACTAGGTAGAATTTTTTGGGACCTTCTAAAGCGTTCTCGATTTTTCTAGAATGTTCTAAAAGCTATTTACTGGGATCGAAGCTATTTAGTGAATTAAAACTTTTTGGATTTTATTACTGGAACAATCTAGAGTGGCCTATTATACATTTAAACTATTTTAATGACTTTAAATAATACTTTTTATAGAAATGCTCCCTCGTAACACCAGGTATATCCTGTGTTCACTATATATATCTACCGATATAGTCAGTCCACAATAGGCGATATGGAGTGTGGGTCATTCCATTACGAGGAGACTAACTGCTTAGAGCTACAAGGGCATAGGAAGTTTTTGAGAGCCATGATCGCCAATGTCGTGGAGGGACACAGCACATAGAAGAAGATGTTGCATCTTATTTACCGTAACACAGTCAACACCGTGTCTATCTCATCAGAAAGCTTTTTAATCAACATTCTCAATACTAAAAGCAAGTTCATTTGCAGTAAATTGGGAAAAAATTCTATTTGATAGCATCACACTACCTTCATTTATTTATATACATCGCCGCCGTAATGCATCTGCAATGTTATTGGTTCTGACCTGGCATCTTGGTTTCGGTTACTTTCCCACCGCCGTAATGAATCTGCAGTGTTACAATCTATCTTTTTATCTAGCTGATTTCATTTAGATTTTTTTTTCTTTCTCTTTACATCATTTCTTATTAGTAGGTATTCCACACTTTGATAATAGAATTTCTGCCAGGAATGGTTAAACGTTGTAAGAATCCGAGCGCACACTTCCTGCGGATGTCCTTTTCGCCATCATGATTTTCTTCTTTGATCGGAGTAGCCTTTTTTATGCCAAAATTGAGGTCAGTCTCGTTGGGGTAAGCAACCAACACATTTGATGTATTGTTTTATAAAACGTCTCTTTTGTGTTTATATAGTATCTTATTTAGATTCCTTGAGGTTTCTCCTATGTACTTTTGTGATAATTATTACAGGTGATTGATTAAATTACTCCTTCAATGTTTAGCTTATTGTTTTGTTTAGTATTGATTAAGTCTTTTAAATGTAATAAATTTTATGTTGAGTTTAGATAGATTCTTTCCAATTTTAGATGTGATAGAGTTAGTTGGTAAGACAATATATTTGTTGATTCATTTGCCAGGAAGGGTCGTTTTTCCGTTTCGTAATATTTTATGAGTCTTTTATTTCGCATTGAATATAAAATAATTAGGGTCCTGAAGAAGTTTGAAAGTGTTTTCAATGTATTTCTCTTCTTCATGTAAATATCATGTATTTTTCCCAATATAATTTTGGATACATAAAAATATATATCATTATCTCATATATATATATATATATATATATATATATATATATATATATATATGTATAACAAAAGCTAAAGTCACCGGGCACCCAACACATATGACGTATTGTTTTTCCTTGCTGCATGGAAAATGTGACACCGCAATCCGAACGCGCAGGGGGATAGCAAAAGATGCCTTCCAACAAATTGTCAAAGTACTAAGATATAATAAAATTTCATTAGAAGCAAAAAATGGACAGAACTATGTAATATCGGTCATCTAATTCGGTAATAAATGCTGAACAGTTTCCTCACAGATGAAGAGAATACGTTAGGTAACAGAAATGTGGTTCTATAAAAGGATTCTGAGAATACCATGGACCAAACATGTGAGCAACGACGAAGATTTAGATGAAATGGAAACAAAAAGAACAGTTAAAATCTTCACCAGAATGAGACAGCTGACACATACAGAGGAGTGTGGGCTTAGTAAATTTGACCCTCACAGAATATAGCGAAGAAAAACAGTAGATGGGACAGCAAAACATCAACCTGATGAGCTTATGTGAATGGATGACAGAATGGGTTGAACGGATGGTAAAAAAACAGATATTACTAAAGACTGCACGGCACAGGTGGATGTGAGGGGGAGTCATTGTGTTCACATCCTGAAGGAACACGGTTGAGAGTTTAATTATTTTTTTAAATCACCTATTCAGTCGGCTAATCCTGGTAAATATTTAAAAGAAGAAGAAGAAGAAGAAACGAGTTAAAAAAGATGAAGAAGAAGAAGAAACGAGTCAAAAAAGAAAAAGAAGAAACGAGTCAAAAAAGAAGAAGAAGAAAAAGAAGAAACGAGACAAAAAAGAAGAAACGAGTCAAAAAAGAAGAAGAAGAAGAAGAAACAAGTCAAAAAAGAAGAAACGAGTCAAAAAAGATGAAGAAGAAGATGAAGAAGAAATGAGTCAAAAAAGAAGAAGAGAAGAAGAAGAACGAGTCAAAAAAAAAGAAGAAGGAACGAGTCAAAAAAGATGAAGAAGAAGAAGAAGAAACGAGTCAAAAAAGATGAAGAAGAAGAAGAATAAGAATAAACGAGTCAAAAAAGATGAAGAAGAAGAAGAAGAAGAAGGAACGAGTCAAAAAAGATGAAGAAGAAGAAGAAGAAACGAGTCAAAAAAGATGAAGAAGAAGAAGAAACGAGTCAAAAAAGATGAAGAAGAAGAAGAAGAAGAAGAAACGACTCAAAAAAGAAGAAGAAGAAGAATTTATTTCTGACAAAAAATAGCGCAGAATACTTTTCATGATAGAATATCCAATTAAAACCAATGTTAAAGCCTAGGATTTCGTACAGACTCTTCCTATAATGAGATTTGATGCTACACATTCTTCCTCTTTAAATTACCTTCCATTTCACTTTAATGTCCTTAAAAAAAATAACATGTCCCTCTGAGCATAGCGATTTTCTTTCCAATTTACTGGAGATTGATGGTGCTTTTCCAAGCGTAGCCTAGATGTGGCCGAAAGTATGAGGTACCCAATGAGGATCGAACTCACTACTCGGCCGTAAACTGATTTAGTAGAGACAAGCTGGCTAACCATTATACCATATCGAGGTGCCCAGAATTGGAGAGTGATGCACATACCCAGCCCCACAAAATAATAAGCAGTACTCTCAATTTATGTGATAGCTTATTCCAACGGAAATTATGGGGATCATTCAAGAAACTTCAATGCAATCGATTTTTGACACGCGAGTAGGAAAAACTTTCTGTTAAGTGAAACAAAATTAGATTCAGCAAAATGTCCGTTCTTCATCTTAATTTGTACGCCACCTGGCGGGGAAAATACAAAAATAATTATTTGTTAAAAAAAGATCTTGGAGAAAATCTTCCATCAGCACGATAGCTGTTCTCATTAATAAGTGAAGATGAGAAAAAACAAAAAAAAAACTCAAAGTCTTTATTTATTTATTTTTTCACAATTGCCAGTGATTTTAACAGGTTTCTTGTTTGAGGCTTAACTTCAAAATTATTTGAAACATGTTTGTTATGTTATAAAAAAGCAGAAAAAGTTTAAAAAGCACAAAGAAAAGAATTTAAAAATGAAACCCTATACATTTTCAGAGACCCTAGTGGGAATCAATGGAACCTTGTCTCCCCGAGCCTCTACTTGGGCTGACAGATAAAAATAAAAATCTACGAATTCTAATTAAATACATTACTTTGTTTTAACAAATAATGAGACACAGGCCGAGCCATTAAAAATAGTTTGTATTTTAATTTCCCAGACAAAATAGCATGTTTAAAATTCCTCCAAATATTTGTGGTAACGCAGACATTAATCGTATTTATCCCTGCAATCATAATTATAAAATATTTCTGAAGCATAATAAGCCTCTGTATTTTTAAATCCAGAGCCAGTCTTAACACCTACGTGATCTCTATCTATAAAAGGCAGGATGTGTGTATGTGACGAAAGGCTAAGACCGACTTTGCATTTCCCAACTCCCATCGATAGAGGAAATAATCGATTTTTTCATGCTTCTACGGCAGTTTTCATGTAGTTTGCGGCCATTTTCTACTGGCCAGAGTGAGAGCCTATAGCTGGCTGCCACGAATAGGCATGAAGATTCTATTGGCCAGCACGAGAGCCAACAGCTGACTGACACGAATGTTAACTAGCATGCTAGCATACAAATTCGTCACAAATGGGAAAAATTTAAATCTGCATGGTACTTTACTCCAATTGGCTCATTCGCTTGCTTAAACTCAACGTTGATTCTGATTCCGCAGAACTGGGTTGGGTGTGAAAAAGTATTTGTTGTTAACATTCTTTTTTCATTCGGATTTTCCAGTTACGAGTCCTTTTTTAAAGCTGATCGTTTTGTGTTCATTTTGTTTAGTTCTTTTTTCGTAACAGATTTAATGTTTAGTATAGAGCTTAGAAAAAAATCGCAGTGTGAGATAGGCAAGAAGGCATGTAGCAACATCAGCACGGCAAAGGGCACTCCTTTAAAGACAAGGAAGGGCAAACTTATTTTAAGTCAAGTGATAGCGATTGCTGCATGAGTCGTACGATTTTGGAATCAAGCACGGGAACGCCGGGCCATGCTGCTAGTATGACATACAATTCAAAGTTACGATTTATCATCCGGAAATATCAATTGATTGATCTCGTAAATGATTTGACGGATAATTTAAAATTTTTAAATTGAAAAAAAAAAGATTATAAACAAATATTTTAAATATATATATTTAATTACATTAATTCTTGGTAGAAGGAGTTAAGTGAAACGAATTTAAATATGTAAAAAGTAAATTTTATAATTTCTTCAGTTTCAAATAACTTTGACGGAAACCTGGTAACATCAGCGCTGGTTAATTTATAAGCGATATAAAACGTTTTATTGTGATTATAAAATCACATTAAAACAATTCGTTAGAGCTTAAACTCTTGATCTTTCACTCAGCAATAATGAGCACTTTAATAAGTATATATATTAATAAGTATATGTATTAAAAAGTATATATATTAATCATGTTGCAAGGAATTTAGTGTATTCATACATACAAGGCCCAAGAAGACTGCGTTTAAGCATGAAACTGTCGACGCCGGGTGTTGACTGAAACTTTCGCTTTCATATTTACATATGTTTTCTGATATTCAGCACTTTAACCCATAATTATAATATGACTTAAACCTATATATATATATATATATATATATATATATAATCATGTATTTGGGCAGCATTCACTCTTTTATACAAGATTCATTGAAGTGACAAGGCACTATGATTAAGTATTTTCTTCAATTTTTCTTACAAGTATTTTCCTTTCTGGAAATAAGGCTGTATAAAAACTGTTCAAATGCTCTCTGCGTCCGAACGTTTTAGGCTAATATATTTGCCATTATGAATGAAGATTTTTAACTGAATATGTGCTTTTATCATTCGCCCTTAGAAACATTACTAAGGAATACACAACCCCAGTCGACCAGAACAAAAAATGAAAAAAATAAACGGTCATCTTTATCGGAAACAATAACAAGTATATACAGTCATGGCTGTCAGACAATTTTTACAACCACATCACATCTTACAATATAAAATTTATGTAATAGATAGTTGTAAAATTTTTTTTGTAACTGCACTTGAAATATTTACAGCTATTATTTACATTATTTTTTGACGTAAACAATTCACCCGAAGAGGATCTTGGATAAGATTGAATGTACTTCTAAAATAAAAGAAAAGACACACACACACACACACACACACACACACACACACACACACACACACACACACACACACACACACACACACACATATATATATATATATATATATATATAATAGTGAACATAGAAGTCAACACTTAGAGGCGACAGTCTGTTTCATGCTAGATGCAATCATCAGGGCTCTAAGTGTTGACTTCTATGTTCACTTTTATATTTACACACGCTCTGTCTCTGATATTGAGCACTTTATCCCATAAATATAGCACACTTTAAGACTATATTTCTTCATATATATATATATATAATTATTTTAATATATTTTCTGTTCAAATTTTATTTTTATAGATACAAATTTTTAAGTAAATGCTGTTTATAATAATAAATGTCCGAGTGACGACAGAATACTTAAGGTCCTCATTTATAGCTTCCAATGTGCCTCAAATTAACTTCGAGCTAGTTGCCCTGGATATAAATAACTGGAGATATTTATCCCAGGACGGTATCAGAAATTTTGAAATCAGTCGTATGGACCGGCTAAGAGACGACAGACAACGGCGAAAAGCGTCCGCAAATATTCCGAGGTACTTGCTTTTGCACAATATGTCGACTTGTATGCAGGTCACTAGCGGGACTGAAGTATACATTACGACAGAAACATAAAAACTGAATGAGGTTGTCGGAGCCTCGTAAGTCGAAATCGACGGGAGAGTTCACTCAGGTCAACAGTCAGCGTCGTCAGTCTGTTTCATGCATAAGCACAATCTTCAGGCCCAAGAAGACTGCGTTTAAGCATGAAACGGTCTGTCGACGGCGGGTGTTGACTTCAACGTTCACTTTCATATTTACATACGTTTTCTAATATTGAGCACTTTAACCCATAAATATAACATGCATTAAAACTGTTGCCTCTAAGTGTTGACTTCTATGTTCACTTTTATATATATATATATATATATATATATATATATATATATATATATATATATATATACGAGGGTCATTCAATAAATACGATGAATTTTTCGGTATAAGCACTTCTAATACAGATAGAAGCTTACTTTTTTTAATATTTCAACGTAGTCTCCCAGCACTTTCACACACTTTTCCCATCTGTGCACAAGCTTCCGTATTCCCTCAGCGTAAAAATCTTTGGACTGATGTCTCAGCCAGTCGCTTACAACACTTTTGACTTCATCGTCACTTTTAAACTTCGTGCCTCTCGTGAACGCTTTCAAGGGACCAAACAGGTGAAAGTCTGAAGGGGCAAAGTCTGGGTTGTAAGGAGGAAGAGGGAGCAGTTCCCAGCCCAGCTCGTTGATGGTCTGCACCGTTTGGACTGCTGTGTGAGGCCTTGCGTTGTCATGATGCAAGATGACTCCTTCTGACTGATGACACCCGCCTTTATCCAAACAGATAAGCTCAAAGTTCTTGCAATGTCATTCACTGTCACCCTTCTATCAGACTGAATGAGGTCATTGACTGATTCAATCACCTCACTTCTGTCGGACTCCCAGGCCTGTCTTCATCCTCAACACTGCTCCGTCCTTCTTTAAACAATTTAGCCCACTTGTAGACATTTGTTTGGCTGAAACATGTGGCACCATACACAGTTGACATTCTCCTATGAATTTAAACTGGTTTGCACACTTCAGCAACCAAAAACTTGATAACTGACCGCTGTTCAATCCTGGAGCATGCTTCTTGGTCGGCCATCTTTGTTAATCGCCAAAACTGTCAAAGTTTTTTTTAATCTGCAAAAGAAATTATTAAATCCATGCGACAAGGAAGTAAAACAAAAATAAAAATAAAAAAGCGTAAGCTTCTATCTGTATTAGTAGTCCTTATACCAAAAAATTCACCTTATTTATTGAATGACCCTCGTATATATAATCATGTATTTGGGTAGCATTCACTCTTTTATACAAGTTTCAGTGAAGTGACAAGGCACTACGATTAATTATTTTCTTCAATTTTTCTTGTATTCATTTTCAATGTAATAGATAGTTTTTCTTTTTGTAAATGCACTTGAAATATTTACAACTATTAATTAAATTATTTTTTGACGTAGCAATTCGCCTGAAGACGATCTTGGATAAGATTGAATGTACTTCTAAAATAAAAGAAATAACACACACACACAGAGACAGACAGGCAGACAGACATACATACATACATAGATAAAATTATTTTAATATATATTCTGTTCAGAGATTATTTTTATAGATACAAATATTTAAGTAAATGCTGTTTATAATAAATGTCCGAGAAAATATGCATTTTCCGACAGGAATCTTGTAGGATACAGGTTCGATTCCTATCGAAGAACACATATTTTCTATGAGATTTTCCGGCCATTAAGGCCGTTAAATGTTGTTAAAACTGATGTTATATATAGTACATTTACTTAAATATTTGTGTCTGTAAAAATAACATATTAACAGAAAATATATTACTAATATACATACATATATATATATATATATATATATATATATATATATATATATATATATATATTTAAAGACATTTATATTATGTTTAACGTTCTTTTTATAGATACAATTATTTAAGCAAATGCTCTGTTTTATAATAAACAGTATTAAATAACATTTAAATACATTTAAATATAAAACAGAGCATTTGCTTAAATACTTGTATCTATAAAAAGAACGTTAAACATAATATAAATGTCTTTAAATAAATTGTCGGACTATGTCCAATTCTAAAATATATATATATATATATATATATATATATATATATATATATATATATATATATATATATATACGAGTGTCTATCTGTTTCAAATTTACACTTTCTTTTCCTTTCCGTCATGATCTGCGTGTGTATTGATGTAGTATAAAAATATTCTGCTATCAGTTTCAATTAATATTTTCCTCCAACGCATATAAATTTGGTAAAAGCTGTTCAATAAAGTCGCTTTAAGCACATCAATCCTGGGATTTGAAAATGAATTATGCATTTTTTTTAAGTTAGACAATTTGGTCCTTCCGTTCGCAAAATTTAAATCTGTTTATAATTTCAGGTATTTTCTTATCATCTACTCATGCATCTCGATAAAAAATATAAAATTGATTATCGAATTTGACGCGGCATTCCAAAAAAAAATAAATCAGAAATTCGTCGAATTCGTGAGCGAAAAATCACTGTATATTATTATTTATTAAGTTTGTGCTACGTTTTCAGTTTTTATTAATTATGCGCAATACCTGCCAGTTTTTATGTATACGCATGCGTACATACGCGCGCACGAACACATATACACGCCATACACCCATTGAAAAATATTGCGTTATCTGTGATTGCATCAGAGTTTTATCACGCCCAGACACTATTGTCTCGACTGTCGATTAGTTGTCCTACGCTCATTGTCTGCGATGGACGTTACTCCAAGGAAGAGTACGAAAATTGTAATGCTGCACGGACGCTCTGGCAAGCCTTACTAGTGGACAAATCAAAATACTATAGACTGGCCCGAAAATTCTCCTTATTTAAATCTAATGGAGAATCTGTGGTCATTCTGGAAGGAACGACTTCGTGGAATGGACATACGAAATACTAACACGTGCACTGGGTCATGTTTCATCGGAATAATACGAAAAAAAGTAAATAATAACGGAATTATTCCTTTTGTTTCAATTAATTTGTAAATGTAAACCTGTATATACCATAAATATGCAACTATGTGTCTTTGTTAATGTGCATGTTGGTGTACATGCATAAATGCATTTCAGCTCTGCCTGTGCAGAAAACCCGGCACAAATCAATCGTAGATATTGATTAGGCCTCTGCTAATCGATCCATGGAGCGTTCAACGCGAAAAACCCGTAGCATCCTCACCTCCAACAAAAAAAAGAATTAGCGCTTGTTACAATATCATCGGCTGCATTTGCTGAGCCTAGCCGAATGTTTTCCCGCTCAAAACTCATTCCACCGTTTCGTCCTACCTGAATGACAAAGTCTTGTGTAGAGACTGGCGTTGATGAAGGAGTCTACGGAATTGCTGATTAATGGAAAAAAGAGATCGATAGAATCCACAATCGAATTTTGCTGTTTTCAGTGCAATAAACAAATGGCAGGCAGTCGTCGATTTTGTTTCATCCACAACAGCTGCCTCTAATACTGACGATGCCTTTGAAACGATCGGCCAAGGAAAAACCAAAACTATTCTATCGATCTATCTATCGATCAGTCTATCTATCGAAGACTGTCTGTATCTATCTACCTGTCTGTGTATTTATAGCTATCTAGCTAGTTATATATCTATTACTATCAGCCTATTCATATCTTCATCTACCTCTTCACATCTATCTACATATATATAAGCCTATTCATATCTATCTATCTATCTATCTATCTATCATTCTGTATATTCATAGCTATCTAGCTAGCTAGCTATATATCTATTATTATCAGCCAATTCATATCTGTATCAATCTCGTTACATCTATCTATCTATCTATCTATCTATCTATCTATCTAAGTCGATTCCCATCCATCTGTCTAAAACTATTCTGTCTATAGACCAATCTATTGATCTATCTATCGATCGATCTATCGAAGACTGTCCGTATCTATCTATCTTTCTATCTATCTATCTATCTGTCTATCTATCTATCTGTGTATACATAGCTATCTAGCTATGTATCTATGTATTAGTATCACCCTATTCATATCTATGTCTATCTCTTCACATCTATCTATCTACATATATATAAGCCTATTCATATCTATATATCTGTGTATTCATAGCTATCTATCTAGTTGGCTGTCTATCAGCCTATTCATATATATATATATATATATATATATATATATATATATATATATATATATATATATATACAGTGTAACCCGGATATAAGGGAGTTGTCGGGACCGGAGAAGAAGTATCTTATATCCGGGTTTCTCTTATATCCGGGTTTGGTATATTTTGTTTTATAAACACAGGCTCTAATTTGGGACCAGAGAAAAACTCTCTTATATCCGGGTCTCTTATATCCGGGTTACACTGTAGATATATATATATATATATATATATATATATGTCATTCACAGACAGTACTGTTTCGCTGTATCACAGCTCCTCAGTGCGACTAGACTTCCGAATGCCTCAAGCATATATATATATATATCTTTACATCTATCTATCTATGTGTTTATCTACCTATTCCAGTCTCTTCACATTTATCTATCGATCTATCTAAGTCTGTTCCTATCCATTTGCCTAAAACTATTCTATTTGTCGACCTATCTATCGATCAATCTATCTATCGAAGACTCGCCCTATCTCTCTAACAGTATTCTAACTATCGAATGAAGATATTTCGTATCTATCTACGTCTATTCATATCTATTTATGTATTGATAGATATCTATCTCTCTAGCTATCTATCTGTTATTATCATCCCATTCATATTTATATTTATCTCTTCATATATATATATATATATATATATATATATATATATCCATCTCAGTCTCTTAACATCTATCTATAACTCTATCGAGCAATCTATCTACATATATACCAGTTTTTTCATATAATTCCCATCCTATTCATATCTATCTATTACTGTCAACCTATTCATATATCTATCTATCTATCTATCTATCTATCTATCTATCTATCTATCTAAATCTATGCCTATCCACCTATCGAAAACTATTTTATCGAATTAATACATTTCGTATCTATTTATCTAGTCTATTCATATCTATCTATATATTTCTCTCTCTACCCCCCCTCTCTCTCTCTCTCTCTCTCTCTCTCTCTATATATATATATATATATATATATATATATATATATATATATGTATATATACATATATTTCTATGTCTATTCATATCTATCTATTGATAGCTATATGCTAGCTAGCTATTACTGTCAACCTATTCATATCTCTATCTATCTATCTATCTATCTATCTTATTCTGTTCTCTTATCTATCTATCTATCTATCAATCCATGTCTCTTCACATCTATCTCTCTATCGAAATATATATAAGCCTATTTATATCTATCAATCTATCTGTGTATTCACAGCTATCTACAGATTTATCTATTACCATCAGTCTATTCATATCTATATCTCTTTACTTCTATCTATCTCAGTCTCTTCACATCTATCTATCTATTTCTCTATCTATCTATTTCTCTATCTATCTATCTATCTATCTATCCATCTATCTATCTATCTATCTATCTATCTCAGTTTGATCATATCTATCTATTTCTCTATCTATCTATCCATCTATCTATCTCAGTTTGATCATATCTATCTTTTTATCTATCTTTAAAGATGTTTTTATCCGTCTGTGTTCGCATTTATTTTTAAATCGTTTTTACTATATATTTATTTAGCCATTCTTGTGAAGTGATGAACAAGTTTACCACCTAAACTATTGCCATGTAATGTCGATCCAAAATGATTACCATTTACAAAATCATTTGAAACTTCGCAAATGCGTATTTGTGTAACGTATTCACTTGAGATATAAACTCATATCATTCAAGGGAATCGCTCGAACCCTTTAGTTTTGTTGAACAGGCACCCCTACCCTACCTTAACTTAACCTCATTTTGAAAGGTAACTCATATTTTGATACACAGGTTTTCAGTGAAAATGCATACCCTACCACCCCTTATCAAAATGATTGAATTTCCCCGTAACCTTAGCAACTAATATCAAGAATGTATGTGCTTATAAACTCAGTAAATTTCAAAATAAGTTATTCAAAAAATCACTTGAAAATGAAACAGTATTAAGGATTTTATTTTGATTCTAAATTTGAATTTTTTTAGTTTCTGTTTTTGAAACATGGTAATTCCTGTGTAGCGATGGGACCATATTTTTAAACTAGTAAATTTATAATATTTATGTTCTGCAGAATTGTATTGAGCACTATTTTAAAAAAAATAAAAATAACTAATAAGAACACCGGATTATAAATCTGACTGTTCTTTCTCATTATATATATATATATATATATATATATATATATATATATATATATATATATATATATATATATATATATATAAATATATATATATATATGTATATGTATGTATGTATGTATATATATATATGTATGTATGTATGCATGCATGTATATATAGAGAGAGAGAGATAGCCTGTTTCATGCTAAACACAACCATGAATTTAGCATAAAACAGACTGTTATCTCTAGATGTCTACTTTCCTCTTTGTCCACTTTTAACATATATATATATATATATATATATATATACGTGCGCGCAACTCTATGGACCTGTACTTTCCTGCTCTGATGGCGAAAGCGTGACAATATGAAAATAACCTTAGGCACAACTGCATCGCCCCAGGTTAACGGGTAATTTCAACTTGAAATGTTTGATAAAAATGTTCTACAATGCAAAACCAACCCATTTTTTTTTATCTTTTTTTTTTAATATAAAAAGATTAAAATTATAACGTATAAATCGTAATTGCGCAAAAGCAACGAGTCTCTTTGTACAATGCATTTCGTAGAACAGCACTGTCAAAGCAAACTTTGTTTAACTGGTCAATATTGGCTACTGTCACCTTCATGGAATTTCATTTGTGAAGATATACACTTTTGTAAGACGTCTCTGTCATTGCTGGAAATATTCTTCGAACATGTTTTCCCAAATACATTTTAGTAATGTAGAAAAACTATGAAACAAAAGTGCAGCAGGTCACAGAGACACTTGCTGAATTGAATGAAACTCTGTTTGTAGCCTTCCTAATCTTTAGTGCAACTACAGACAATTATGCAAAAGCCATGATTATATTTAGTATTTTCACCTGCATTATTTACATTATTCTCGGTCGTTTTACGCTCCGTTTTGCCCACCGGGGGTAGTTTGTTCTAGTTCCACGTGCAGTACCTCCTCTGAATGTCACAGTTACTTCCCTTTAACACAATTCTCCAAGTTTTGGTTCACCACTGCTATGGCCTGGTATTGAACTCACACTGTTTACTGGATCTAACCAACGTCTTTATCCACTGGGCCATATGTCCTAGAGGACATCTGTGTATGAATTTTGGGGGCTTATAAACCTAATGTCTCAGCACATTTTTTATCATATTTTTGTTATTATTATTATTGCATTCTTTACCAGAGCTTATATTGCAATTTTTGTCGTTATTCGTTGCATTTCTCTAGTTCTTATTACTGGTTCCCATATTGTATTCATTTCTATGTTTGTGGCCTAGCATATGTACTGATTCCTTAAGTTTTCGTATTTTTCAGTGATGATCTCTATCTATTATTTGAACCTCATCTCACAGGGGGCAGTGATCTGTCTTTTCCCTCCATATGTGATCAGCTACACTTGGTTTTTCTATTTCCCCTTTATTACCGCTTTACGATGTTATTGTAATCTTACCAGTTTATTGCAATTTTTTGCTGTTATCATTATATGTTTTTACCAGAGCTCATATAGCAATTTTTGTTGTTATTATTGCTTTTCTCTGGCACTCCTTATTACTGGTTCCCATATTGTATTCATTTCTATGCTTGGTCGGCTCAGGAGATCTTTGATGGCAGAGCATATGTTCTGATTCCTTAAGTTTTCGTATTTTTCAGTGATACTCTCTGTCTATTATTTCAACCTCATCCCACAGAGGGGGGGGGCAGTGATCTCTCTTTTCCCTCCATATATTTTAAATTGTTATCCATAATTTATTTCTGTCGATTTTATTGTAATTTTTTTTTCTTTACCCGATCAATTCATCGATCGTTAAATTAACACAGAAACCATATTTAAGAAAATCGTATTTCATTTACGAAACCCTAACCGGTTAGCCTAGATTATCAAGATTATCAAGGGACTCGAACTGAACTTCCTTTTAACAGGTTTCCTTCCGGTTCTGTTTCATGCGCTACTGATGATTACCTAAGCGTTGTAGTCATGCACTTAAGTTGTTTTTAGATTCTTAGAGGAATTAATATCAGTAATACAGCCATTACTAATATTGACTATTTTTTTTTATCTTCCTTACAACAGCTTTTAGCTGAGGCATTCGAAAAACAGTAACTCAAACAGCGTGAAATCAGAATTAATAAGCAGCTTCCGACAAAACAGCCGACGTACGGGACACAATTTCAAGTCTCATCGGGAAAAAAAGCTCTGATTATGGATTCATGCTGCCAACATGAACAACTGTAAAATAGATTGGTTAAAATATTAGTTAAAAAGCCAAAAAACACAAGTAAAGCAACAACAAAAAACCAAGAAATTAGTTGAAATTAATACTTCATGTAATAAATCCTCTCAGGCCTTTTTAGCAAAGTGCTTAAAATACCTGTGCTTCAATGTTGCAAATTTTCCAGGGAAGGGTGCGAGATTTTTCATGTCTCAGGTGATCTTTTAAAATTAATTTAGAACTTCACACTGACTCCGGTGAAAGAGTTTTTGCTTTCGTTGGAGAAAAATTGGAATTCTGTTTTATTTGTTCGTATATCAAACGCAAAATAACGAAAAAAAAAAGGAATTTGATAAGGAGAGTTTTACAAGGTTGGGTTTTTTTTTGCAAGTCATTTTGAAACACTTCATGCGTGCGAACAACTTGTTCGTTGACAGTTACCTGTTGTCTGCAAATAGAAGGAGAGAAAACGCATGCTTTCTCTTAAATGCAGGTGTTGGAAATGTTATTTAAATTGGCGTTTCTTTCATTTTACTTTTAGTTTCTTGTTGACGCGTAAATAAAAAGTCTCAAATCAAAATCGAGAAGCTGAATGAACTTACGTCAAATTTTACAAGATTTAAAAGCTCACATAAAACTTTCTGTTGATTTTTTTACATTATGTCATTTAACCAATTCTTTTTACGGCATTTCTTGTTTTGTTTTGTTTTGTTTTGTTTTTGTTTTTTTTCTCTTTGGTATTTCTTTCTCGACTTTATTTGTTGCGGGAAGATTTTAAATTGTTATTTATGTCATGACACTCTACGTGGGCTAGGGTTACCATGTAAACCAGTACTACCCGACACATAGTTGAGTCATCGGCGACTAAACAGGTTTTCTAATCAGGCTTTTCTGGAGAACTGGGTGGTTAGACTTTGGTTAACGTTAGTGATTTTCAGGTGTTTCCAAGGGAAGCGCATGCGCGAATCACTACCCCAGAAAATTATAAAAAGCAGTAAATTTGACTTGCCAACCGAACAATCCTCAGTGGCCGTATCGGTTAAAGCACGTCAGGCTATATGACGGTTCCGTAGAGGATACAGGTTCGAATCCTGTCGGAGGACGAATATTTTCTATGAAAATTTCTCGGACATTCAAGCCGGTAAATGTTATTTAATACTGTTTATTATAAACAGAGCATTTACTTAAATACTTGTATCTATAAAAAGAATGTTAAACATAAAAATGTCTTTAAATAATATATATATATATGTGTGTGTGTTGACATCAACATCCAGATGTCACTGTCTTCTTCATGGTTAGCATGAAACAGACTGTCACCTTATGGTCTATACTTCCATGTCCACTTTTTTTATTTTATTTTTTTTATTTTTATATTTATATATATATATATATATATATATATATATATATATGATTATCGACACGCATATTTTTATAATCTGAAAATAAAATAATATTTTTATTAAAAAAGTAAATAAAACAGCATTTTTTTTTAAACAAATAACTCGCCTACAAAAACGCCTGATAAAATATACACCAATCCAATACTAATTTTATCAATATTTTCTACGCATAAGTTCCAAACTCTTAAAAGCTTCAGCTGCGTAATTGCTGGAAACTTAAGATTAATATTTAAAACAGATCCGAAAGATGTGACTTCCAAACGAATGTATACTCAAATTTCGCTCCTTATTTGAGATATGAAGAAAGCTAATTTACTATAAAATAGCGGCGCTTTGTCGATTCAGCACCATATTTTAGTCAGACACTGCTAATAATTGCACATATCACGTTGCTGTTAGCGCCAAAGATAACGGACGGGAAACATAAAGCCCACTCACATGAATAAATATGGAATTCTGTGGCAAATGCTTCGGCCACATGTCAGCTCTTTCTCTTCAAGCCTCCCTTTGGTACTTCGAAAAGATACCTTCATAATTCTCTCAACACTGGAAAGAACAATTTCCCATTTTCCTTTTCCTTTCAAACGCTGAGTACAGATCATTTTTCTTGTGTACCATGCAATACATACGATCATTGTATGTGCAATGAAATAGTAATGTGCACGGGACCCGGCGGGTATTTTAACGCATGCGCTCTGAAGACTGACAAGAAAAATGGCCGACACAATTCTCAAAGCAAATTTTCACATTATTCAGTTCCAAGAGGAATCAATCATTTGGTAGCGACAATATCAAGACACAGAATAAAGAAAAGGCAAGAAAAGTCAACACGTCGCAGTTATACATTAAATATCGCCCAACTCTCGTGCGGTAACGACACTGACATTATGTTGTAAAAACTGGGTAATATTATATAGCGATATGTTTATTTTCATGCGACACAGAGCTTTTGTATAGTTTAGAGTTTGAGAGCAGGTAGTTTCATTAAATTTGATTAACTGCCTCTTGTTAAACTTTGTGAGTGACGTCATGAAACTTCTCACTTGTCCTATAGAGATATTCTGGTTACCATTGTTTGTCATTTAGGAAGGAAACAACCCCCTTGACAGCCCAAAATGTAATAATAACTTTTGTTTAAGCATGTATTTCTCTGTTAAAGATAGTATTATGTTAGATACGAGGGTCATTCAATAAATAAGGTGAATTTTTCGGTATAAGGACTTCTAATACAGATAGAAGCTTACTCTTTTTTTATTTATTTTTTTGTTTTACTTCTTTTTCACATGGATTTAATTTCTTTTGCAGATTAAAAAAAAACTTTGAGAGTTTTGGGGATTAACAAAGATGGCCGACCAAGAAGCATACTCCAGGATTGAACAGCGGTCAGTTATCAAGTTTTTGGTTGCTGAAGGGTGCAAACCAGTTGGAATTCATAGGAGAATGTCAACTGTGTATGGTGCCATATGTTTCAGCCAAAAAATGTCTACAAGTGGGCTAAATTGTTTAAAGAAGGACGGAGCAGTGTTGAGGATGAAGACAGGCCTGGGAGGCCTACAGAAGTGAGGTCTCCTGAGGTGATCGAATCAGTAAATGACCTCATACAGTCTGACAGAAGGGTGATAGTGAATGACATTGCAAGGACTTTGAGCTTATCTGTTGGGACAAACGCAGGGGTCATCAGTCAGAAGGAGTCATCTTGCATCAAGACAACACAAGGCCTCACAGAGCAGCCCAAACGGTGCAGACCATCAATGAGCTGGGCTGGGAACTGCTCCCTCATCCCCCTTACAGCCAAGACCTTGCACCTTCAGACTTTCACCTGTTTGGTCCCTTGAAAGCGTTCACGAGAGGCACGAAGTTTAAAAGTGACGATGAAGTCAAAAGTGTTGTGAGCGACTGGCTGAGACATCAGTCCAAAGATTTTTACGTTGAGGGAATACGGAAGCTTGTGCACAGATGGGTAAAGTGCGTGACAGTGCTGGGAGACTACGTTGAAAAAAGTTGAAGTAAGCTTCTATCTGTATTAGAAGTCCTTATACCGAAAAATTCACCTTATTTATTGGATGACCCCCGTATATATATATATATATATATATATATATATATATATATATATATATATATATATATATATATATACACATATATATACATATATATATATATATATATATATATATATATAAAAGTGAACATAGAAGTCAACACTTAGAGGCGACAGTCTGTTTCATGCTAGATGCAATCGTCAGGCCACGTGTGCTGTTATTTTTCTCGGCTATTTATATATACGGGTCAGTGGTGCATCGTGGGTAGTCTATTTTGGCGGTTATTTTACCGGAAGTCGTTTATTTGTTCATTTATTTATTTAGGTTAAATTATTTTGCTTGTTTTTATATATTTTTATTTTTTATTTTTATTTCTTATCTTATATATATATATATTTTATTTTGATCGGTGTTTTTATTAACGTAGTAAGAATTTGTTTATATAGCTTATTTAATAGTTTTGTTTTTGTTTGGGAAGATAATGAAAGCTATTTGTTCAATTTTGGGGTCGATTGTTGTTTTTTGTTCCGACTATTATTTTGGCGGGAACAGTTTTTAATTTGTTTATTACTTCATGTATTTATTTGGATTGATTATCTTTAGTTGTTTTTTCTAACGGCTAGTTTATCGGTATCGGTTGTTAGTTTATTTATGTATTTGGATGTATTTAGATCAATTTATTTTACTTGTTGTTATTTATTTGTTACACTGTTTATTTTCTCTTTTTGGTTTTCGATTTTTAAGTAACGTAGTATATTATTGTTTTTTATCCAATTTTTTATCGTTATATAACAGTTGTAGCTATTTTTTTCGTCCGAATTTTTGTTTTGATTTTTATAGTCTAACTAATATTTTGGTCATAATAGTTTGCTAATTTGTTTATTATTTACTTTATTTATTGATTTTGTTTCTTATTTTTTATTCTATTTTGTCGATTCTAACAGGTGTGATTTGGTAATATGTTTGGAATTTTTTCTTTTCGGATGATAAATTATATAAAAACTGTCCGAATATAATTTATCATCCGAAAAGAAAAAAAATATTAGATCGCATGAGAAATTGTATAAAAACTAAATAAAATCACCTTTTCTGCCGTTTTCAATGAAATGTGCATGAAAGAAGGACTGCTGCCTAAATACAAATATATATATATATATATATATATATATATATATATATATATATATATATATATATATAAAACATAATACTATCTTTGACAGAGAAATACATGCTAAACAACAGTTACATATATATATATATATATATATATATATATATATATATATATATATATATATATATATTGTTATCCACGGACAGACTGTTTCGCTGTTTCACAACTCATCAGTTTCCCATTTTCCAGACATCCGATTTCCTCAAGCCGGGATCGAAACCCGACTGATCTGGCGCACGACAGGGATGAAGGTGAATTTATACGCATTTATTTTTAGACGATTTTATTTTTAGCCAATGACCAGAGAACTCTATTCGTCTTATCGAAGAGTCTTGCATCAACAGCAGTAATAGTCACTGTTTACAAATTTTACTTTTCTCCCAGAAGAGCTCAACCGATCTCAATATATATATATATATATATAGGGTGATTGAAATGTAATTCTTCTAAATCCTAATGAGACAGCTACCTACCTAGGTTTCACTACATGGGTTCACCCTGATGAATGATTGTGGTGAAACATAGGTAGGTAGTACCTGGATCAGCAGGATTTATTTATCTATTTTACTTTTGCTCTACTTAGTGTATTGAGCACACTTCGTTTTAACTTATTACTCGCTGGGAGTTTTTCCTTTATACCAGACATTTAAGGTACTGGATTTTTTCCCCCTTTTCGGAGGTATCTGGTGCTTACTTTTTTTCTTTTTTTCTCGGATGCTAATTTATTTGAAAATTGTGCTATTCAGGTTCTTTCACCCACCGAGTTTAAATTGATTTACATTATATATATATATATATATATATATATATATATATATATATATATATATTGCATCTAGCATGAAACAGACTGTCGCCTCTAAGTGTTGACTTCAATGTTCATTTTTATATTTACACACGCTCGATCTCTGACATTAAGCACTTTATCCCATAAATATAGCACATCTTAAGACTATATTTTTTCATTATATATATATATATATATATATATATATATATATATATTCGATGAAAACGACTCACAAGGTTTGGTGGTTGTATTTTATATAATTTCGCATGTGTTCATATGATTATTTTCTTTTCAGGACATAAATTATATAGCAATTGTCTGAATGTTTTTAAGCCCATTCTGCTATACTTTTAGCAATTGTCAATTTATTTTACTTTTAGCAGAATATATGCATTATTTTATATATGTGTCCAGAGTTATAGGAATGTCTTATTTTCCAAACACTGTCAGCACTTTGTGGCCGTGTTCAAAGTTGATATTACTGAGTATTGACTTCTTTTTTTATTAATAATGCTTCCATTATTTTTAGCTTTTTTGTAAATGTGGGTGATGCTATTAAATTTGTATTATCAACGAGTATGTTCCGTATAATGTTTGCTAGGTCTCTATGTGTATTTAAATGAAACTTATTTGAGCTATGGTCAGAGAAATGTGACGTAAGTCTTCTTGTTAAACATGTTGTAGTATACCCAATATAATTATTTACAAATTTGGATTTCTCTGTGTTATGGTCCAGGTTCCCTGTAACACGGTGATAGTCCAAGGTAGAACCAATGAAGAATAACTCGAACACAGGTATGGAATAACACAGATATATTACAAACAGAATATGTACAAAAGAAGTAGAAGTGTTAGTAATAATAATCAGGTTAGGTTAGAGAGTACTATGTTGTCTCGACTAGTATCACTATTCCAATGTCTTACAGTAATCGTCTGACACGACTCTGTCTCTGACTGACTCACTGCCTCTGTGCCTGACTCACACTATGTTCATTAACACGCCCACGTGTGTCAAATGTGCCACAAAGCCGGTTTAATGTGGGCTTTCCGAGCCCGTAGGCTCGGGCAAAATTTGCCCGTAGAACCTGTATAAACGGGATCGGGTTGGTCAACCTCCCCGAACGAGGCTCTGCCCTTCGGCGGAGCCTCGTCCGGTTTCCTCCCTTCCCAGAGGCAGAGAGTTCCCCTCTGCCTCAGAGGCAGAGAGTTCGACCGGGTAGCTGAGACGTCCAAAAAGGACTGGATCTCACACGATGTTTAACAACACGCCCACGTGTGTCGAATGTGGCACAAGGCCGGTTTAATGTGGGCTTTCCGAGCCCGTAGGCTCGGGCAAAAATTGCCCGTAGAACCCGTATAAACGGGATCGGGGTGGTCAACCACCTCGAACGAGGCTCTGCCCTTCGGCGGAACCTCGTCCGGGTTCCTCTCTGCCCAAAGGCAGAGAGTTCCCCTCTGCCTCAGAGGCAGAGAGTTCGACCGAATAGCTGAGACGTCCAAAAAGGACTGGGTCTCACACTACTGTTTCCTCTTGAAGCGCAGTATTTATGGTGTACGGGATAGTCCAATACTATTATGGGTAAGTTCCCATAACAGTCTGGAACACAGGTCCTGAAGGGACATGTAAATTTGTAAATAATATCGGTTCTCTGTAATGTGGATCTTGCAGGTGAATTTTCTTTCTTCTCTCTCCAGCTATGGATAAATAGCAGCACAGACCGTGTTCTATAGCCTTGGATAGCAACTTGTCTACCGCAGAAAGAAATAGCAACCTACTATCGAGAGATACATGATCGCCTAAGCGTGTATCACGGGTCGCACATAATTTACTGACTGTTTTTGTCCAATAGTTGTGTATTTCTTTATGATGCTTCTAAGTGAAAATCCCTCTTGCTTATTTTTACTTTATCTGATTTTTGTAGAAAATGTTAATGTTATTGTTTTTTTTCTGTGTGACTAGTGTTTCGCTTAGAAATAAAAAGTCTAATATGGTAATCTATGAGATGGTTGGGAAATTAACAAGTAATTTGTTTCACGTTATTAATTTATTTAAAGACAATCGGACGAGAGGATGAATTCTCGTTCGCTTGCATATAGAAACTTTTAATAACGCCTATTTTATATCTGAGAAGACATTGGCTAGTAAAATTAAGATGGCAAAAGTTTTTACTAGTGGGTTTCTTTTATATAATGAAGTAGTGAATGAATTATTAATAGACTCCACGAGAACAATACATGTATGTAGTTAAAAAATAAAATAAAATTCATCCTTGATAATGGCTAAAATTATAGCCGAAAGCTCTTGGAAAACATTCGGACAATTTTCATATAATTTTTATATAATTTACGTCCTGAAAAGAAAAATTATACTAACACCTGAGAAATTATATAAAAAAACTCAGCCACAATCATTCGTTTTCAACGAAACTTGTATAAAAGATGGACTGCTGCCCAAATACACAATATTTATACAGTGTAACCCAGATATAAGAGAGTTGTCGGGACCGGAGAAGAAGTCTCTTATATCCGGGTTTCTCTTATATCCGGGTTTGGTCTATTTTGTTTTATTAACACAGGCCAGAGAAAATCTCTTTTATATCCGTGTTTCTCTTATATCCGGGTCTCTTATATCCGGTTTACACTGTGTATATATATATATATATATATTTATATATATATATATATATATACATATATATATATTTTATATTATAAAGAGGTAATCATACAATGAATCAGTTAGTATTATTAATGTCGAATTCTCTTCGAAGAGACATTACCTCTTTATAATATAAAATATATGCTACCCAATATATATATATATATATATATATATATATATATATATATATATATAAATATATATATATACACATACATAAATGGTGGTACTGGTTTGGAAAAACCTCGGATAACTCAACTTGCAGTAGAGCAAATCGGTACCCGATGAAAAAGGGGGAATAAAATAAGAAAGTACCAAGAACAATAAAAGTTAAAACAATACGAAAACAATCGTCTAGTGTTTAAGGTCCAACTCAAAGGAAAAAATAACAAAACGAGTAAAAAGACAACTGCCTAAAGTGCTGAGTACACTAAGTAGAGCAAAACATAAGATAATCCTAAAGAGCCAGGTAAACCTACCTAGGTGCACCTAAACTGATCTTCAAGGTAAAGCCAGCTTTACCTTGAAGATCAGTTATATATACACACACACACACACACACACACACACACACACACACACACACACACACACACATATATATATATATATATATATATATATATTTAGGCAGCAATCCTTCTTTTATGCGTTCCTAACGAAACCAAACTCATAAATAATTACATCGGTTACACAACCATATGCTTATCTAGACGCCTTACGTTACACCTATCCGATCACAGCTCCATTAGAACCCATTTAAACACACACAAAAATTTACCAGACTCCATTAGAAATATACTAGTAGAAAACACAAATATATTAATTGCTTCCACCTGTAAAAAACGGTTAAAAATAATGGAGGCTTTAATAATAAAAAAGAAAAAGCCTACCCTCAACAATATTAACTACGAACAAAGCCACAACGTGCTAACCGTATTTGGTAATTAAAACACCCCTACTACACACTAAGACATACACATAATGCACATACTCAATTAAACAGAAAAATCAAATCATCCTTGATAATGGCTAAAGATATAGCCGAAAGCGCTCGGAAAAATAAAACATTTGGACAGTTCTTACACACCCTTTGTCCACCAAAGAAAACTCTTGTTCGTACACAAGAAAAATTAAATAAAAAACTTAACCGTAGTACCTTGTCTGTCATTTTTAATGAAACTTGCATATATATATATATATATATATATATATATATATATATATATATATATATATATATATATAGTGTGTGTGTACGCCGTAAATAAATACCCATTTATTTAAACAAATTTACGTGCATTATTTTCATTATTCGGACTGTTATCCTCATTTTCTTTGCCATATTTACACCGTTTCAGCCGTTGTACGCTCTGGCGTTATTCAGGTGGTCTTTATTCAGTATTTGTCTATATCTCTGCCTTCCTCAGGCCATTGGAATTTCGTACAAAACACTTTCTTTCGTCCACCGTGGTAGATTCTTCTAGTTCCATGTGCTGAAAAATGCCGGAGCTTACAACGGTGGAAACGTTGTGAATATGGCAATGAAGATGAGGATAACAATGCGAATAATGTATATAATGCAAGTAATCATAATACCTCATCTCAGAGATATAGACATAAAAATTACGGATTGTTTAAATCTAAATTGAAAAATGCCTATTTGTAAAAATAGTTTCAGATTTTTCATAAGGCTTCTTAACATTCGTTTCTTGTATCGTTTGCAGTTTAATTAAATATGGCGGCTCATACAAAACCTGATCAAATTGTCGTATTGAAAGTGATAAAAAAAATTAA
Organism: Acanthosepion esculentum; assembly: GCA_964036315.1. Lineage (NCBI taxonomy): Eukaryota > Metazoa > Mollusca > Cephalopoda > Sepiida > Sepiidae > Acanthosepion > Acanthosepion esculentum. The sequence goes on from OZ038477.1 coordinate 139,583,607, forward strand.
TATTTACCTGTACTCTGTACTGAGCCCTCTTTTAAATTAAACGTTACATATTGTAGGCTCCATTAAACAACATATTATGTCACATACCGTTTCCCTTATGCAATCTGATATACGTAAAATACTTATAGTTAATACTAAAATTATAGATAAACATAGAGACATTAGACGCCTTAAAATCTTAGAAGCATTACATATTAAAAGCAAAAGACCTCTTATTAATCGTATAGATTACAATATTTCTGGAAACATCCTACAATGTTTGTAATATATTTAAATTTTATAACGTATTCTTCGATCTTTTGGCTTGTATAATAAAAATCTTTTTCACGCCGTCACATGATTAAAAATCTTCGCCATGCACGTGATAACATCATCGCGTCTTTTGAAATTAAAAGGATTTTAACGTTTATTTAGTTTGTAAAAAAATGTAGCAACATGATTCCGCTGCAAGACAATTGGCAAATGTTTTTAAAAAATTTTAACTAAAAAGTTTTGACCCTGAAGATGAACAATGATGTTCGAAAGTACTAGGTTATCGTACGGACAATGTTTATTTCGATATCATTTTCAAATAAAAAGTTTCATTAGAAAATATAAGAAAATTCAAAAGAAAATATGCAGGACGATGTTGTCTTTAACATTCAACACAACATGTTTAAAACATATATATATATATATATATATATATATATATATATATATATATATATATATATATATACGTTACAGACGCTTTCTCAGTCACATATATATATATATATATATATATATATATATATATATATATAGATAGATAGATAGATAGATAGATAGATAGATAGATAGATAGATAGATAGATAATATTAGTGGTCAATATATATATATATATATAAATTCCCAAGAGGATAGAATCCAGGTAGAACACAATGTCCAGGACAGAGTAAGAATATAATATAAAAGGCTCAAATTCGATGGTTATAATTTATTACATTGGAATCCTAATCACGGTTCAATTCATCAGACCTACAAATTTAAAAAGAAATCGGAAAATATAACTCCGGATTTTCCTCTCACACTTGTTTCCCACCCACAACGAGTTGTTAGTAAGTTAATGCTTTATTAAATATGTTAGCGAAGTAAATTCGCCATTAATTACATTAACTTTACTGAATTATTCTTTGCATGACTACTTCTTTATAATATATATATATATATATATATATATATTTATATATATATATATATATATATATATATATATATATATATATATATATATATATATATATATATATATATATAAAGAGAGAGAGAGATGGAGATATATATAGAGAGAAAGATATAGATAGATTGGTATGTTCGGTTTATGAGTTTTTGGTAATCCATATAATATGGGTGTTTTTGGGTGGTATTCAATAAGCTTTACCCAGGAGACGTCTTCATTTTTCAGTAGTTTTTTGATGTTGCTTGTGAATTTTTGTGTTTCTTTTATAGATTTCTTTTCATTTACTTTTTCGTAGATGTTATCATCGTTAATGAGCTCTCTCATCTTCTGTTGGTAAATGTGTTTATCCATTATTACAATTCCCCCACCCTTATCAGAAGTGGATATATGGATGTTTATGTTGTTAGCTAATTCTTTCAGGGCTTTGATGATCCATTTTACAATTTTTAAAAACAAAGATCGCGCCATCCAACGAGTTGTTAGTAAGTTAATGCCTTATTAAATCTGTTAGCGAAGTAAGTTCGCCATTAATTACATTAACTTTACTGAATTATTCTTTGTATGACTACTTCTTTATAATATATATATATATATATATATATATATATATATATATATATATATATATATATATATATATATATAGTCAAACCTAATGAGCCAGACAAACCTACCAAGGTTTCACTTAGGCAGATCGTCAGGGCCAGCTGACCCTAACGATCTGGCTAAGTGAAACCTTGGTAGGTTTGTCTGGCTCATTAGGTTTGACTAGGTTTGCTCTACGTTTGTATCGAGCTCTTTAGTTAGTTGTTTACTCGTATCGGGGTTTCTTTCTTTGGGCCTTGAACCTGCATCTGTGCGATTATTTTCGACAGACTTTCATGTTCCTGGCTCTTTCTTTTTTAAAACCTTTTTTTCCCTTCGAGATTGATTTGGCTATTGTTAAATCAAGAATTCGAAGGTTTTTCGACACGAGTATAGTCACCTATATTTATATACATACATATATATATATATATATATATATATATATATATATATATATATATATATAGAGAGAGAGAGAGAGAGAGAGAGAGAGAGAGAGAGAGAGAGAGAGAGATATGTGCCTGTATGTGAAATATGAACATTTTTAGATAAGAAATATTTAAATGAAAAATGTACCCAGTAAAATATTTTTCCCCGAGGTATACTGTTATGGAAAGGACATATTTTGCTGCGATGAAACTAAAAAGAAAAAAATTAAACCGGCTCAAACGGCGATGACTTCTACTATCGATTTGATCACGTGGTATACTTTTGTATTTTCGACGAGTAAAAATATTAAGAAAAGAAAAGAAAAAGACAAATAGAAATGAAACCTTCGCTGTTTCATTTATTCACTTATTTTTTCATGTTTTCTTTCCTTTTTTCATCATGGCTTTCTTTAATGCTTTCATTCTTTGGAGCATTTTTTTCTTTCTTCAAACGCATTCATTCTTTTTCATCTTTTTCTTTCTTCTAACATTCCTACATTCTTTGTTCTCTTCTTTCTCCTACACTTCATGTTTTGTTCTATTTGCCTGAAGTGTTCATATCATGTTTCTTTCTTTCTTTCTTTCTTCATGTTTTCTTTCTCTCTCTATTTCTTTCACTCATTCTTTCCTTCTTACGAGGATGTTTCTTTCTTTCAAGTATTTATCTTTTTCTTTCTTTCATTCATTCTTTCTTTCAAGCATTTTCTTTTCTTCAAGCATTTTGCCTTTTACTTCATTTTTTCTTTCTCTCTCAATTTGTTTCATTCATTCTTTCCTTCTTACGAGAATAAATCTTTCTTTCAAGTATTTATCTTTTTCTTTCTTTGTTTCATTCTTTCCTTCAAGAATTTTCGTTTCTTCAAACATTTTTCTTTATTTTTCTGTTCTTTCTTTCTCTCTGTCTTTCTTTGTTTTCTTTCTTTTTTACGATAATTTTTCTTTCTTTCAAGTATTTGTCTTTTATTTTTTTTTATTCATTCTTTCTTTCTTTCAAATATGTTCTTTCTTTCGAGAATTTTTTCTTCATTTTTTCTTTCTCTCTGTGTTTCTTTCATACATTCTTTCTTTCTTACGAGAATATTTCTTTCTTTCAAGCATTTTCTTTCCTTCACGCATTTTTCTGTTTTCTTCATTTTTTCTTTCTCTCTATATTTCTTTCATTCATTCATTTTTTCTTACGAAAATTTTCTTTCTTTCAAGTATTTATTTTTTCTTTTTTTCTTTCATTCTTTTCTTCCAGCATTTTTCTTCATTTTTTCTTTCTCTCTGTTTCTTTCATGCATTCTTTCTTTCTTACGAGATTATTTCTTTCTTTCAAGCATTTATCTTTTTTCTTTCTTTCGTTCTTTTTTATTTATTTCTTTATTCCAAGCATTTTCTTTCCTTCAAGCTTTTCTTTCTTTCTTTCTTTCTTTCTTTCTTTCTTACCAGAATATTTCTTTCTTTCAAGCATTCATTTTTCTTTCTTTCGTTGTTTTTTCAAGCATTTTCTTCCTTTCTTTCTTTGTCTCTTTCTTTCTTGCTCGCATTTCCTTCCTTCCTTTCTTTCTTTCTTTCTTTCTTTCTTTCTATCGTTCAAGCATTTTTATCCTTTCTTTCTTTCTTACTCGCATTTCCTTCCTTTCTTTCTTTCTTTCTTTCTTTCTTTCTATCGTTCAAGCATTTTATTCCTTTTTTTCTTTCTTGCAAGCATTTCCTTCCTTCCTTTCTTTCATGCGATTTTCTTTCTTTCTTTATCCACTACAATTCTGTACATAGTTTCTTAATCACTTTATGATTTCTATTTATAAACCGGATATTTTTCATAATTAGGCGAAAGGTCGATCAACTCCATATAAATTATCCGCCTTTATGACTTCAAGCTTAACTCCAAATAATACAGTGAAAATAAATAGAAAAGCTACAAGGAAGTCCAATCAAGCTGGCAGTCATTGTCAACTCCATGTCAATTTATACAAGACAACAAATTGAATTTATCTTCTTTATTTTTCCTTAAGCAAGAAATAATTTTAAAATTTATTCGCTTCAAATGAGGATCAATTAAAATTTTTAAACACTCAAATTTAACAAAATTGATCAGTGCAATGTAAATCAAGTGACTAAACAACACAAATATTTGATAGATGTTGGATTTTGTGTAAAACATTAATCCATTTGTTTTAAACCTGCATCATAACGGTTGCCATATACATACATACATACATACACACACACACACACACACACACACACACACACACATATATATATATATATATATATATATATATATGTATGTATATACATACATACATATATATATATATTATTATAATTTTATCATATAGACAAAACCATTTTACTCACTAAAAAGATGCAACTTGGTTTCAGTGCATTTCAACTGCACTTCGACGGGTGAGGGTCGAAAATGGTTATGAACAATGCTGCTTGTAGGCAAGCCGTATGTGAAACGTCACTTCCTTTATTCCATTTGTTCGAGAAGAAAAATATATACATAATATATATATATATATATATATATATATATATATATATATATATATATATATATATATATATATATAGGTGTCGGAGTGAAACAATAGTGCTCTATTGAAATGCACTGAAACAAAGTTGCATCTTTGTAGTGAGTAAAATGGTTTTGTCTATGTGATAAAATTATAATAAATAAATAATTATCGCTCTACTATCGGCATCGAGCCCTCTGGATTAATGCTGTGAACGTTGGAATTTAGATATTACTTTCGTTCTCATCGCATCGGATATATATATATATATATATATATATATATATATATATATATATATATATATGGTAATCGTTATTAATGAAACATATATATATATATATATATATATATATATATAAATATATATGTATATATATATATAAATATATATATATATATATATATATATATATATATATATATATATATATATATATATATATATATATATGCGTATGTGTATGTGCGTGTGAGTGTGTGCATGTGTAATAGAAATATGTTTTAAGGTATGTTATGTTTATGTGTTAACGTGCTCAATATCAGGGATAGAGCATATGTAAATATGAAAGTGGACAGAGAGCGTCGACAATCGGTTTCAAACTTAAAAGCAATCTTCAGAGCAACACGTTATTTTGCACTATATATATATATATATATATATATATATATAATTATTTATTTAAATATTATAACATAAATATGTTATAAAATCACTACAAAAATAGCCATTTTGTTTCAACACTCCCGGTGTCTTATCAAGTGATGATGTTGAATGTCGAATAAATGGTTTTAAAAAGTTCCAATTTCGTTCACGATCCTTCGCTAGGGGTAAACGCTGTAACTTAAGTCAGAGTGACCAATCAAAATACAAGTATATGGTGATTCAGAAAACCCGACAACGAAGCAAGGTTATCAATGGGGGGTGAAGGGTGTAGAGAGATATCATTGAGCTAGACGCAACACTTCGACTCCCTCCACCCTAAATTTTTTTGCACCGGCACACCAAATCTGTTAACGGAATTTATGGGAGGGGGATAGGTCAAAAAGACACAAAGAGAGAGAGAGGGATAAAGTGTCATTATTTTCTTTTGAATGGACGCTGTTTTTTCCTTTACTTTGGGAGTTTAAAAGTACCACAATTTTTTATATAAATTTGAATGTTTGAACGGTTCAAGGAATTTAATTATATGTTAGTTAGAGTCTAAAAAAAAAAAAAACCTTTATTACCAAAAATCCGGTATGAAATAGTTGATTAGAGAAATAGTCATAGAATTTACATTAATACACTACACATTTTATTCTCGTGTTATTATTCTTATATGTTTACTTTTAGTTGTAATTGATTATCAAGGCGACATCACCTTCGGCCTGAACCTCATGCACATATATACAAATACATACATACGTACCCATACACATGCGTATTTACATACACATACCTACGTACGCATACACATATGTATATAAATCAAACATATAAACAGACATTTACATTTACACGCATATACATGAAAAATCAAATAAACTAACTGGGTGGGAGAGTGAATGAGTGAAAGGGGGTAGGGCTGACGGGGGTAGGGAGACATGACCGAGTTATATGTAACACCCCCATTCTGTCAACCCCAAACTCTTAGAGGAAAACCAGGCATTGACACCCCAAATCTGTTAACGAAAGTTGTGGGAGGGAGATAGGTCAAAAAGGCACAAAGAGAAAGAGAGAGAAAGAAGTTATGATAAAGTGTTATTAGTTTTCTTTTTGAAATGGACGCTGTTTTTTGTTTCACTTTGAGAGTTCATAAATATTATAATTTTAAACGGTCTAAGGAATCCAACCATATGTCAGTTAAGGTTTTTTAAAAAAAAACAAAAAAAAACCTTTGGTATGAAATAGTCGATTAGAAAAATATTCATAGAATTTACCTTAAAACACTAAAAAAAATTTATTTTCCAATTATAAGTTTACCTTTAGTTTTAATTGACCATCGAGGCGACATCCCCATCGGCCTGAACCCCATTCATGAGTTCAATCCGCGACCATTGCCATATTGGTAATTTCTCCTACCCAAAATCTAGCCTTAAGTCAATATGGAGTGATATTTAAATGCAACACCAGGGATCTTGCTCTATCATACACCGTAAACACATCCATGTAAATTCCATATACACACGTTCTTTCACATCTGCAGTCATCTACACAGGCATACGTGTATCGACACGCACGGGCAATCTCATGTATCAGTATCACCATACATCCTTTTAAAATATTTCTGCGTACTTACATATATAGAGGTGTGCTCTTAGAATTCCCTAAACAAGTTATTAACATATATATACCTCTATATATATACATCCACATCCAACAATACAAACACATATACATACAAATATATACATACAAATACAGGCACGTATAACACTTTGTAAATACACAATACACCTTCATATCGGCCAGGTGACCCTCATGCTATAAAGGTAATAGTCTATTGAATTTAACTTATCATCATCATTGAAAGTATATGCTCTCTATACTAAGTTAAACTTAAAACGGTGTTTACAGTTAACAGTTAGTTCATATCTTTGATTTAAAAGATCAGTCTTATTTTTAAATCTAATTATTTCAAATTTTTCGTTAAGGTATAGGTAACACTTGGCGTATAGGGAGTTACATGTCCGGGCTTTCCTAATCAATTTCCATTTAACCTTAGGTGTTTTATTTTTGTCTTTTAGACTCCAAAAGTATTTGGAAAATGAAGTCATATACTTATAGTTACTGTTATTAAAAGATTGCATATGACCCCGCCAACGTTCCTTGAATGGTCTCATGGTGCTACCAATGTAAAATGTCTTTATATTTGGATTTTCTAGTGTTGATATTGTACTAAAATAAACTACAGAGCTAGTCAAACAAATATTTTTTAGTGGACAATTATTAGGATTCCTACAATTACATAATTTATTATTTGTGTCTTTATGCTTAGTATTGCTGCTTGCAACCTGATGGGTTATCAAGCCTTCCGAGTCCATATACTTGTTGAAGACTCTGTTGTTATGTTTTTTAATTATTTTCTCTAGGTTATCTGCACAACTATAGCTTAACTTAAGAGTATTGGGGTTAAATATTTTACTAAGTGAGTTAGTTTCAGATTTAGGGAAATGTTTTTTATGAGGTTTAGAAACATGCGACCCAATTAAGTTTTAACCATAATATTAAAAGGGGGAGTAAACCATATGATTTTTCTAGATCTCTTTTTCTTATTATGGTTGCTATTAACAGGGCTTTTATATTGAATAGTAGTGTCTTTGTATCCACTATTTTTGAGTACAGAATTGTAAA
>OZ038477.1:139596671-139619171 GCA_964036315.1 Acanthosepion esculentum
CCCACCACTGTGACGTGGCTTCCCTCTGTCTTTTCTATAAATAATTTCATGGCAATAGTTAAGCTTCCATATTTGGCTACATGAATTTAAGCGTTCTACTAGATTGGAAAATATGCCTCACCTTTTTATTGTTGAACTAGCTTGATGTAAACGTATTTTCAATTCTAATAATTTTTTCTAGAACTGCTAACCTTTGACGTCACTTCCAGTTTCTTGTATCCCTGCCACCTACACTCTTCAAAAATTTAAATTCGAAGCCAATCGCCATCTTCTGTCTTTATGACTCTTGTTATTTTATTGTCCTTACTTCTCAAAATCAAATCTTTTCATTCTCTTTCACTCCCAGTAATTACTTGCGTCTTAGGGGCATTATTGCCTTGCTTAGTGCGAAATAATTATAAAACGAATTGCAAATAATGGAAGCTCTCTGCGTTAATAGAAATGCGCCATCCGTAATGGAAAAGATTTGTCTCAGCAATGGCGCTCATTTGATAAAGTGTTTATAATCTTAAGTAAAAGTCAACCACGTGACATGACGTCACGTTCTATTGCACTAAAAAAAACTTTGATTTCAGAGTGATTAGTTCATAAAATATTTTTCAAAATACGTAAGGACAACCCTGTAACTTACAGCTTTCTAAGCCTCCTCCCTGATGATGACCAACGGGACGGTTGAAACTACTAGAACCAATTATTCTGCCAGAAAAACAAAGCCAGAGTTCGACCAGAAATCAGAACCAGAAAGCTTTCACAACCCGGATGTAAGAAAAGAAATAAACCAATAATAATGCCGAGGCCAAACTTTCACCGATATTCCGACCAAACAATAAAACAAAACTGGATATAAGTCACAAGCCAATGAGAAGGAAAGTGCCTTTTCCATAGATATGCATATAAACAAACGGAAAATTAGCCAAAACTAAAGTCGGTATCTGTCTATATCTCTGAAATGAGGTATCATGATTACTTGCATTATTTACATTATTCGGACTGTTTTCCTCGTATTCACTGCCATATTGACATGGCCTAGTGGATAAAGACTTTGGTTAGATCCAGTGACTAGACACAAAGAGTTGTGAGTTCAATACCAGGCCACAGCGGTGGTGAACCAAAATTGGAGAGTTGAGTTAAAGGAAAATAACTGAGACACCCTGAAGAGTTATCAGAGAGCAAGAGCTAGCGCCTGTCCTGTTTCTCATTTATGAAAGTTCTGAACAAAGCCGACTCGGACATCGTGATGAACGGCGAGCAAATATTAAAGCAAGTTGGCAGCATGCTGCCCCTCTCAATGATAGCCTTTTACCTGCCACTGTGGCTTTGTTGCACGCAGTGAAGCAGGTCATGCTGTTATCTCTCGGAAATATGTAGCAATTGATTCACAACCACTCGAAAGAAATGTGTCTGCCATCTGTTCCATCTGCCAAAAAGTCTCCATAATGCCTGCAGATCTCGAGAGACACATACGTGTCCACAGAGTTTGAGTACCTCTTTATTTTTACTGAGCCCTCATTTCACAAGAGAGTTCACTATATATATATATATATATATATATATATATATATATATATATATGAGACGCAATTGCATCTATTTTTGTAAGTAATCATCTAATGTAAAGCTCAAGAGACTCTCATGGTAGAGGGTTACTGTGTGAGGTTATAATGTGGATGTAGAGGTGGAAAAAGTGTAGATTAGAAGGATATGCAAGATAGGTAACGGTTAATCCTTGGTTTGAAGGGATTAAGATTGTAGTATCTGGGAAAGCATCCTCACGGGTATCTGTTCCACGAACGAAATTAGGATGATTCGATCTTGTGAACATAATATGGCGAGTCTTATCTGTAAACCAGGCATCAGAGTGTAAGAGCTGGCGTCTATCATGTTTCTCATCCATGAAAGATATGAACAAAGCCGACTCGAACATCGTGATGAACGGCTTGCAAATATTAAGGCAAGTTGGCAGCATGCTTCCCCTCTCAATGATAGCGTTTTACCTGCCACTGTGGCTTTGTTGCACGCTGCGAAACAGGCCATGCTGTTATCTCTCGGAAATATGTAGCAACTGATCCGCAACCACTCGAAATAAATGGGTCTGCTACGTGTTCCATCTGCCAAAAAGTCTCCATAATGCCTGCAGATCTTGAGAGACACATACGTGTCCACAGAGTTTGAGAACCTCTTTATTTTACTTAGCCCTCATTTCACAAGAAAGTCCACTATATATATATATATATATATATATATATATATATATATATATATATATATATATATGAGACGCAGTTCCATCTATTTTTGTAAGTATTCATCCAATGTAAGGCTCAAGAGACTCTCAAGGTAGAGGGTTGCTGTGTGAGGTTATTGTGTAGATGTTAGAGGAGGAAGAAGTGTATATTAGAAGGTTATGCAGGATAGGTAACGGTTGATCCTTGACTTGAAGGGATTAAGATTGTATAAACTGGGAAAATAACCTCTCGGGAGTCTGTTCCACAAACCAGGGGCGTTTGGAAAGAAGCTTTCCGAATAGAACATTAACTTCTTAATAATGCGATACGAAGGAAATGAAGATGATTCTATCCTGTGAACATGATATTGTGAGAGTTAGCTGTAAAGATCTGAACTGATGGAACTGGGCAATGTAAGTTTTAGAACATTTTCCGTGGAAATAGCGATACTATAGCGATAAGCTGGCGACATTTCGTCTGTCGGGAAGAGATTGTAACGTAGAGATTAATTCAAAATTCAATAATTTATTCAATGCTTCGGTCTAAAGCCGAGAAGTTAATGTTATATCTTAAAATATTTTAAGATATGACTTTTAAGTCTTGACTTTTTCTTGTAGAAAATATAAACGTATTATGAAATGGCTGTGTTTATCGTTTAGTTCCAGCAATGAGAATATGAAAATGGAGATTTTTTATATGTCGAACTTCTTCTCAGTAACTTGAATATTATTATCAAATTAGAAAACTATCTTAAGAACATCCAGTCTGTAGGAACAAAAATTTGTAATGTTTAAGATCTCAAATGTAGTGAAAGACGGGTGCGTTTCCTAAGGGAGCCAGTCACTTCCTTGAAATTCACGTCCATATACTTATTGGTGATTTAATTTAACACTGGGTATAGAAGGTTCTAGGACACTTGCATATTGGTCATTTGTGTCCCGGACATTTGCGTCCCGAACAATTGTGTCCCGGAAATTTGCGTCCCGGACAATTGCGTTCCAAACAATTGTATACCAGACAATTGCGTTCCGGACAATTGTGTCCTGGACAATTGCCTCCCGGACAATTGCGTCACGGAAAATTGCCTACCAGGCAATTGCGTACCAGACAATTGCGTACAAGACTAATGTGTCCCGGAAATTTGCGTCCCGAACAATTGCGTTCCGAACAATTGTGTCTCGGACAATTGCTTACCAGACAATTGTGTCCCGGAAATTTGCGTCCCGGACAATTTCGTCTCGGACAATTGCGTACCAGACAATTGTGTCCCAGACATTTGGTGCCGGACAATTGCGTTCCTGGATAATTGCGTACCTTTAAAGCTTTTAAAGGCATTTAGCATAAATTCTGAAAAAAAAGCATACGTAGTAATCATGATTTGTTAAAAAAAAGAATAATATAAAAAATGTTAAAGTTTTTTTTTTGTTTAAAACGCAACGACAGGTTGCAAGATGACTCAACACATTGCCAGTATGTTATAGTTTCATCTGCGTTTTTCGTATGATAATGATAGCTGAAATTTTCTTCGTCCGCAAATATTTTTCCACCAGTGTTTGATTTTCGGAACTTAACTATGGGTTCCAAATAAAAAATATAATCTATTAAATCCAGAATCTCTTAAATTCTTGTGATACGCACTGCTGGAGTGAATAGAAACTGCTAACATAATTTTCTCTTGCTTTAAAAAAGAAATTTTAGTCCCTTTTTTTATTTATGGTAACTACCTTTTTGCTTGTTTAGAGTATTAATTACTCTAAACAAGCAAAAAGGTAGTTACCATAAATAAAAGAGGGACTAAAATTTCTTTTTTAAAGCATTGCTTTTAAAGGTAATGGTGTGAAAATTTCTATATTAAAATACTCTTTTAAAAACATGGTAATTTCAAACAATTACCAGAAGTACGCAATTATCCAGAGACGGAATTGTCTGGAATGCAAATGCCCAGTAAAAACTGTCCGCTCAAAAAAAATGATGAACAGGCTGAGATAGATAGATAGATAATAGATAGATAGATAAATAGATAGATAAATAGATAGATAGATAGATAGATAGATAGATAGATAGATAGATAGATAATTCACAGGCTGAGATAGATAACATTTTGGGCGCCGATGGAAACCGATGGATGCCGTATAACATAATAACAATGTATATTTTAATTCGGTGACAAACTTAAATGTATTGCTAAAAATGTTTTCGGTGTGTAGAATATTATATATTATGTATATTTTTGAAAATGCATTATGAATTTAGAAATATATTTTTGCGATATGCAGGTCACTTTTGCGAATAATACTAAAGTTTTTACTTGATTTAAATCCGCTTCCGCAATGAAAAAAGTAATCACGTGACATTACAAAAGGTGACTGAATGTTGTTCATGATAAAGTAAGAAAACTTATTACGAAAACAAATCATGAATAACAGTGTTATTTGGCGATATTTGGTGAGAATAAAAAGCTTCCCAAATATTTCGTACATCGCTAACGAGCTCTTCAGCTGCAGTCTCGATAATTGGCCAGCATACTACACGGCCCGAAGCGAAAACTGTTTCCGTATTCTGCAAATGCATAATTAAAAAAATGATTACTTTCAAAGTTGTGAGTTGATTTATTCTGTGAAATCTTTTTCACTGTCCGATCTTGATTAAGTTTGGTTCCTGCACAGTAAAATATTTGTTGTGTGCGGTTCTAATTATCTAACGATATTATTCATTTGAAGATTACTTAATAACGAATGATACTTGATTTGTGAACATCAGAGGAGATGAATGTTGACATTAAGTTAGAATTTGCTTCCTGCATGTTAGGGGCTTCTTCCTTAGTTAGAAATCTAATTCCATGCAAACAATGCACACCATAGAAGCGTTAGATAGATAGATAGATAGATAGATAGATAGATAGATAGATAGATAGATAGATAGATAGATAGATAGATAAGGAACAGACTGACAGATGATGAACAGGCTGAGATAGATAGATAGATAGATAGATAGATAGATAGATAGATAGATAGATAGATAGATAGATAAGGAACAGACTGACAGATGATGAACAGGCTGAGATAGATAGATAGATAGATAGATAGATAGATAGATAGATAGATAGATAGATAGATAGATAGATAGATAAGGAACAGACTGACAGATGATGAACAGGCTGAGATAGATAGATAGATAGATAGATAGATAGATAGATAAGGAACAGACTGACAGATGATGAACAGGCTGAGATAGATAGATAGATAGATAGATAGATAGATATATAGATAGATAGATAATGAACAGACTGACAGATGATGAACAGGCTGAGATAGATAGATAGATAGATAGATAGATAGATAGATAGATAGATAAGGAACAGACTGACAGATGATGAACAGGCTGAGATAGATAGATAGATAGATAGATAGATAGATAGATAGATAGATAGATAGATAGATAAGGAACAGACTGACAGATGATGAACAGGCTGAGATAGATAGATAGATAGATAGATAGATAGATAGATAGATAGATAAGGAACAGACTGACAGATGATGAACAGGCTGAGATAGATAGATAGATAGATAGATAGATAGATAGATAATGAACAGACTGACAGATGATGAACAGGCTGAGATAGATAGATAGATAGATAGATAGATAGATAGATAGATAGATAGATAGATAATGAACAGACTGACAGATGATGAACAGGCTGAGATAGATAGATAGATAGATAGATAGATAGATAGATAGATAGATAGATAGATAAGGAACAGACTGACAGATGATGAACAGGCTGAGATAGATAGATAGATAGATAGATAGATAGATAGATAGATAGATAGATAGATAGATAGATAGATAGATAAGGAACAGACTGACAGATGATGAACAGGCTGAGATACATAGATAGATAGATAGATAGATAGATAGATAGATAGATAGATAGATAGATAGATAGATAAGTAACAGACTGACAGATGATGAACAGGCTGAGATAGATAGATAGATAGATAGATAGATAGATAGATAGATAGATAGATAAGGAATAGACTGATAGATAGATAGATAGATAGATAGATATGAACAAACCGTGATAGATAAATAGATAAATAGATAATGAACAGACTGGCAGATAGATAATGAATAGAATTAGATAGATAGATAGATAGATAGATAGATAGATAGATAGATAAATAGATAGATAGATAGATAGATAGATAAGGAACAGACTGACAGATGATGAACAGGCTGAGATAGATAGATAGATAGATAGATAGATAGATAGATAGATAGATAGATAGATAGATAGATAGATAGATAAGGAATAGACTGATAGATAGATAGATATGAACAAACCGTGATAGATAAATAGATAAATAGATAATGAACAGACTGGCAGATAGATAATGAATAGAATTAGATAGATAGATAGATAGATAGATAGATAGATAGATAGATAGATAGATAAAGAACAGTCTGACAGATAGATAGATAAGGAATAGGCTAACAGATAATGAATAGGCTGTTAGATAGATAGATAGATAGATAGATAGATAGATAGATAGATAGATAGATAGATAGATAAGTTACATCAAAATTGTATTTAATTTTCACTTGACCTGGTGGATGTCAAGAGATTCTTCTGACGCAACCTTGAATCTCATTAATTGATCACATCATCTGAACTGCACGTTGATGGATTTGTGTTTTGAGAGCTTGTTCCATGGAAGTCACATCATTTTGAATTCATCTTCAAGCGAATGGCTCTTTCAAAAAACATAAATAGAAAAGAAAACTGGAAAGCAGTTACAAGGAATGGTGGTTGATAAAGATTATCTTGTACGTCAAGACTAATCATAATAATTAAAGGAGATATCTGCCATGGCAATTAGAAAATGAAGAGATGAGTCAAACAACGCTGAAAAGCTGTATATATGAAGTAACAAAAAGAATTGATTTCGTTTTACCAGTTTCTGTTGAAAGGTTGGTGGAACGAGAGTAAAATAGAGGACGAACATCCTATAGAGCTTTTAGTCGTGGTCGTCTTATTACGGCAAGCTCTGACAGAGAACGTGAACAAAGAAGGAAAACGCTTTGATAGATATGTTATATAAGTTTCATAATTAGATAAGCATGTGAATACTGGGAGATAGAAGTGGGCATACTGAAATATATATATATATATATATATATATATATATATATATATATATATATATATATATATATATATATATATATATATATGTGCTAATACCCTTGGTAAAGGTGTGAATCCTCTTCTTCTCCATCCAACTATGGGTAAATAGCAGGACAGACTGGGTTCTATAGCGTTGGATGGCAACTGGTCTAGGAGAAGGACAACTCTGAATTCAAAACCTGCGGAGGGTCGTTTGGGGACCTTGTGGCATTCGTTGCACCAGGTCCCTGTATTCGTCCCTCCAAAAAGTGTGGATGGCCCTGCACAAAGCCTTCACCACTATAATCAAATCCTGTGTGGGTGTCGGGCTTTCAGTTTCTGGGAAACTGATCTGTCTAACCCTCATACGTCGAGTTCGACGGGAGAGTCCATTATATATATATATATATATATATATATATATGTATATATATATATATATATATATATATATAGCTCAGTCTCTTAATATCTATCTATACACCACAGTCTGTTCAAATCTATTTATTCATCTCAGTCAGTTAATATCTATCTATTTCAGTATGCCCACTTCTATCTCCCAGTATTCACATCTATCTATCTATCTATCTATCTATCTGTCTATCTAAGTCTGTTCATTATCTAACATGAGATGGATAGATAGATGTGATAAAGACTGAGGTAAATAGATAGATATGCAGAGACTGAGCTATATATATATATATATATATATATATATATATATATATATATATATATATATATATATATAATGGACTAAGTCCGACTATTATTTTAATATATTTTATTGTCATACGTTGTGTATATAGACACGAATATAAATGGTCTGTTTTTATAATATACAGTTTTAACAACATTTACCGGCGTGGACGTCCGAGAAATTGTCATAGAAAATTTGCCTCCTCCGACGTTTAGCTGGTATAGTACGCCAGACTATATGACGGTACCGCGTAAGATAAAGTTTCGATTCCTGTCGGAGGACGCAAATTTTCTATGACAATTTCTCGGACGTCCAGGCCGGTAAATGTTGTTAAAACTGTATATTATAAAAACAGACCATTTATATTCGTGTCTATATACACAACGTATGACAATAAAATATATTAAAATAATAGTCGGACCTAGTCCATTATACATATATATATATATATATATATATATATATATATATATATATATATATATCGTGGCCCGACGATTACATCTAGCATGAAACAGACTGTCGCCTCTAAGTGTTGATTCCTATGTTCACTTTTATATTTACACACGCTCTATCTCTGATATTGAGCACTTTATCCCATAAATATAGCACACTTTAAGACTATATTTCTTCATATATATATATATAGAGAGAGAGAGAGAGCTTTCCGTGAGGGCTTTGCGCAAGTCTGCTTCATTGGTGAAGGATTTTCCAGGAAGATAATTATCCAGGGAGTGGAAGAGGTGGTAATCGGATGGCGCAAGGTCAGGTGAATAAGGTGGATGGCACAAAGTCTCCCACCAATGTTGCTGTATGGTATCCCTGACCACTCGCGCGACATGCGGCCTGGCGTTGTCATGGAGGAAAAGCACACCTTTGCGATTCACCAGTGCTGGATCTTTCTGGCGCAATGCCTGTTGCACACGTTTCAATTGCTGCAAGTATAGGTCTCCAGTGACCGTTTGACCCGTTAGTAGCAGTTCATAATGAACCACTTGACGACCTGTCCACCAGACACAAAGCATAATCTTGCGTGGGTGAATAGGCGGTCTTGCGGTGTGAGGGACAGCATCCTGAGGAGACAACCAATGTCTGGAACGCTTGGGAATTTCGTACAGAACCCACTTTTCATCACTGGTAAGTAATCGATTGAATAAGGATGCGGTACGGTGGCGAGAAAGCAGCGATACGCAGGCTGCCACTCGTTGTCCCTTGTGGACCTCCAACAGCGTTTGCGGAACCCACTTGCTCAGTTTGTACGTCTTACCTAGGCGGTGCAGGTGAAGTCTAATTGTTTCATCGGGAACGTTGAACTGTCTTGCAAGTTCACCACACGTTAGACTACTGTCCTCTTCAATGGCTGCCTTCAGGACTGCGTCATTCAAGACCTGCGGTCGTTCATTGCGAGGCTCATCATGGAGAGACAAATCTCCCGACTTGAATTTTCGAAACCAACGCCTTGCAGTACGTTCATCCACAGCACTATCTCCAAACGCTTGACATATGCGGCGACTTGATGCAGCTGCTGATAAGCCCACTTTGAAGTCGTAAAGCAAACAGCCCCGAACGAGATCTCTAGACACTTCCATCCTTCTCACAGCTGTCCAGCTTATAAGTCATATCCGGGCACGGTGCGCGTGTTTTTATAACGTCTCATGTTTCTACTTCCGGCTGTCCGAATTTGAAAACAATTGCTACACGCATTTCGTATATATTTCAACTTCATTCAATGACTAATCAAAAAACAGACATAACTGTTTTGGTTAACTTGGATATATATATATATATATATATATATATATATATATATATATATATATATATATATGCTAGCAGGAAGAGCGAGGACATAGACCAGTTCCTTCACATATCCCCATAAAAAGAAATCACACGGGGATACGTCCGTTGACCGCGGCGACCATTTCATCAAAAATCTGTCTTCATCTTTATCACGACTGATTCATCTCTCTGGCAGATTCTCATTGAGATAACAAAAATAAAACCTTAAATATAAAATCTTGATCTGTTTCTGTATATTCTGTGGAAATTTGCGGTTATTTCAACAAGAATTGCCAAAATTATTGGTCTGCGAAATGATGTCAAATTTTTTGACACAACCTGTATATTCATGGTAATTTTTCTGATGAACTTTCCTCTTTGATAACTCGACATCCCAAATGTAAAGGCAGTACTAGATTGGCAGATAGGTTTCATAAATTTACTGATAAAAATTGCAAGTTGTAGACTTAAATTCTATGCTAATATTTTCTTAGCGTCCACGCTTATGAAACTCTTTTCCGACTTCTTGATCTTCAGAAATTTAAAGGCAATGTCAGTTGCCATCTTCTCTTTCCTTGAAACACGTTATTTTATTGTCTTGTCTGTCTGTATCTCTCTCTCTTTCTCTCTCTTTCTCTCTCTCTCTTTCTCTCTCTTTCTCTCTCTCTCAGTGATCTGAAAATGACAATCTTAGCCTCTACAATTCAATGTTAAATCCTTCTATCTTGCGTGTTTCTTGAACTTGATGAAATGTAGTATTCAAAATATCACATCTGGGAGATCATCCGGCTGAAATTCAATATCTGACTATGGTTGGTCGAGTTGTGTTGTTGCGAGTCGACCGATACACGTGTAACCAACCCAATCTAAAGAAAAATGTGCAATGTTGTCGGTGCTGGCCTGGCATCTCGGCTTCACTCACTTTCCCACCGCTGCAAAGTTTTTTTGTTTTTTTTTCTGCAAATATATTCAAGGTAATTTTCCTGATGAGAGTTCCTCTTTGGTAATTCAGCTTCACAAATTTAAATGCAGTACTGGATTGGCAGATAGGTTTCATAACTCTACTGTTAAAATTGGCAAGTTGTAGACTTAAATTTATGCTAATATTTTCTTCCCTAGCCCTCCACGCTTATAAAATTCTTTTCCGGCTTCTTGATCTTCAAAGATTTAAAGGCAATATCAGTTGACATTTTCTCGTTTCTCCCCCCACCCAATCCCACTCTCTCCGTAACTCGTGCATTCTAGTGTTTTTATCCCTTTCCTTATGGGGAAATGACTTTTAAAAAATCCCTACTTATCAGCCTTGTCCGTCGTTAAAATTGGTCGTCTGTGTGTATTCCCGAACCTTTCGGCCTATTTCAACCACTTGCACAGCCGCCACCCGGTCCTGCCGGCGATGTTACTCCACGGAGTAGTAGGTATCCGTTAGTTTTGTGAGATGCGGAGGTTCTGCGAATGTCGGTGGCAGGGAGTTCCTTCGGCATCCGACGGGCGGTTCATGCGGCGCGGGGTTGTCGCGGGGTTGTCGCGGGCGGCCAGCGGCGTTTTCTCGTCGTCTGCGTCGCCGTCGACGCTAAAAGGCCTCACGTCGTCGTCGTTTCGTCTCGCCGTCGTCTTCCCGACCGCGCAGCCGCCTCCTTTATTTCCTACGGCCCTACTCTCCCTACCTCCGCGTCCTTCTTCGGCTCCGTTTTACACGTTCTTGCGGAGAAGACTTATTCTGCAGACTCTTCCCAACTGACACAATGTCGCAAACCGATCATTACTCTATCACTATTTTTTTATAGGGAAGTGTTTAGATTAGCTCCATTCTTTACTTCAACCAATTTAGATCTTTACAGCTTAGAAACATCATGCTGCCACTACTACGGAATTGAATCAGCCGCGTTCCCTTCCTATTACAAATGTAATAAGAAATTTCCATTCAGATAACTTTGAATGTACGCTCTTTAGCGCTAGAGGGCGTCGTCAGTGATGTTCTGATTTGGATCATTGGGCAGTTTCGGGTCTTTCAAACACCATACTGCCCACACCAAGTCGACGCCATCAAAGCTGATCAGTCTCTGACCCGCCATCTAAATTAACAGCCTGCAGACACTGACTTATATCAGGCAAACCATAACCCGATATCACGCATTTGATTGGAAGTTGACCAACAGCCAATCACAATAATTTGAGCTCTCTTTAAATTGTTTACGGGGGATTTTTTTCTTTTTAAATTGTGGATACCCTATCATCGGATACTCTGAAGGTAATTATATGTTTTCCGTTTTTTATTTTTTATTTTTTCCCAAGCAATGCTAATTTGTGGAAGAGACTCCCACGTGGATGCTTTCCTGAACATCATAAACTTAGCATCTTCAATTCAAGGTTAAATCCTTACCTATTCTCTTTATTTTCCTAATCTCACATTCATATCACACACCTCTTTTATAATGACATTTTAACAGTAACCATCTATCTTCAATGTCTCCTGAATTAGGGGAAATTTAGTATTCAAAATATCAAATTCGGATGGTCATCCGGGTGGAATCCAATATCTGACTAAGATTGGTCGAGTTACGCTGTTGCGGGTCGAGCGATCCGCGTGTAACCAACCCGCGTGTGACCTCGATGTCCTGAGAAGCAATTCGTTAGCGAGCTTTACTTTACACGCCAACAGTCTCCAGCAAAACGCATTGGCCTTTGGCAAATTCTTTCTACTATGGTTGGTAGTTCACCGTATAATTGCTTTTTTGTGGGATGCTTTTCTTCAGTAAGATGTTTAGCATAGCTCTAAGCATCTTGACGTACCTCGCATTATGCTACGATTCAAAGGTCTTTGTCCAAATATCTCTTTGAACCATACATTATACGAACTTCTCTAGCGACCAGGATTCAGGGATATTCAAAGTGTTTCTATCACCAACGCCAGTGGTCATAATTGGAAATAAAGGTAGTCTTTCCGGGAAATGACGGAATAACTTCAACAAAACTTTACTTAAATTACGTTTATAAAAGTATTTGCAGTGTATTTTGTTATATACTGTACCTATGAACAGTAGTGGGTATGTGCCGATCATCATAAATACGTTGGATACTATTGTAAGTGGGGGTAATATGTTGTCTAAGTAGTCCACCACTAGCAGTGGCTTACCTACTTCACACCGCTGGCGAGTATTGTATTTTATTGATATTATATACAAATATATATATTTTATTTCCAAACTCCGTTTTGGTTATTCCTCATTCAGTATTCCTTTCTAGGTTACAAAAGAAAGAAAGAAAGAAAATGTTATATACCGTACCTATGAACACTAGTGGATATATGCCAATCGTCATTGCCAATAAATACATTGGACACTATTGTAAGTGTGGTGGGTGTAATATGCTGTCTAAGTCGTCCACCACTAGCAGTGGTTTACCTACTTCACGCTGCTGGCGAGTATTGTATTTTGTTGATGTTATAAAGATTACCATTTCATTTCCAACCTTCGTTTTGGTTATTCCTCATTCAGTAAGCTTTTCTGGGTTACAGAATATTTCAATAGTAAAACCTTTAATAAAGCATTCACATTATGCATATAAGAAACCTATTCCCTTTGAAACATTGCTTAGTTGTTAATCATGAAGTGTCCCATTTTATTATTATTTTCAATGCGATCTGGGTGATAATTACTCAAACCCAAAAAACTGACACGAAGGCTTCGTTCGGAAAAACCCTGAAATCCAAACTCCTCACAAGAAGGATTATATCTGAAATTCTCTGGATGATAAAACATTGAATCCAAACAACCGAGAAAATGCTTTCGACTGGAAATTCTCTTGATGATAAAACCTCAGCTCCTACCAATTCTTAGATACAATGTAATATCATTTCCTCCTGGACAATTCCCTTACAGATAAAGAGGAGATTTGAAGTAACAGAGATATCGTTCTAGAGAAGGATGCTAAGAATACCATAGACGGAGTATGTGAACAACGAGGAAGTTTTAAAAGCAAATGGCAACAAAAAGAACAATCTATACTATAAAAGAGCGTATGTCTTTTCCATAAAGGACTATATACTTCATGGAAATCAAATCCAATGGACCAATTTTGATCATATTTTCACGAGGGGATAAGTTTGGACCTAGATTAGGTTTTAGCCTACCGGATAAGGGGTGTACTGCGCCCCCGAGGGGCCAAAAAACGAGTTCTCCTTGTTGTAAATGTTTTTCGCATGAAGTTATTTTGAAAAATATCATTAATAAAAGTTATAGAGAATCCCAAATCATAAAGTTGCTAACCGAACGCTCCTCTGTGGCCGAAACGGTGATGGCAAGTCAGGATATATGACGGTTCAGTAGAGGATACAGGTTCGGTTCCTATCGGAGGACGAAAATTTTCTATGAAAATTTCTCGAACATTCAGGGCCGGTAAATGTTGTTTAATACTGTTTATCATAAAACAGAGCATCTACTTAAATAATTGTATCTATATCAGCCAGTTTTAGGTCTTAAGCCATGCTCTGAAATTCGCGTGAGGATGGAAACCGAGAGTCACCATGCAGTGTTGATTTCTATGTACACACTGAAAATTCTCTTTCTGTATTTCTTTCTCACTCCATATATATATATATATATATATATATATATATATATATATATATATATATATATATATATATATATATATATATATATATATATATATATATATATATATATATATATATCTTTGTATATATATATATATATGTATATATATATATGTATGTATATGTATATATATATATGTATATATATATATATGTATATATGTGTATATATATATAATTGTGTATTCGAAAATTATAGCATAAATTGGGATTCTATAACATATTTATGTTATAATTTTCGAATAAACAATTATATTTTCTCTACTCTGTATTGAGCACTCTTTTAAGAATAGTATTTGTTGGTTATTGGAATTTATTCTGTATACACCAATCATATATATATATATATATATATATATATATATATATATATATATATATATATATATATATATTAGAAAGAGAGAAGTAAGCAAAAAAGGCAGAAACAAACAGAGAAATATTTAAGAAACGTAAATAAACAGATACGAAAATACTGATTGATACAATCATTCGAATCTATATCTGGGTGCAGACGAGTTCTTGACCCGAAAGAGAAGATAATCTAAAAATATTATGTTTGGTCATATGATGGACAGATTCTGAAAAGTTGTTTTGACCAAGAATTCCACCATATTTCATTGCACTTTTATATTATCATCAGTATATTTTTTTAGTTTAAACGTGTTTTTTTCTCTTGTGTTTTCTTCCTTCTCGTACTAATGTGTAAAAACCTATGAAAATTTAGTGAACAAGAATAGACCAATCCTTGTAAATGACAAGAACATCGTCTCTTCTATGTATTTAATTATTTCAATGGGTGTGGCCTGGCTCTCGGAACGATTAAGTTCTTTTTTATGTTTGCTCGCATCTTTAAGGTGAGAATTGCTACAATAACATGTCTTTCCGGTATATGATAAACAATCTTAATGAAATATCTGTGAAGCTTTTTAAATAAATAAATAAAATGCAACGAGGAGTGGGCACTTAATATTAATTAATTTGAAGTTCAAGTGTGAAAGTTCGTTTTGCACTGTTAATAGCAATAACCGGTGATCAATTCCAGAATCCATTCCTAACTTAATAAATTGTAACATAGATAAATTGTAAGGCTTGTAATACAGTCAAATTTATTATTTAAAAGGAAAGATGTAAAATGTTTATTTTAATGCTTAATGTAATAAGAAAAGAGAAAAGCTATGCTATAGTTGCTAAGATCTACAATAAGAACGAATCCCATGTTAATTCCCCTCTCCAAGTTCTCCACTGCCTTAACCGGGTATTGAACACACACTCTTTGGGTGCTGTCACTGGATCTACCCAACGCCTTTATCCACAGTGCCTTGAGGATTTCTGTGTCTGAATTTCTGGGTATTATAAACCTAATGTCTTCATCAACCATTTTTACGAATGCTCATATTGCAATTTTTGATGTTATCAATTAATGTTTTTACCAGAGCTCATATTGCAACTTTGTTGTTATTATCGCTTTTCTCTGGCACTCCTTATTACTAGTTCCCATATTGTATTCATTTCTATACTTGGTCGGCTCAGGAGATTTTTGTGACCTAGCATATGTGCTGATTCCTTAAGTTTACGAATTTTCCAATGATGTTCTTTGTCTATGATCTCAACCTGATCCCTACAGATTTGTTTTCTATCGCTTTTCAAACATTTGCAGGTTATTTAAAGCCAAAAGAATTTAGATTGTAAAAAGATTTTCAAGATAATAATGATTTACTGATACAAGTCCTACTAATGACTAATCCATAGCTGGCAGTAGAAGTGATCGATCCATACCTTTCCAAAGAGTATTTGCACGTAAGTGAATATAACTAACTGAACTAGAATTCGAACATGGATCTCCGATTTCCAACTTCGAGGCGTAATCTATTACACCATCCACACACCCAGGCTTACAACACCTGGTATTCCGGGTACATCAAGGTCTGTACAGGCTCTTAATTAATCCTTAAACATCAATTGACATTTCAGAGATTGTATTCAGTTGATGATTTTAAAATTTTTCAAAATTCTGTTGGAGGAACCCCTCCTCAAATGAGCAAGTGTGTAACCGTACTCACCACGCTTGTCTAATTACGGGTTGGTGAGGCTATTTAAACCATTTTTTGTGGATAGCCGTTGACAAATTTTGTTTTATTTGTGATAATGTGGTTTTTTACCCTTCAGACCCTGGTCTGGTGTAACCGTACTCACTACGCTTGTCCAGTTACGGGTTGGTGAGGCTATTTAACCCATAGTTTATGTGGATAGCAGTTGACAAATCTTGTTTTATTTGTGATAATGTGGTTCTTTTACCCTTCAGACCCTGGTCTGGTACGGAGCCGGTTTAATCGCAAAACACTCTGGTTTTTGGATTCAGAGTTGTCCTTCACCTAGATCGGTTGCCATCCAAGTCTGTCCTGCTTTTCAAACCCTAGCTGAGACATCTCTCTCAGGATCTCTCTCTCTCTCTCTCTCATCTGGGGAGAGATGGATTCATGCCTTTCCCAAGTGTATTTGCACGTAATTGAATGTAAAAAACTCGACTGGAATTCGAACACGGCCCTCCGATTCCTCAGCCCGAGCTGCTATACATCTCTCCATTATAGGCACCGTTTATTCATGTTTCGTTAGCTGCTGTCTTCTTGATTCCTCTTCTTTTATTGTTCTCGCTCCGGAATAGTGTTTCTCTTTTTTTCTTGTTCTTTCACACTCGGTAACCCCTTACGTCTTAGTGGCTTTACTGCCTTGCTTGGGATGAAATGTATAAAAAAAAACTTCTTCTATGTCCAATTTTTTTTTGTCGCCTATGCTAAATTTGTTAGTCAACCAGACACGGATCTATTTGAAGTGTTTAGTATTTACTAATTCCATATCCTGAATTTTCAAGATGGTTTCACGTGTACGTGCCATCGATGACTTCATTCCAATTGCTGATTACAAATATGAATAAAAGTAATAAGTAAGATATCAACTTCTTCGCACGCCGACGAATATCAGAATTTAGCAGAATATAGGATTAAGCGGAATAACGTATTAGCAGAATATCGGAGTAATCACGTGATGAAAGCCAATCACATGAACGTGACAATTCTTACACTTCTGAAATTGGACAATTCCAGATGCTTTTCATCGATTGCTGCCTTTCATTCGGTCCAACTGTGAACATTATTTCATTATTTAACATCTGATGTTGAGGAAAGAGCAATTCCACCAGATACAAGTAATCACCCTCTTCGGATACAGACGAGCTTCAGACTCTTTGGCCACTCTAAACCTTGCTGAGCTAGGATGCTCTCTGTGATCTAGTGTTTAAGCCAAGCCAGATATTACGGTGGTTTCCTCTATAAAATTGGACGAAGGTTCGAACACGTGTTTTTCTCTCAGATGTTTCAGTTTAAATAAAAAGGTTTTCTACTCATAGAGGGGCATCACTAAAATTAATGTATAAATGATGTCGAATTAAAATAAGATCCACTAATTTCTTAGAAATGACCATATATATATATATATATATATATATATATATATATATATATATATGGGGGGGGGCGTATAATCGTATGTGTAGACCGGTTAATGACATTTTAAGAATAAAAAGACAACAAAAAGATAACAATATTGTCAATAAGATTGCTGATATTTATTATTAGCCCTTTGACTAAATTGATGCACGAAGAGAAAGTTTTTAGAGTCGGAATTTTTGGACACGCCTGCGTCCTTTTTCAACGAGACATGGAATAAACAAAGTGCGACTCACTCTTCCGAGGAATGTTGTTGCTGTTGCCCATTTCTTCGTTTATTCCTTATTTGTTTATTAAATATCATCACTCTTATTGCCAGTATTGTTGTAATTTTGTTGTATTTTTATTTCCCAATTTCATTAATCGACCTTATTAAATTCAGACGCACACACATACACGCGCACACACATACATATACATACATATATATATATATATATATATATATATATATATATATATATATATATATATATATGTGTGTGTGTGTGTGTGTGTGTGTGTGTGTGTGTGTGTGTGTTTAAACCTTTCACCCCAAGCAAGGTAGGAGTGCCACTATCACGCAAGGGGTTTACAGAGAGCAAGAGTAAGGAGGGGCGTTTGAAGAAAGGATATAGAGAAGGACGGGGATCAGGATCAAGGCATCAGAAGATGTCGATTGACATTACATTTGAAGATTATAGCTATCAGGCGAGCAAGTAAGAGGAAGGGAGTTCCACTGTCGGGAAGTGCGAGAGAAGAAGCTGTTGGAGTGGAAGAGCTGGTTACATTTAACTGTTTCGACAGTGAAAGGGTGGGACCGAAATGCCAACCTAGTAGCACGCTTAAATTCATTCCGTTTGGGTACCAGTGAAAGTAACTCGTTAGAGCAGTTGCCATGAAAACATTTGTAGAAAAGACAGAGGGAATCCACAGCACATATGTGTGTGTATGTGTGCGTGTGTGTGTAGTTTCGACCTTCAGCTGTGTACCCTACATCCATCTTCGAGTATCGATTTAACTGAGACAATAGCTTGTATTATTGATTTTTGTGTTATTTCATCTATACGATGCTGCTTCTTGTTTGTTGCTGCTTAACTGGACACTAACTAATCTATGTCCTGAACTCTAACCCTAACCCTCATCTTCAAACTTTGTATCTGCTAGATGGATATCTCGATGGTTATTAGTTAGGATCATTTCAGAATTTTAAGTCTGATATTTCGACATTTAATATCCCATCGCCTTCGTACAGTTGTTTGATTTCTGAGACGAGGAAGTGTCCTTATCAGAAACTGATTTATTCGATCGCTTAAAATAAAAATCGATGTATTCTAATTCAGAAGATAGGAACAAAAATGATTAATTTGTTAAATTACATTATAGACTTATATAGGTAAATAGTTAAAATATTCATATCTAAAATATTTTTAAAATTTACCTACATAAGTCTATAATGTAATTTAAGGAAATCATGGTAAGTCGATAATGTAATTTAACAAGATCATCATAAGTCTATAAAGTAATTTAACAAGATCATAAGTCTATAATATAATTTAAGAAAATCATCATAAGTCTATAATATAATTTAAGAAAATCATCATAAGTCTATAATGTAATTTAAGAAAATCATCATTAGTCTATAATGTAATTTAAGAAAATCATCAAAACTTTAATGTAATTTAATAAGATCATCCTAAGTCTATAATGTAATTTAACGAATTCTTTCAATTTGCCAACATATAATGATTTTCTTGCAAGTTTTAGAAACAAAGTGAACATATCACGGAGATTAATATTTAACCCGTTTCTATAATTCAATAATATTAAATGTAAATCTTAGATTATTATATTACATGTTTTAAAAGCTTAATCGGGCACCTTTCAAATGATTTAAAATCATTACTTTATTCTTTCTGCCTATTATATGACCTGTGATAAACATTAAATAATAATACCATTTTATTTATGAAGACATACAAAAAGTTCTTCAGTGATGGTCATCTGGTCTAATATTAATAAAAACATTTTGCGTGAATAGATAAAATTAATATGAAGCTTTGCTCTACGCGGTATTTACTCTGTTCCCCCACTTGGACGATCACTTGGATGTGACACATGGTCTAATTTTAGGTGGGGCCTCGGGGGGGGGGTACAAAAATTGCCTACATTCCCCGCAACCGTCGGTTGCGCTGGCCTCGGTGCGAGCACCGATCCCTCCCTCTTGTGCAATGGGAGGGTGCGGCCTCGGGCGGCTGTTCACCTCTCAGTATTATTTTCTCAGTTGCCCCTCTGCCCTTTGGCAGAGAAGCCCCTGAGCGCACTCTGCCCAAAGACAGAGACGCAACTCAGAGATGATGAAGCCATGCGTTAGAAATCCCTCCTACGCTACGCAATCGCAAGGTCATTTCCTCTTGGACATTTGTGGCCAGTTAAGACGTCTCTTGACTGGTGCAGGCTGTTTGGATAATTACCTTATGGTGAAAGTTATTTTATAATTTTACATTAGTTTGAAGAATAATACTAAGGAATTGTTATTTCAAAATGTCACCAACTACAAATTTATGCGTATGGCTGCACATAACACATCAAAATATATAAAAAGAGTAACTTGTAATGGCGACATCTGTCCTACTAACAAGAGTATAACAATTGCAGTGTGTCGCCTTGAACCAGCACCTGGCTGGGTTTTAAGTGCCGCTTCTTGGATAATCGCTGTGGTTGAATCCAGAAAATATAGCATGACCGAAAAAATGATTTCGTTATCAATAAATCGTGGACGACGAATAATAGATGAAAAACTCATTCTGGTTTATTCATTTGCTTTGACAATGAGAATGGATAGCTGCTAGTATACTTTTGCTTGTTTTGTTTGATTTTACGGTATATCAACCTCAATGAGTTATTTAATGCCCACAAAATTTTTATTGCTGGTAATATTTTTCAAAAAATGTATTGTTGACAATATTTTTGTTTTTTAAAAATGTTCTGCTGGTAATAATTTTTGAAAAAAAAGTATTGCTGGTATTAAAACCTATTTGTATACCTTCATAGTTTTTTTTTTACCCCTTGTTGGGTGGGGTAACTATTTGCCCATAGCTGGAACCCTGACAGATGCTACCACCTCGGGTCAGGGTTGACCTGGAAACACCAGCAATTAAGAGGTGGTTCTATGCTACACAAATATCCTGATCAAAGGCCTTGCTGTCGGATGTAGTCTATCGTCATACCCAGGACGGGCTGCTAGTAAAATTTGGAAATGGGGGACGCGAAAACTGTCAGGCAGGTTTGCCTCCTCACAGCGTTTGTCAGGGGCGTCTACTGAGAGCTGTCAAAAGACGCCCTCTTCCGTGGAGCTTGAACTCCTTCCTTGAGCCATCTTAATTAGAAAAAAAATAATAAACCACAGCTCCATGTTGACGTTCGTTTCAGACCGAAACATTTTGGCCGAGACTGATCGCACATAGATAGGGACGCCTGTTCCAAGAGCTATCATGCACAATTAAATTATCATTCTTCGATTTCCAGATTTTTGAGGAGCATAATCGGATATCCTTATTTTCACTTGCAAAAATTTCAGCGTGAACACCGAGATAAATTTATTTAAAATTATCTCTAAAATCTCTTGTTCAACCGATATTATATTCGAACGAATATACATTATTCACATTATTCGGACTGTTATCCTCATCTTCATTGCCATATTCACAACGTTTCGGTCTGTAGATCTCTGAGATGAGGTATTATGATTACTTGCATTATTTGCATTATTCGGACTGTTATCCTCATCTTCATTGCCATATTCACAACGTTTCGGTCTCTAGATCTCTGAGATGAGGTATTATGATTACTTGCATTATTTACATTATTCGGACTGTTATCCTCATCTTCATTGCCATATTCACAACGTTTCGGTCTCTAGATCTCTGAGATGAGGTATTATGATTATTTGCATTATTTACATTATTCGGACTGTTATCCTCATCTTCATTGCCATATTCACAACGTTTCGGTCTCTAGATCTCTGAGATGAGGTATTATGATCACTTGCATTATTTACATTATTCGGACTGTTATCCTCATCTTCATTGCCATATTCACAACGTTTCGGTCTCTAGATCTCTGAGACGAGGTATTATGATTACTTGCATTATTTACATTATTCGGACTGTTATCCTCATCTTCATTGCCATATTCACAACGTTTCGGTCTCTAGATCTCTGAGATGAGGTATTATGATTACTTGCATTATTTACATTATTCGGACTGTTATCCTCATCTTCATTGCCATATTCACAACGTTTCGGTCTCTAGATCTCTGAGATGAGGTATTATGATTACTTGCATTATTTACATTATTCGGACTGTTATCCTCATCTTCATTGCCATATTCACAACGTTTCGGTCTCTAGATCTCTGAGATGAGGTATTATGATCACTTGCATTATTTACATTATTCGGACTGTTATCCTCATTTTCATTGCCATATTCACAACGTTTCGGTCTCTAGATCTCTGAGATGAGGT
>OZ038477.1:139624171-139634171 GCA_964036315.1 Acanthosepion esculentum
TGCTTTTCACTTAACAATATCACCAAATTGCATTCTTGAAAGCAATGAAGAATGTTAAAGGATTTTTTAACTATTATTATAATTAAAGTTTTTAAAAAATTCTTCTAAAAATTCATTATTCATCGAAAAAATTTTATTTCTTCAAACAATAGTGTCCTTAATATAACTTATTTACAAAAGGAATGAAAAGCGTTTCTAATTAAATAATGTCATAGTTTTATTGCATATTTTATTTTACAGATCAGAGGAGATTTTCGATGAAATGGGTAACTGTTTTACAAAAACAAAAAAAAAACAAAAAAAATGAAAATTTATTCTTCCAAAGAGTCCTGTTTTAAACTAATACAGTGTAACCCGGATATAAGAGAGTTGTCGGGACCGGAGAAGAAGTCTCTTATATCCGGATTTCTCTTATATCCGGGTTTGGTCTATTATATATACATTAACACAGGCTCTAATTTGGGACCAGAGAAAATCTCTCTTATACCCGGATTTCTCTTATATCCGGGTCTCTTAAATCCGGGTTACACTGTAAAAAAAATATATATATACGTATTTATTTGAAAACTTACGCATACATTTATTTATATTTATCCATTTAAGTATATTGGTACATATATATATATATATATATATATATATATATATATATATATATATATATATATATATATACCTAGCTCTTATCTCAAATGACAACTTAAAAGAGACTGTTTGACCAACACAAGGAATGTTAAAAAGATAAATAAATAAACAATAAAAAAACAAATGAAAACTACAGACAAACGTTCGTTTTCTTCAACAAGACATTCATTTCTGTAGTTTACTGCTATAGCAAGCAGAGACATTTTTTTCTCTCCCGATGATGGCCATGTTGGTCGAAACTAGTCGAGGAATATAAATGAAATAATAATAATAAAAGCATAAGAATATTAATCTACAACCCAGTGTGTCTGAAGATTTTAATTGATTTTTCTAATAATTTTTATCGTTCAAAATATATATATATATATATATATATATACCCAAGTGTGTGATTGGTATATATATATTCAACATCATCACTTGATAAGACACCAGAAGTGTTGAAACAAAATGGCTATTTTTGTAGTGATTTTATAACATATTTATGTTATAATATTTAAATAAATGATTATATATATATATATATATATATATATATATATATATATATATATATATATATATTTCACTCTATTTATTATCTATCTTAAACTCCACGTATCTATCTCTCTCTATATTTTTATTTCATTCTGTTCATATCTATCTATGAATATATCTATCAATCTGTCAGGCAGATACGCCCATTCCGATCAACTTAACAATTTGTATTACTGAATAATCGAAGATCTTTTAAGAGTCTGCTTGGATTGAGCTCAAAACTCGACGGAATTGCCTAAAAAGCATTTATAACAACCGGGCCTTGTGCAAATCACATCATTTTGGGGAATTGCACTAAATTTTAAACGAATTTAATCTTCCGATTTAATAGGTGAATGTGCCTTTCAGCGTTCTTATACCTTTACTCCGGAAGACATTCGTTAGGTTAATAGAATTTCCACTTTACTCGGGTGTTTGTTGAAATAGTTTTACATCTTTCAAGAGTTTTTTCTCATGAAACAAATTATAAGTAGCCCTTGAAGCCAAGAAACGAATTAATTATAACATGAAAATCTAGACATCAAAGCATAAACACACAGGCATAATACGTGTAAAGAAATATAAACCGATGTGTAAGTATATATTATAAAGACTCAAGCACATACACATTATTTGTTATCATATATATATATATATATATATATATATATATATATATATATATATATATATATATATATATATATATATATATATACGCACAAGCATGTTTGTTTGAATAATCTAAACATTTTATGTCTATTTATTTTTATTTTATAATTGAAATTTAAAATATGAAAAAAATTAAATTGTATTAAAAAAAATTATTTCACTTAAAAAGAAAAATTAAATTAAAAATTCTCACCGTCCCTTCTCCTTCGGTGTAGCCAAATCAACGTAAACATCACTTTAGTGCGATGAAGTCCGATAGAACGAAAACATTTTCCACTATAGTCATAGTTCCCCCCCCCATATATATATATATATATATATATATATATATATATATATATATATATATATACACATATATATATATATATATACACATATATATATATATATATATATATATATATATATATATACAGTACGAGGCTAAAAGAAATGTACGTACCCATAAGTTATTTTTTGTATTTTTACCAAGACAAGTGAGTAATAGAATTCGTTTAATATAGGTGTACATATTTACATTACACAACTCAAAAAATGATTTAGTATTTTGTTGGGTAACCTTTTGCTTTGATAACGGCCTTAATTCTTCGTGGCATGTCATAGACTAAATTCTTTAGTAAGTCAACGTCCTTCGACAGATTTTTCCAGCATTTCTTTAATTCGCGAAAAAAATCATCTTCTGTGTTAACTTTCCTATTACAGGCGCGCCTGTCTATTATCACCCAAAGGTTTTCAATTGGGTTAAAGTCAGGACTCTGACTAGGCCACTGGAAGTGTTTCAATTTACCCTCGTCGAGCTTCCTCTCCGGATAACGTTTATTCTTTAAGGCACTATGCTTAGGATAATTATCGTGTTGGAACGTGAAGCGTTGACTTTGGACAAAAAGTCCTTTTGCAGAAAGCCATATTTGATTAACAAGAATGTTTGTGGTATTGTTGCTGGACCATGATTCCCTCCATTTTGTACAAATTACCAACTCATGCTGCTAATTTTTTTTAACCAAATTATCAACCCCTGTGTTGCTTTATTAATCGTATTTAACGGTGGCCTTGGAACTAGCAATTGATTTAATATAATCTTTCCACTTCCCGATAGTGGAAAACGGTGGCCCAAGGAGAAGCAATGAGTCAATGTCCTGGAAGTTAGCATCAGCCATGCTGACTGAAAACCCCAAATCTCTCTCAGACGATTAAAAGATACTAGTTTCGTTTTGAAAGCGTTAAAGTTAGCATATTTCTTATCTCCTGATTTCAATTGATTGTAGGTTATTTTTATCAGCTGCTCTTTTGATCTTACCAAACCTACCAGACTTACCATCAAGATAAGAGTAAATAGTTGTGTCATCAGCATATACATTTATATACAATTATGCAGCTATACACTTACCTATCATTATGCCGCGTGTAACTGCAAAATTGACCAAATCTGGCAACAGCAAAATTATCCAATTGTTAGATTAAGATTTGAACCGTTTTATCTTAGAAATGATTAAAGATATCTTACCGGAATTCTCCGAGGTTTTTATAATACTGTTGGACTCTAGAGGAACAATAAGAATGTATTTAGCTCTAAGTTAAAATGAATACCCCTCTTGTTGTGAGCACCTGATCCAGATTTCCTCTCTACTGTTCCCTCTTTTTTAAACTTATTCACCGTTTTCTTGATGCTTCTTGAATGCACTTTGAAGATGAAAGCCAGCGTATGAATGTTGGCACGATTACTGAAATCATGAATGATCTTTTTCTCCCACTATTGCTCAGTTGAGAAGACATACTGAGGCTAACACAAAACGATTTTAACCGATTCTAATTTTACCTGAATTCATTAAACGGTTTTTCATTGACTCTTACGACAAATGATGTCAAGATGGCTTTCTGAAAACCTGGAAAAAGAAACACAGGTTAGTGGGTTTTTTAGATATTAAACTTTTTGTGGGATGGATAATTGTGCTCTCACACAATTTGGACAATTTTGCTGTTACACCATGTATAGATAGATAGATAGATAGATAGATAGATAGATAGATAGATATAAACAGACTGAGATAGATAGATAGATAGATAGATAGATAGATAGATAGATAGATAGATAGATAGATAGATATAAACAGACTGAGATAGATAGATAGATAGATAGATAGATAGATAGATAGATATAAACAGACTGAGATAGATAGATAGATAGATAGATAGATAGATAGATAGATAGATAGATAGATAGATATGGACAGACTGAGATAGATAGATAGATAGATAGATAGATAGATATGAACAAACGTGATTGATTGATAGATAGATAGATAGATAGATATGAACAAACGTGATAGATAGATAGATAGATAGATAGATATGAACAAACGTGATTGATAGATAGATAGATAGATAGATAGATAGATAGATATAAACAGACTGAGATAGATAGATAGATAGATAGATAGATAGATAGATAGATAGATATAAACAGACTGAGATAGATAGATAGATAGATAGATAGATAGATAGATAGATATGAACAAACGTGATTGATTGATAGATAGATAGATAGATAGATAGATAGATAGATAGATAGATATGAACAAACGTGATAGATAGATAGATAGATAGATAGATAGATAGATAGATAGATAGATAGATAGATAGATATGGACAGACTGAGATAGATAGATAGATATGAACAAACGTGATAGATAGATAGATAGATAGATAGATAGATAGATAGATAGATATGAACAAACGTGATAGATAGATAGATAGATAGATAGATAGATAGATAGATATACAGACAGAAGCAAATGCTTGAAGCACATACTATCAAGTAAATTACGATTATATAACTTAAAATTTTGGTTCTAGATTTAATTCAGAATTTAAACAGACCTGAAGAACTTATTTTCTCTATATTTTGAATCTGTCACAGAAAATTTTTGTTAGAAACAAAGAAATGGTAACTGAACTGTTTATATCTCTATATCTGTCCTCCTATATGACAGTGAATACAACCTCCTCAAAGAAGAGACTTTAAGCAACAGAAATGTGTTTCTACAGAAGGATGCTGAGAATAACAAGGACCGAACATGTAAGCACCGACGACGTTTTAGAGTAAATGGATAAAAAAAAGAAACCTATACTTAACCCCAGAAAGAGATAGCTGAATTTTCTAGGACACATAATGAGGAAAGAGGGCTTGGAAAATTTGATACTCACAGGACAGATCACGAGTAAGAGGGACAGAAGTATACAATGCATAAAATTCTTAGTGAGGTTGAATAGAGCAACGTTTAGAAGAGATAACAAAAAGCGAAAATTTATTAACAGCTGCGAAGGACAGGAAATTGTGGAGAGCCATGATTGTCAAAGTCCTGAAGGGACACGGCACATAGAAGAAAAATACATATATGTCTTTGATTTTTCGATAGACAAACCGTTCGAAAAAGATGGAAGCAGGTTCTTTTGACTGATGGCTTGAGTGTAATTAATTTGACAAGACAAAGAAAATGTTTTTGCAATATTTTCCAGAGCGCTCATGGTCAATTTCACCAGTTAGGGCCAAGAGCACCGGGGTTGACTGTGCTGTTGGGCAGAGGTTGAAATGGGTGCCGAGTTGAGACGATCGATGGAGTTCCCAGATAGCAGTCAAACTGATCGAGTAGGAGAAGGGGAATAATAATAAAAAAAAATATTTCAGAAGCTCTGAGAGGTATAGAGATAGGGGATGGGGTGGTGGCGAAGAGATTAGTTTATTGTTCAAGGTTCCGTTTGGTTCATCCAAAGATTTATGGGGTTTGATGTTTCTCTCATTTTGGCAAGTAGAATAGAAAAAAAATAATACTGAAAAAAAATTGATCCAGTTGAACAGGTCTGTCTGTAATGTTTTCAGATCGGGATGTTTTTGTTTGTTTTTTTTTGTTTTGCTTTTTTCACATGTGTATTTCAGTTTGAAACTAGCTGTTACCTTGTACCTAATCTCTCGTAGCTGACTCTGAAGGCATCCATAATGAACCATGAAACTGGCTTCAATTTTATTGATACAGAGCATTTATGTTACACCAGTACGTATTTAAAGAAATACAGATAGAAATACGAGGAATATATATGTATTTGGAAGCCAAATTTTTGTACAAGAATTTCTGATAAAAAGATGAAACACTTCAACAAACTTAACAAAGGAATTTTTTTAATCAGTATCACCCCCTCCTTGCAAAGTAGTAAAGTCACAAGTGGTTTATAGGGTGTAGGAGAATTAAGAACAGAAACATTAATAATGAGAGGTAAGAGAAAAGAGTAATCAAGAGGACAGTAAATAACGATTGACATTGCATTTAACTTTTTGCAGATTAAATTTAGCTAGAAAAGCATGAAGCCGGAAGGGAGTTCCACGAACGTGAAGATTGAGAAAAGAAACTGTTAGCATAGAACTTACGGCTACATCTAGCTGTTATGGTCCAGGTTAGGACCAAGGAAGAACAACACGAACACAAGAGTAGAAATAACGAAGATATATTACACGGAATAATAATACAAGATGTGGAAGGTGTTAGTATGACTGTCAGTCTGGTTTGGAGTGAACTACTATCGGCTCGACTCGATTCGTCTCTCTCTCTCTCTCTTGAGAGGCGCAGTATACATAGTGTTACGAAGAGTTCATTCTGTAGTTATAGGTAAGGACGCATAACACTAGCTCAATTTACAGCTCAACTGTAAATTGATCAGATCTTTACACCAGTCTAGTACTGCGCTTAAATTCAAAATGTCTAAATACCATAGCGAAGAGCTCATTTGAACAATTAACATGAAAATATTCATAGAAAAGACACAGAAAGGCAAAGTGACTGAAGCCAAGCTGCCAGATCATGACCAACAATATTACTTATTCTTCTTTGGATTTTATCAAGGAGCTCAGGTAAATAGCAGAGACACTGGGCCATATAAGCAATATTCTAAGCATGGACGAATGGTAGACTTATAGATATGCAAGATAGATAACGGAGAGAAAAATTGTCTCGCACGATACAGGTAGCAACTTTCTTAGAAATTTAAAATGTTCATTAACACAGTCACAGAGTTCCAACTATCGAATAATATAAGATATGATATATATATATATATATATATATATTAGTAGTAGTAGTAGTAGTAGTAGTAGTAGTAGTAGTAGTAGTAGTAGTAGTAGGAGTCTTGTAAGTATAAAACACTACACTCGATCGGAAAACCTTCGGTGTCTTGATTTGCAAATAATCAAACCAATACGAAAGGGGAAAAAAACGGTATAAAAAAGAAAGAACCAAGAACATGTAGGTTAGCTGAAAATAATCGTCTAGCATGCAAGTCCAAGGCCCAAAGAAAAAAAAACCGATACGAGTGGGCAAAAAACTAAATAAAGTGCTCAATACAGTCAGTAGAGCAGACCTAGTTAGACCTAGAGAGCCAGACAAACTTACCACGGTTTCACCTAAACGGATCGTCAAGGAAAGCCGGCCTTCCCTGACGATCCGTTTAGGTGAAACCGTGGTAGGTTTGTCTGGCTCTCTAGGTCTAACTATATATATATATATATATATATATATATATATATATATATATATATATAATAAGATATGAAAATATCATTAATTTGTTACGCGATCCAAGTGTCAAATTGTTTTTAATGTTTGTGTGTGTTGATAAGGTTGCTTTCTTTTGTGGATGTAAATTTTAAATACGCGAGATTATGTTTATGTTGATTGCGTATGTTATCTAACAGCAGTAACGCTGCCAAAGTTAAAAATCGACTGGAGATAAAGCAAATTATATAATTCATTTTTACAACGTTGATATAAAATTAAAAATGAAGAAAATATGAGATTTCTGTAGATAACACCCAGAGTTATACAAAGTTCTAAATGAACAATCGATAAAGCGTGAAGCGTATGACATTTTTGGCGGAAACTGGTTCACTCAGTTTCATTATCGACATTTGTATAAAACTAAACTGGGCCTCAAAATTAGGAATCACTTCTAACTTAACATTGATCAAAAATACATTTTGTTAATTTTTTCATTCAAAAAATGAAGAAGAAAACGATTTCAGATTTTGCAGTGTCTGAAAGTGTAGCACTTTTTCTAGAGGGCTCTGATTGGTCAAAAAATAGAAAACAGACAAT
Source organism: Acanthosepion esculentum (assembly GCA_964036315.1). NCBI lineage: Eukaryota > Metazoa > Mollusca > Cephalopoda > Sepiida > Sepiidae > Acanthosepion > Acanthosepion esculentum. Next base: position 139,632,148 of record OZ038477.1, read on the forward strand.
TCAATAGCTGTCTATATCTCTGAGATTAGGTATTATAATTACTTTCATTATTTACATTATTCGGACTGTTATCCTCATCTTCATTGCCATATTCACAACGTTACGGCCTCTATATCTCTGAAATGAAGTATTATAATTACTTGCATAATTTACATTATTCGGACTATTATCCTTATCTTCATTGCCATATTCATAATGTTACGGCCTCTATATCTCTGAGATGAGGTATTATAATTACTTGCATTATTTACATTATTCGGACTGCTATTCTCATCTTCAATTCCATATTCACAACGTTTCGGCCGTTCTACGCTCCGGCCTTCTTCAGGTGAAATAAAGTGTTCGTTGGAAATTCCAAGAAAACCGGAGAGTGTACAACGTCCGAAACGTTGTGGATATGGTAATGAAAATGAGGATAACAGTCCGAATAATGTAAATAATGCAACTGACAATGCAATTTTAATGTCTCTGGTGTCCTATTTTGGACAAAAATGATAACTTCATTTCTGTAGGAAAAATAGAGATTTGTCTCACAGATACACACACACACACACTCACCACACACACACGCACTCACACACACACACGCGCGCACACACGCACACACACATATATATACATATGTGTGCGTATATATATATATATATATATATATATATATATATATATAATTATTTATTTAAATATTATAACATAAATATGTTATAAAATCACTACAAAAATAGCCATTTTGTTTCAACACTTCTGGTGTCTTATCAAGTGATGATGTTGAATGTAGAATAAATGGTTTTAAAAGTTTCAAATTAATTAACGATCCTTCGCTAGTGGTAAACGCTGTTACATAAGCTAGAATGACCAATCAAAATACAAGTATATGGGAATTCAAAAAATTTGACAACGAAGCAATGTTATCATAGATATTAAAAGATTTATAAAATTTGAAATTAAAATTAAAAGTAAAAAATTACCTATTTTGAAATGAATCTAATTAATTTAAGTTTAAAATTGTAGAATTACTGAGGAGAAAATAAAAAATACGTATATTATTTAATTTATTTTTTCATTGAAATTATGTTAAAAAGGATGTTGATAGCTCCAGACAAAAATGTATACATTTTACAGTTTACTTCAACTGTGATGACCACCTCTCACGTAAAACAATCCAAACACGGTGACGAGACACGACCCTTGATAAAAAAAACGAACACGCACACACACACACGCACACACACACACACACACACACACACACACACACACACAAACATACACACACAACCAAACGTGCATGCACTTTCCTTACACATAGACATCGATAAACACAGGCACATACATACACATGCACATTGACCTAGACAATCAGACGCAATAGCCAAAACATATTCGGGGCTTAATATGTTATTAAACGAATTCTAACTTGAAATATAACTAATCTGGGCAAATATATATAGAGATAAAATTAGTAAAAAAAAAACAAAAAAAAAACAAATAAATATATATAAATATATATATTTTTTAACCATATAGTTTTCCACACACTACATGAAAAAATAAATAACTACCTCCATATATAATCGTACATTCACACATACAGATCTACACATGTACCTACATATACATATATACGCATACAGATACGCATATATACACATACGCACATACACATACATATAAGCACGTATAAATATATCGAACCATACAGCAACGTAAAAAAGTAACTAAAGCAAGTAAAAATATATATACACAAAGATGCACATATATACAAATACATACATACATACACATACACATGCATATTTACATATACATACATACGCACGTATACATATATGTATATAAACTAAACTTATAAACAGACATTTACAAATACACGCATATACATGAAAAATCAAACAAACGTAAATTAAAACTATATAAATATATATACGTATATACACACCCACGTATACATATATACACACATGCATACGCACATACACATATATATATATACACATATACATATATATATATATATATATAGA